>CATIUR010000001.1:207007249-207607249 GCA_949592205.1 Helichrysum umbraculigerum
TGAATCCACGACCATTACAACTCTCATTTTGTTACTTTTACACACACAAAACAGGAACGCTAACTTAAAGGTGGGCAATAAGCAAGAATAAGACAAAAACATATGGAGAGGAGAGTGTTTGGCATTACGTTTTGTAAATGATTCTCATATATCAAACTTTCAAGATGTATATAATCAGTTTCTAGTGTTTGGTATTAAAAAGTTGTGTGGTTGTATAGCTGCAACAACGCCGATTATCGTTCAAACAACTTATTATCTAATTATCACAGCTTCTAACATGATAAGCACATCCAAACACTAGCTTTGCAACCTGTTTTGTTATAGATGATAATTATGATCATTCGGTATCATATAAACACTTTTTCAAAATGCAACCCATGAATATGTTTAACGACATGGTGAAGTAAGATGATTACCTTTCCTTTGAGAGTACAAAGGAGGCCCTCCCATTCTTTGCACAAAAAACTCGTATTGATTTTGAATTGCTTCTTCCTTTTTCGAGTCCGCAAAAATCGATCTAAACCACTCTTCTTCATCATCATAAACCCTAATTTACATTCAAAGAAAGAAAAAAAATAATCATCTTGATTGTAGTCAAGTCATTTTTCAGGATTACAAACAAAACAAATTTTCCCAGCGACACAAAATACATTAAAATGATCTCTAAACGAACAGAACACAAACTTGATAATTGATCTCTTAAAAATAGAAAAGGATGCATAATAATTTCATACATCAGTAAACAAACAAAACTTGTATAATCCATGTGTTGTTATAGTTTTACTGAATCACAAATTCAAACAATCTGTTACTAATCCCAAAGGGTAACATTCAGTTTGACTTCATAAGTCAAACACTAATCTCAACAAATCGTATTTCAATTTTTAAAATTAGATACTTTTATTCATCAATTAAATCCGTAATGAAAATTGTAGGCACCTGGTGTAGAAATCGGTGGATAGATTGATGAAAGTTTGAAGGCCTAATTTGTGGTAAAGATTTACTTGGTCAATGGCGAATGCATCCTCCTGGTCAACGCCACTCCATTCTGAAGCTTTTTCTTGCAAACTCTGCATTTTTTCTTCTTCTTCTTTTTCGTTCTTTTTGATCTGAAACTGCAATGCAATTTCAATTTTATTATAATTGTATTTATTTATTTATTATTATATTATTTATAGGGCTGTTGGGGGTGTCGCGTGGGAGGAACGCTTTAATTCTGTTGGATATAATAATAATTAATAAATGGAGTCCAATTCGTCAACTACACACAGGATATTTGAAGAAAATCTGTGGGCTGTTTGCAAATTACTTGCTAATATTATATGTACCGAATTAAAATACTCCGTATATGTTTCTTTCTTACTCTCTCCGTCCCAAATTGTATATCCACCTTACTATTTATGTTTGTCCCAAAATTATTGTCCACTTTCAAAATCTACCAATCAAAATGCTTGAAAATTATAAAGTTGAAATTCTATTGGTAATCAGCAGTAATAAATGCACTTTTCTTAAACTGTGTATTTCTTGTCTGGTGACAATCATTTTGGGACGGAGGGAGTATTTTTTTAGAAAAAAGTATATATCCCGTCACATTTAAAGTGTCCACTTTGATATTTAATATGTTCATTTTGACTATGCACACAGTTTTAAAATTCCCACTAACTAAATTTTTCATCGATCAAATAATATATATGTCTACTAAAGTCTCTTTTGATTGGTCATTATACGGCAGTGAACATTTATTTAGGACAGCTCAAAATAGTAAGGTAAACACTTGAAGTGGGATGAAAGGAGTATTTTTGTTTTGGATAGGAATACCGCATAATGTGAAGAATAATTCTTGTTTAACAATGTATTCGTTCATGCATCACTTAAATTTGTTGGATACACACAAAACGTTAGCAATATAGTATTGCTGCATGTTTTGTAACTTTGAATGTAACAAAGTTTATTTGATTTTGCTTGCATACCTTATGTCATTTTATTTGTTCTTTTTATACAATTAGATATACATTTTAGTCGATTACAGTTTAAATAAATTCAGATACATCGACATGTACGATCGTTACTATTATATACTTCGAACTTGCATTTTTTATAATATATTTAATTACATATATAAGTTGTATCTTTTCATTGTTTTATGTCAATATACATTTTTAAACTCTAGCTATATTTACTCTATCAAACACTTTTAAAATAATATTGGCTCTGCTCAAATTTATAGTTATAAGCTTCATGCCACAGATCTACTATTTGCCAAATATAATTGAAGTCTAAGATTTTGTATGTATTTTTAGCACTAAAATATCGATATCAACTAAACAAGGGAATGAGGTGGAAGTGGAACCGAAAATGAATTTAATCATAATTTTCACGAGATATATATGTTTGAAACTGATACGATATGATGTTTGAGTTCATTAACATATAATTATATCAACGTTCATTGTTCCATGCATTTTACAAGTTTTAATAGGTTTAACTTTCTAGATGTTTAGTTCTCATTAACAAGTAATAAATCGGGTGAAAGTCACAAGACGGTTAATCATCTACTTCTACTCTATTTATAATAAGAAAGTATAAAATATTTAAAATCTTTGACCAAAATTTGAATGAAGAAATCTGAACCTTCTATTTCAAAAGTCAACATGAAAATCCATCCATACGTTCATTTGCTGACATCATAATCATCTTATTAAAAAAACATTAATACCCTTTCTAATTTCTTGTTCAAAATTAAATTTAAATTTAATAATAATTTGATTTAATTAAGATTAATTTAACTAATCTAATTAAATTTAATAATTTATTTAATTTCAAATTTCAAATTCAACTTTCAAAAGCAATTAAAAGTCACGACCGGTATATCTAATTAAAATAAAATAAAAACAATTAACAAATCCCCGTAACCTAAAATTGATAGCCCACAATTCGTGTCTAGCCGATGCGACGATTTGATGCGACGATTTGAGCTCGTGAAATATAAATTGGATTGGTATCATCATACTCTTAATCTTTTGATCCGATTAATATAGTCGATTCAAATGTATAAAAGGAATGAATTCTTTGGATTCGATTTACATAATCGCTGGTTAGTTCCCATTCGTATATACGATTTTAAGTTTCTGGTCTTCTTCTTTTGTTAAGCCTATTACGAAATTTGCAATGTCTATATATTGAGTATTTGATATTGGATTATTGCATATTACATGTTTGATGAAATGCCTCATTAGTAGGATTATCTTTGCAAATTTATATTGAGTATTTTTATTGATTCTTGAGAACTATGATAATTGTTACGAACATAGATTTGAACTGATACATGTCACAGACTCACATTAGTAGGATTATCACAGAAAACTTTTTTATGCTACATATTAGGCTACATTCTAGGAATTTAAATTACAACAAATCCTTATCCAATCTCTTAATCCCCGCTGATAATACAAAATTTGAAATTAGATCCTAATTTTATGCATACATATAGTGAGTTGGTTATGTATTTTAATTATATATTTATATCCCTGAACATATTATCAGTGGCACGGCCTATTTTTTGCATTTCATACGATCATTTATCATTTCCAAACAAGCTTCACTTTCAACTCGAAATCAATCTCAATGGCAACCCCTGTTGATGACTTTTATACCCCTTTGAACCTTCTTCACCGATGCAAGGACTCCTGGAAGATTTGTGTCAAGGTGTTTCTTATGTGGACCCAAAATTACATGAACAATCCCAAACAAATTGCCAGCCATGAGTTGATACTCATGGATGTTGAGGTATCCGCTTCTAATGTTTTTTATTATTAATCTCTCATGCCTTTTGTGTTATGTTATTGTTTGATGTTTGGTATTCATGCTACTATATTTATGACGTTTTCCTTTGTTTCAAACATTAGGGTAACAAGATACGCGCGTCCATTAAGAATCAACTCATACCCGACTTTGAAGATGCTATCAAAGAAGGCAACTACTGTGAATTGTACAACTTTGGGTTGGGACCATATGATACAGACTACATGCTGGTAGATCACAACTGCAACTGGAGAAAAAGTATCACTATAATCGAGTCCATATATTTGGGTCTATCCTTTAGCAACCAAGCGGGCCTTAAGACGATCAAGTTTGCCATCTGGCCCTACTTTAGGTGTAAAAATCCAACGACACCTAACTATGGTTTTTCCTGGAGGCAAATGAACCAAATCCCACGTTTCATTTGAGTGCAACGCTGTCATTTCATCAATCATTGCTTGACGCCAACCAGGATGCGATAAAGCTTCGCCTACTGTTTTAGGAATAGGAACAGAGGCAAGACTCGCAACACAAACAGAAAAGGTAGGTGATAAACGATCATAATTTAAATACCTATATATGGGATAAGGATTAGTGGTAGATCGTGTACCTTTCCATTGGGCAATGGGGAGATCGTCAGTTTGTTGAACCGGAGTTGGAGGAGGAATTGTTGAAGGAGAAGAGTCAGAGGGACTTGCAGTAGGTAACTCGTCATGCAGATTATCGGTAGTTGGAGCTGTAGGCCGAGAACATCTTTGGTAAGTTTTCAGTGGTGGTTCTACATGAGGGAGATGAGATGGATTATTGGTATCCTCATTAGATACGGGAGAAAATACCGGAAGAGGAAGAACCTGACCAACAATTGATGAATCTTGTTGATCAATAGGAAAGTACACTTGATGGTCCAAGAAGGTGACGTCTGCAGTCATGAAGTATTTATCAAGTCCAGGAGAGTAGCACTTGTAGCCTTTCTGAAGTCGAGAATAACCAAGAAAGACACATTTTAGTCCTTTGGGAGCAAGCTTATCTCGACCTGGATCTAAACAATGAACAAAGCAAACGCACCCAAAAGGATGAAGAGGAAGATGATATGGTGTCTGATATGGAAATAACACAGAGAAAGGGATTTGATTTTGTAATACAGATGATGGCATGCGATTAATGAGATAACATGCCGTAAGAACAGTATCACCCCAAAATTTAAGTGGAAGATTAGCATGCAACAGTAAGCTGCGAGTAGTTTCAACTAAATGACGGTTTTTCCTTTTAGCAACACCATTTTGTTGAGGAGTCCTAGGGCACGAAGATTGATGTAACATACCTTGTGATGCCATGAAATCGGTGAAGGATGTAGAGAAGTATTCAAGTGCATTGTCACTTCTAAGGGTACAGATGGTCATACCAAATTGGGTTTTTATTTCAGCACAAAAATTTCGAAAAATATTAAATAATTCCGACCATTGTTTCATTAAGAAAATCCAAGTACATCGAGAATAATCATCAATAAACGTTACAAAGTATTGAAAACCCAAAGTAGAACTGACTCGACTAGGACCCCACACATCAGTGTGTACAAGAGAAAAAGGAGAATCGACTCTTTTATTGACTTTTTTAGGATATACACCACGAGTATGTTTTCCCAACTGACACGACTCACAATCAATAGAAGACAAAGATGACAAACTTGGTGCTAACTTCTTCAACTTTGAAAGAGATGGATGACCATAAAGGTGATGAAGGTATTGTGGTGATGTGGTGCTAGCAGCTACTACTGGGGAGCGAGATCCACTTAAGTAGTAGTGTCCCTCTGACTCATGTCCTTCGCCAATCATCCGTCCTGTACTCAGGTCCTGCAAAAAGACAAAATCAGGTGTGAAGGTTACAGAACAAGATTTAGCTTTGGCAACACGACTGACGGACAATAAGTTAAAGGGACTTTTAGGTACATATAAAACAGAGTCGAGTGATAAAGAGGGAAGTGGTCGGGTTTCCCCTATTCCATTGACTACAGTTTTATTCCCGTCAGCAACAATAATAGGAGGCAAATTATCCGAGTATGTGAGAGAAGAGAAAAGATCTTTGTTACCACATAAATGATCAGTGGCACCTGAATCAATGATCCATGGATACTGCCCTTGAGTAACACAAGCAGAAGGATTACCGGTATGACTAGCTGCAGTAGGGATGGCATGTTGAGCTGACTGATATTTCATATAAGCATCATATTCAGCGGCTGTCATATGTACTACTTGAGACTGTGATGCTGATTCGGTAGAGGTTGAACTAGTTTCAAAAGCATGAGCAGACCGAGTAGGAGGTGCTGCAGGCCGACCAAGTATCTCCCAACACTTATCTTTCGTATGACCAACTTTTCGACATTCGGTGCAGTATGGGCGTCTACTGTTATTAGCCTTTTTATTACTAGCCACAAATGCAGAAGGAGCTGGACTAGAATTAGTGGGAGCAACACTAGTTCCAGTCATATTCAGGAGTCGTCTGAAGGTGTCTCTCATGGTAGGTGTGGTAGAACTTGTCAAGATCTGGTGTCTAGCAGACTCGTACTCTGGTTTTAGTCCGGAAAGAGCTGCAACCATAAAGAATTTCTCCCTTTGTGCAGTGTGTTCCGCTTGTGTCGTGACAAATGGCATAAGTTCCTTGAACTCCTGCATAAGTGCGCGAACATGCCCTAGATATGATTCCATAGTGTTGTCTTGTTTCATGTTCTGAATGTTGCTAACAACCGTGTACAATCTTTGAATATCATTGGTATAACACTCAGATGCCTCAGCCCAAACCTCATAACAAGTCTCGAAAGGTCGAAAGAGTTGTATGATGGAAGGATCAATGGATTGCCACAACAAATTGCATAATTGGGCATCCATTTGTTCCCATTTAGCACGGTCAGACTCCGCTATATCTGTAGCTCTTCTGGTCAGATGATCAACTTGACATTGCCCCTTGAACCACATTTTAACTGAGGCTGCCCATGCGAGATAGTTGGCTGATCCCGTCAACTTTTCGGTGGTGATAGAGTGAGATCCGGTGATGATAAAAGACTGAGTAGTTCCACCACCACTACCCGATGACTGTGGATTTACAACGGTGCCCATGATGCTGATTACACAATACCAATAATTGAAAAATAAATCTGAAAATTAGGGTTCCTCGGATTCCGGTCAGATTCTGGTAGGGGTCCGGTGGCACTTGGCTGATCTGGTGGTGGTGATTTTAGATGATTTCAGAATTGGAGTAGATCAGATTGATTAAGTGGCTGCCGAAATTGATACACGACAGCAGATGGCGGAGAGTGGCTGCCGGAATTGATACACGACAGCAGATGGCGGAAGGTTAATCGATACACGGCTTTGATACCATGTAAAGATTAAAGACTGATTATCTTTATACACATACTCTAATGATACAATGTACAGGGTGTTTTATAGGCATACAACCCTAATCTAAGAATACCCTACGGGCCCATTATACAACGTGGGCTATGGGCTAAACCATATATATATACAGTATTTTAACAGTATTAATATTATATTTAATTAATTAATTAATAATAGTTTATTATTAGAAATTAAAAGTAATTAAATCTGGCGGAAGATTCCAGGAACTGACTCAACCGCCGGTTGGAAGGTCCAACCGCCGGTTGAGGTTAGGGTTTCTAAGGTGGTGGAATTCGCAGACTTGGAGTACAAGTCAAACAGCTCCAACCGCCGGTTGGAAGGTCCAACCGCCGGTTGGGAGTCGAATTAAGCAAACTGAAGGGTTTCTTCCACAACTATAAATAAGGGCATCCTATACCTTCATTATCAATCAAGTCAGCTACGAATTTTCAAGTATTCCGAAAATTCGACTTTCTCTTGGGTTTTTGGGTGTGAAGCATTAGAGGTATTCTACTTTGGGTACTTGCCTCCAAGTAACGAAGCTCTGCTCGTTGGTCTGCTCGCGAGAAATAGGTTTTCTCTTAAGGTTAGTGTTTTCCTTATATTTTCTTTATCCAATTTGTTTATTGTACTATGTTTTTAAAGTTAAAGATCCCTTAGGGTTTTAGTTTCCTAATTGCCTTAGATTATTTAAAGTTTTGTTATTCTGCTGCACGTATAATAATCTAGTTATGGAATAGAAAACCCAACAGTGGTATCAGAGCCATAGCTTAACAAATAGTAGCATGAAATTATCTGCAATAATATGTAGGTAAAGATAAATTGGAAAGCGAATTATCTAAATAGGTAATATGTATTTACAGTTTAGATATTGATAATTTTAAATTGTTTTAAATAGACCACTAATTTTAAAAGTTTTAAAATAGAACCCTAAACTTCAAGAGAGATTATATGTATAATATGATTTATATATATGTATAATTAAAATCTAAATACATCGTCAGTCAATTGATAAATCGGCTCACCCATGAGGAACAAACTAGAAGAGAGGTATAAGGCGGGTTGCTCTGCTTCCCTAAAGAAGTCAGGTTTTTAATAAGCTTCGCGCTGACCTACTTCTTCGCTTCCTTGTGCGTTCGATGGAGCTACCGAGGACCTTTGATAGGATGATGTCAAGATTAAAAGTAAACTTAAAATAGTAAAACAAAATCCCGTTTTAGCTATAGGAAATGATGAATAGTATGCTAACCCATGAAATCCGTACATCTCTCGTATGAACTGTTAATGGAGCGTGTGTGGTTTACCGGCACATTAATATGAGGACGTAATGAGAGGTGATTGAGACTCGCGATTCTCGAGCGTACTCGAGCCGGGGATCAAGCGGGGTTTGCATGGTTAATTCACCATCTTGTTCATGATCCTCGGCATACCAGTCATGAATAATAGATGTGCATAACATAGATTAACATGCCATTGATAGAATTCAATGAATCTCAAAGATCTAGGAGTTTCATAAGAAATGAAATAGATAAAAGTATTTTAGTTATATGATTACGGTGACCCTTTTCATAAAACTGAAAATATAGATCCTAGCCTTAATTTAGAAAATTGGGTAAATAATTAAGGAATATTCAAACTAACTAAAACTGTTTTTTCTCATTGATGGCTAATTTAAATAGTGAAAATCCTCCCGTCCCCAATCCCGCACACAACTCGAACTTCTCACTACTCTCAGTTCTTGGAAGGGAAAGACTGACCGGTCCAAACTATATGGACTGGATGTGAAACCTAAGGTTTACCTTGAGGTACGAGAACAAGGAGTATGTTCACGATGAGCAGATTCCCATAATTGATGAAGAATCAACCCAAGAGGAGATTGAGGCACACCGGAAACATTATGATGACGCGAATAAAGTGTCTTGTATCATGGCATCTTCCATGAGCCCTGAACTGCAAAAGACTTTTGAAAACACATGGGCTTATGAAATGAACCAACAGCTGAAAGAAATGTTTCAGGCTAAGGCAAGCAAAGAACGCCTTGATGTGGTGAAATCCCTCATGGCTTGCAAGCCCAGACCTGGAGTTTCTATCTGTGCTTTCGTCTTAGAGATGAAAGGGTACTTTGATAGGTTGGAGTCATTAAACATGGTATTTGACACAGAGTTTTCCATCGCTATAATTCTATCCAGTTTGCCAGCTGTCTACAATCAGTTTGTAATGTCATATCAGATGAATATGAATGAGAGAGAAGGCTCAATAATGGAACTCCACAATTTACTGCAAACTGCTGAGCAAGGAATCAAGAAAGATGATGTGTCCTCTGGCTCAGCAGCTCCTGTGTTGACTGTTGGTCAAAGTGCAAAGAAAAGGAAAAGGTCAAATTCAAATTGGAAAAGGAAGACTACTGACGGAAAGTCCGTTCGCAGGTCTAAGAAAGGGACAGATTCTGAGATTGCACCTGTTAGTGACCCAAAGGAAGCAGTGTGCTTCTACTGCAACACAAAGGGGCATTAGAAGCGTAACTGCCCAAAATACATGAAGGACCTTGAAGATGCAAAGGTCGAGAAGAGTATTCACTCAGGTATGTTTATGATCGAACTCCATAATACAACAACTTCTAATTCATGGGTTCTGGATACAGGATGTGGTAATCACATTTGCACTGTATTGCAGGGGCTAAAGGAAAGTAGAAGTGTGAAGCATGGAGAGCTCAACTTAGTTATGGGAAACAAGGGAATTGTACCTGTGACGAAGATTGGAAGATTTGAGCTCATGCCGAATTCTGGAGTTAGGATAGATTTAAATAATTGTTATTATTCGTCAGAAATGACTAGAAACATTATTTCTTTTTATGCTTTGTATCAAGATGGTTATCATTTTTCTTTTGATAATGGAAATGGAGATATTTTGGTTCATTTAAATGATTGTTTTATTTTTAAAGCTTCTCCTTACAAAGACATATATGAAAATGTTGAATGTGTTAGCAATGTTATTTTAAATGTTAATTTGTCTAATGAAATTGATAAATCCAAGTTGTGGCACTATCGTCTTGGGCACATAAACAAGAAACGCATCGCCCAACTCCAAAAGGATGGAGTGTTGGAATCATTCGATCTCAAGTCGGATGATGTATGCGAATCTTGTTTATTAGGCAAGATGACCAAATCACCATTCAATGGATCATGCGAAAGAGGTGAAGGACTATTGGACTTGGTACATACAGATGTATGTGGACCATTCCGATGTGCTACAAAAGATGGAAATAGATACTATGTTACATTTACTGATGACTTCAGCAGATTTGGACATGTTTATCTGATCAAACATAAGTCACATACTTTTGAGGTGTTCAAAAGATATCAAAGCGAAGTAGAGAATCAACTGGGCAGAAAGATAAAGGTTCTCCGATCCGATAGGGGAGGAGAGTACCTTAGTATCGAGTTTCTCGATCATCTTAGAGATTGTGGAATAGTTTCACAATTGACTCCTCCTAGAACACCGCAGCTTAATAGTGTTGCTGAGAGGAGAAACAAAACTTTGTTAGACATGGTTCGATCTATGATGAGTCGAGCAACACTTCCAATAAGTTTCTGGGGTTATGCATTAGAAACAGCCACCCATATCTTAAATCAAATACCCACTAAGAAAGTTTCAAAGACACCTTATGAGATGTGGAAGGGAAAGAGACCTTCTCTTGGTCACATCAAAATCTGGGGTTGTGAAGTTTACGTTAGACGGGAAACTCAGGACAAACTAGACTCCAGATCTGAAAAGTGTCTTTTTGTCGGTTATCCACAAGAGTCATTCGGATATTTATTCTACAGACCTAAGGATAATGTGGTCTTTGTAGCTCGAAGAGGAGTGTTTCTTGAGAGAGAAATGATATCTAAAGAGGACAGTGGGAGTAAAGTTGATCTTGAAGAAATTCAAGAATCTACCGATGAAGAACCTATAATAAACACTGACGTTCAACAAGAGGTGGAAACACCTGTTGAACCTGAAGACATATCCTTACCCGTTCGCAGATCTAGTAGAGTTAGCAATCCTCCTGAGTTCTATTATGGTTACCAAATAGAAGAAGAGGATAAGATAAGTGATAGTACACTTGGAGAATTAGATGAGCCTGCTAACTACAAGGAAGCGATGGCAGGCCCTGAGGCTGCTAAATGGAAGGAAGCTATGAAAAGCAAAATTCAGTCCATGTATGACAATCAAGTTTGGAATTTGGTTGACACTACACGCGGTCTTAAGACGGTGGGTTGTAAGTGGATCTTCAAGAAGAAGACAGACATGGATGGGAAAGTACACACTTATAAAGCTAGGTTGGTAGCAAAGGGCTATACTCAAACCTATGGGATTGATTATGAGGAAACCTTCTCACCAGTAGCTAAGATTAAGTCAATTAGGATTATGCTAGCCATAGTTGCATTTCATAACTATGAAATTTGGCAGATGGATGTCAAAACCGCTTTCCTTAACGGGAAACTTACAGAGGATGTGTTCATGACACAACCGGAAGGTTTTGAAAATGCAAAGTATCCTAATAGAGTGTGCAAGCTTGAAAAGGCCATTTATGGACTTAAACAAGCCTCTCATAGCTGGAATCTCTGCTTCCATGAGAAAGTCACAGAGTTTGGTTTTTCTAGAAGTGAAGATGAGCCCTGTATATATGTCAAGTTCAGTGGGAGTATTGTAGTATTCTTAGTATTATATGTGGATGATATACTGCTCATAGGAAATGATATCCCAACTTTACAAGGAGTAAAAGAATGGTTGGGAAGGTGTTTCGCTATGAAAGATCTTGGAGATGCAGCATATATCCTTGGTATAAAGATTTATAGAGATAGGTCAAAACGTCTCATAGGACTCAGCCATGATACGTACATAGATAAAATATTGAAAAGATTCAATATGGAAAATTCTAAGAAAGGGAACTTACCCTTGAATCATGGCATTAAGATCAGTAAGGATCTATGTCCAAAGTCTGAACAAGAATTGGACAGCATGAGTCGAATCCCATATGCTTCGGCTATAGGATCAATCATGTATGCCATGACGTGTACAAGGCCTGATGTCTCATTTGCTTTGAGCTTAGTGAGTCGACATCAGCAGAATGCTGGTGAAGGTCATTGGACAGCTGTAAAGAATATTCTTAAGTATTTGAGAAATACTAAAGACAGGTTCTTGGTTTATGGTGGAGAAGAAGAACTTAGAGTAACGGGTTATAGTGATGCTAGTTTCCAAACAGACAGAGATGATTGTCGATCACAGTCTGGTTGGGTATTCCTACTGAATGGGGGAGCGGTGACATGGAAAAGTTCTAAGCAAGATACAGTAGTAGACTCTACATGTGAGTCTGAGTACATTGCGGATAGTGAAGCGGCAAAGAAAGCTATCTGGATGAGAAATTTCATTGGAGATCTTGGAGTTGTTCCAACGGTACAAGATCCTATTGTCATATTCTGTGATAACGAAAGTGCGGTTGCCTTGAGTAGAGAACCCAAGGATCACGGAAAGTCAAAGCACATTGAAAGGAAATACCATTTTGTTAGAAAGAAAGTCGAAGAAGAACATGTAATTCTGAAGAGCATAAGATTAGAGGATAATCCAGCTGATCCTTTCACAAAGCCCCTAGGAAAGTCCAAGCACGATGAACATGCTAGGAGCATAGGTTTAAGAGATAATGTAAAGTTTTAGTTGATTAGTTTGAATTTGAAACGTTATAAACAATGATAGAAACTGTAATAGACTTGGTGATTAATAATGGAGATTTTTAATGGGAAGGAGTTCTACCATTTACTATTGTTTGTCGTTGTGTTTCAGTTTTGCATGTTTAGACACCACTTCCAGAGTAATAAGTTCTTACTCAAACCTCCTCAGTCGATCACACTATAGGAAGTATGTGGTGAATCAAGACTGTCATGGAGTGTTAGTAGATGTCTATGGAAATTAGACATGGCATGGAGATTGCTGCAACACTCATGGGTACTTAATGGGGATTTAAGTATAGGAGAAACCCGCACTTACAGAGATCACTTCATGGATTAAATCACGAGTGATTTTAAGATGATAATATCTTCTATTCTTAAAATGGAGATACATGAGTATCTAGCTCTTCGAGTCTGTTATATTTTAGTCTATTCAAACGCTGTGCGTAAATGCCAGTTATAAAGGGTATGCTAGGTATGATATGATGAGTTGACTAGTGCTATGTAGTCGATATTTATTTGTTCCTTTTGCCTAAAATGGAAAAGAGATATCATGGGCCCTCTGATGATTAAAGTTTGACTTAAAAAGTGCTAGGCCTGGCCGAGACTAAAGTGATAGTTCAGTAGTCTCATATAGTCAATATAATCAGAAATCGGAAAACATATATGAATCTTGAGATTGATTATAATCCATGTCTCGGTTCATAAGATATCGTGAAACAAAGGAATGGTTGATCACTTATCTAAAGGACTAACTCTAAAGATGAGATCAGAGTTCAGCAGTTGCTTGGATGCACACTTTACATAGTTAATGAGATATAGGCTTAAGACCAATAGTAGTTGATGATTTGTCCAAGTGGAAGACTGTTGGAATAGTGTCCAATATCATAACTAATTGGTGAAACTATCATTAATGGTAAAGTCCTTTTTGGGTTGCCCTCAATAAACGGTTAAGAGAAAGATGAAGGATAATATTAATAGTATTAATATTATATTTAATTGTTTAATTAATTAATAATAGTTTATTAATTAGAAATTAAAAGTAATTAAATCTGGTAGAAGATTCCAGGAACTGACTCAACCGCCGGTTGGAAGGTCCAACCGCCGGTTGAGGTTAGGGTTTCTAAGGCGGTGGAATTTGCAGACTTAGAGTACAAGTCAAACAGCTCTAACCACCGGTTGGAAGGTCCAACCGCCGGTTGGGAGTCGAATTAAGCAAACTGAAGGGTTTCTTCCACAACTATAAATAGGGGCATCCTATACCTTCATTATCAATCAAGTCAGCTACGAATTTTCAAGTATTCCAAAAATTCGACTTTCTCTTGGGTTGTTGGGTGTGAAGCATTAGATACTTGCCTCCAAGTAACGAAGCTCTGCTCGTTGGTCTGCTCGCGAGAAATAGGTTTTCTCTTAAGGTTAGTGTTTTCCTTATATTTTCTTTATCCAATTTGTTTATTGTACTATGTTGTTAAAGTTAAAGATCCCTTAGGGTTTTAGTTTCCTAATTGCCTTAGATTATTTAAAGTTTTGTTATTCCGCTGCACGTATAATAATCTAGTTAGGGAATAGAAAACCCAACAAAAGGTGCCATATGCGACTCAACAATTAAAGGGGCAAGCCATGGTTTGGTGGGATTCCGTTACTTCTACTTTGACTCCACAACAAAAAGAATTGATTCGATGGACTGATTTCCGTAATGAGCTATGCAAGCAATTTTGCTCAGAATTTGATATGTCTAGAATCAGAAAAGAATTTATGGATTTGCATTTAACGGATTAGATGTCAATGGACGATCTTATAAATCAATTCACTGAGAAGTTGCGATTTGTTCAACAATGGGTTCCTGATGATCGAACTAAAATTGACCATTTTGTTGGAACATTGCCTCCTCATTATCGCAATACAGTGAGATTGGCGGGCACTCTTCCCCAAGCTTTTAATCTGGATCGTGCGGTTGATAGCGATATAAGAGCACGAATTTTACAAAATAAAGAAAAATCTTTACAAAGGTCAAAAAGTGATACTTCGGGACGTGGAAAACAGAGATGGCAGGGTCATCAACAAAGTAAGGGAAAGGAGACTAGTGAAAGTGCAACGGAGAAGTCTAATTGGTGTGTTAGATGTAAAGCTCGACATACGGGTCCTTGTACTCCTCAAACGGCTCGGTGTATTAAATGTGGTGAGTTGGGACATCCAGTTAGGGATTGTACTTTTACTGCTTTTGTATGTTGGAATTGTAAGAAGGAAGGTCATCGGGCGGGTCAATGCCCAGAGGCAAGAAGACAAGGGACTGGTATGGTCGGAGGTTCATCTTCGTCTGGCCAGAAGCGTAAAAATCCACCTCCAGTTACTAGCCGAGCTTTCCAAATGACAGTTGATGAAGCTGTCGTTACTGAGGACGTCATCACTGGTACTTTTCTTGTAAATTCTGTGCCAGCTCGTGTGTTGTTTGATTCTGGAGCAAATTGCTCGTTTATATCTGTGAATTTCTGTGATAAGTTGATTTTAGTTCCCTCTTTAATTAGTAAGCCTATTGAAGTTGAAATAGCAAGTGGAAGAATGGATTCTGTTACCACCTCGGTAACTGGAGCTAGTATATTAATTGAGGGTCATGCTTTTCCGATTGCTTTCTTGTTGATGCCTATTCCCAGTTTTGATGTTATGGACTGGCTAAGTCAAAACAAGGCCAGTATAGAATGTCATAAAAAGCTGATAAAAATCCCTGTTTCAAATGAGTCATATGTAGTAGCCCGAGGAGATCATGAAAAGGGTCATGTTCCCTTAATTTATTTAATGAAAGCTAGAAAATCTCTAGCTAAAGGGTGTGAGTCTTATCTTGCTTATGTCGTTGATTCCAAAATAGAAAAGAAATCTGTGTCTGATGTTCGGGTAGTTTCTGATTATCCCGATGTTTTCCCTGATGAATTACCTGGGTTGCCTTCGGTAAGAGAAGTAGAGTATCAAATAGAGTTGATTCCTGATTCCACTCCTGTAGCAAAAGCTCCTTATAGATTAGCTCCCTCTGAAATTCGGGAAATGATGAACCAAATTCAGGATTTGTTGATAGAGGTTTTATTAGACCCAGTTCTTCCCCTTGGGGTACTCCTGTATTATTCGTGAAAAAGAAAGATGGAACTCTCCGTATGTGTATCAATTATCGAGAGTTAAACAAAAGAACTGTCAAAAACAAATATCCTTTGCCTCGAATTGATGAGTTGTTCGATCAGTTACAGGGATCATCATGTTTCTCTAAAATTGATTTGTGATCGGGATACCACCAGGTACGGGTACGCGAGGAAGATATTCCTAAAACTGCATTTCGTACAAGGTACGGTCATTATGAATTTTTGGTTATGCCGTTTGGTTTAACAAACGCTCCAGCAGTTTTTATGGACCTAATGAATCGGGTATGTCGGCCGTTTCTTGACAAATTTGTTATTGTGTTTATTGACGATATTCTGGTTTATTCTAAATCTAAAACTGAACATGAAATGCATTTGAGGCTTGTTCTTGAAACTTTGAAACGAGAGCAGTTATATGCAAAATTTTCTAAATGTGAGTTTTGGTTACATGAAGTTCAGTTTTTGGGTCACATTATTTGTAAGGATGGAATTAAAGTAGATCCAACTAAAGTTCAAGCTGTTATGAATTGGAATGTTCCAAAGACGCCTTCTGAAATTAAAAGTTTTATGGGGTTAGCGGGTTATTACCGGAAGTTCATTAAAGATTTTTTTAAAATTGCCGGTCCGTTGACTAAGTTAACCCGAAAAGATGTAAAGTTTTATTGGGGTGATCAACAAGAGTCAGCTTTTCAGACCCCAAGGCAGTTATTGTGTCAAGCTCCAGTTTTGGCTTTACCGAATGGGTCAGATGATTTTGTTGTATATTGTGATGCCTCTCATTCGGGTTTGGGTTGTGTTCTGATGCAACGAGATAGAGTAATTGCTTATGCATCTCGTCAACTTAAACTTCATGAAAGGAACTATCCTACTCATGATTTAGAACTTGCTGCAGTTGTATTTGCTTTAAAAATCTGGAGGCACTATTTGTATGGAACAAAATGCGTGATATGTACCGATCATAAGAGTTTGCAGTATATGTTCACTCAGAAAGAATTGAACATGCGTCAGAGGCGGTGGTTAGAATTAATAAAAGACTATGATTGTGAAATCCGATATCACCCCGGAAAGGCTAATGTGGTAGCCGATGCTTTAAGCCGCAAAGGGAATTCTGACAAGGTATGTTTTATGCGATTAGAGGTATCCTCTGATTTAATTTCTCAGTTAAAGGTTGCTCAATCTGAAGCTCTGTTAGATGTAAACTTGAAATCTGAAATAATGTTGAAACGAAAGGATATGTTAAATGATGATTCTCGTGGGTTAAAGACTTATCAGTCTCGGGTGTGGGTTCCTTTATTTGGAGATCTTCGTGATTAGATTTTATCAGAAGTTCATAAATCCCGTTTATCTGTTCATCCGGGAAGTACCAAAATGTATAATGATTTGTGATGCTGTGTAAACGGGGCTTTAGTTTTAAAAATGAAAATACCTAACTTACTACACACAACACAGGCAAGAATACCTGATCATATATAGTATAGCTTTAGTAAGTCCGAGTCGAACATAGGGAACGGATGTCAATCTTAACAAATTGGAAATTAACACAATTAATTAAAGCAGTAGAAAGTGGGGACGTTTTAGTTCCGATCGAACAATTGATAAACAATTATAAAAGAAATGATTTATTAACTAAAAATAAAGTATAAAATAAAGGAATAGTAAAATGACTTAATTAAATAAAGATTTAATTCAAATGATAAAAGAAATGCATTCGCTTAGATTACTTTCCTTAAAATCTGGAAATCATGTTATTTAGAATGCTCACGTATGGATTTTATTGTGCTATAACAATTGTATCAATCTTCCTTACAAGATAAATTGAATTAACACAATTAAGAAAGACATGAAGTTGTTTTCAACCCGCTAACAGTTCAATTTAACGTTGCCCACCTAATTGTGTTTTATATTAATTCAACACCATCTATGTGATTTATCCTTATAACTTGAATAAACAAAGTCTATAACTATTTCTAGTTATCTCGTTCTTGAATAATTATTACCAATTATTAACCCTAACCCATCAAACTCAATCTATTCGGTGATAATTATCAATTAAAACCAACAATCATCAATAATCTTATAATCAAAAGGAATTCAATCTCAATCAATCATAAAACCACGTTAGGTAATTAATAATATTCACTCAATAACCAAGGTTCAACGAATAAACACATAAACTTGAATAAAATCCAATACGATTCGCAATTTCAATAATCAATCCATCATTAAAGTATTCTCATCTAGGCAAACACATAAGAGATTTAGCCAATCATATTTTTACAAGAAATCAGATTCAATAACATATCAATATTCATAATCAAACGAAATAAAGAAACGTATTCGAACCGAAATATCGAAATAACGATTGAACGAATGAAGCCTTTGATTAACTTTGATCTTTTTCCTTCAAAATGCTCCAGAATTAGGGTTTTTGGTTGAGAGAATCGGCTAGAAGAAGTGTGGTAGGTTATGTGCAAAATGAGAGCAAAATGAAGTTTTTAGGGTTTCTGTCGACTCAATCCATACGCCGTATGGACATCCATACGCCGTATGGATTGAAAAGCCCATGGGTCTGACCCGCGTATTCTGGCGGCCCGGCTCACAGCATCCATACACCGTATGGATTCCATACGCCGTATGGATCAGATTTTTCAACTTTTATCACCATCGACCTCCATTCTTCACACTTCTCATTTTAACTTCTTTTATTCAATTCTCGCACGTTTTCAGCTTCTATTCCGATTCAAACTCCAGATAATTCCTAAATGCAAATATGAACGAAATGAGTATCGAATTCAAATAAAATGCATAAGAAATTAATCAAACTAAGGGGTAATTAGCACTATAAAATAGCACATTATGGCGTTAATCAAACATCCCCCACTTGAATCCTACTTGTCCTCAAGTAGACTATCGATTCAAAAACTCAAAACTTTAAATATGAACGGCAAACAAAAGTGCAAAAGGACTTACATACTCCACAGCATTCAACAAACCAAAATCCCATCTTAAAATCAATTCTAACTTAAAACTTAGCAATCAAGAAACTCTCAATGGGAAACAATTCTAATACATTATTATTATGCATAAAAGATAATTCATTTAGATTACCGATATTGTTATCCACTTAAACAATCTAAAATTCAGAAATTGAGCTCAACTTATTATTATTCTAGCAGGCATTAACCTTGATTTTCAATAGCAAAATTGTAACAACCGGCAAATTAGGACTAGAATTAGTACCTAATTCTTTGTTAATACATGTAATTAGTTCTGTGTTAGGCTAATTTATGTATCGGATTATATATTGATAAATATATACAACTTGGCGATTTGACTTAAATCGTACACAATTCAAATAGAATGAAATTCTATTCGATTAATATGGACGTTGGTGAACAAATGTTTATAAACTAAATAACGCAATTGTGCCCAAAATACTATTTTTCAATAATTAGTAATGATCTCGTATCACTTGATTAAAGTTTACATGATTTAAAAACAAAAGTACTTAAATTTATTTAAACTACATCATATCCCAAACTATTAAGGATTTAAAGAAATAATACAAGTAAATTATTAACAAAAGTCTGTAATTTTAAAAGATATAATTAAACGCGAAAAATAAATAATTTCCACTTAAATGACGGAGAAAACGAACACCGCACGGAGCGAGAGGACGGAGGCAGAAAGTGGGAGGTTAAAACCTCCCACCTCCTTTTCTTTTCCATTTATCACTAACTCACTCTCTCTCTCTCTTATTCTCTTTCTCTCTTTTCTCTCTCTCATTTAATCATCCACCACCACCCCAATTAAATCCTCAAATACTACATCAAAACGAGCTCGAATCACACCACCACTTTGGAATAAAAGAACCACGGCATCACGATCTACATTCCTATCTTTCCGGAATTTCATTTCGGCACCTTGTAAGTTTCCGACAAAATCCCGACATCTCTCGTTTTTGATCATTTTTACTTGTTTATGGTTTATAATGTCTTGATATGTCCAAAAATGGGTTGGGTAAAAGATTTGGACCGAACGGAAACCGAAAAACTCGTTTTCGGCACATTTTCCGGCCAACAGACCGCGACGTCACATTTGGACCCAGATCCATGCGACGTCAGCCTCAACGTCGCACAACCCCTCGTAACGTCGCATTGTGCGACGTCAGTCACAACGTCGCATTAAGTTGCGACGTCGCGTATAGCGACGCCATGCTCAACGTCGCAGTCAGGATCTGCGACGTCGCACCCGACGTCGCACCCGACGTCGCACCCGACGTCGCACCCGACGTCGCACCCGACGTCGCACCCGACGTCGCACCCGACGTCGCACCCGACGTCGCACCCAACGTCGCACAAAATAGAACTTTGAAAACTCAGATTTTTACTAAGTGTCGGAATCAAGATTTTAACACCTGATTTTACCCAAATTCGGATCCAGATGCGTTTTTCGTCAAAGCAATATAGTAGAAATAAAAATTTTCCAAGCTGACCTGGCAGCTCGACCCCAGCCAGGGGCTCTGCCCCTTGGACCCCGCTACCAGGGGCGCTGCCCCCGGACCCCCGTCATTAGATGTTGTAAATACTTTTCACACTAAGTGTCGAACACTTACAAATAACAAAATCTGATTCAACGATACACATAATGTTAACACTTTGAATCATTATTACAAACCGTCACCAACGGGCCATACTTGTTTTCAAACTACAAACGGATTACTAAACAAACACTTGGACATAACGAGTTGTGTAGACAACTAGCCTAGATGATCTTGCGAGACATCTACTTACTTGACATTACGTGTTTAGGCATTCGGAGGTTACGGGTTCGGAGAACCAACTGTTGATATTTCTTACTCGTTTATTGATATAAACGCACTTGCAAAGACTCAGGTGAGTCTTACGGCCCCACTTTTACTGTTTTATCTTATTGGGGGAGATACATGCTACTTATTTTTCCTGAACACAAGTACTAAACTGATTTCTATACCAAACGGAATTGCATGAGTTATTCACTACTTACTGAAGTCTCTCCATCATATATCGTTAGTTATGGACTTAAGCGCGAACAGTAGTTAATGGATCCATTAGGGAAATGACCCTCCCTGCCCGGGGTAGTAGCGCTACCACGTACTGATTTACACGTAGAAACGGGTGACTATTATTTCGTTACTTATGCTTGCTCAATTTCGAGCATGTCACGGGAGCAACTGATTATTTACGGGTTAAGCTTCGATTATGAGCCTCATGGCAACGGTATAACTTGATTACTTTACTTTTGCGAGATTTGCAAATACTTGATATACGCCTACGGGCACTAATGATGAAATCTTGTGTTCAAACTGATTATTTACTGATAAACCTGTGAGATTCACCAACCTTTTGGTTGACCCTTTTTAGCATGTATTCTCAGGTACACTTACGGAGTAGGATCACTCCAGGATTACTAGCTAGAGTCGCATGATTTCCAAACTGCATTTAACGGAGATTCTTTGGCATTATCTTTTGTAACTATGGTTATGTAATAGAATCTCCCGCCACATACGCGGACTCTAGGCTTACATATTTTTGTAAAGAAAACTATATGTTTTCAAACGATTTAATTATGAAATGTAATTATTTTACAAAACGTCTCATTTAGAGGTCGTTTGCTGTATATCTTGTGCTTTGTATATTGATTAGTAACACCCAAGTATGCTTCCGCAAATCACTAAATTTGGGGGTGTTACAAAAATACTCTCATACAAATAACATGTCACAAATCTCCAAATAATGAACATCCAAATAAATCAATCATTTTTCAAACCAAGACATTGGTGACAGGTTTGTACCTTAGTACAACAGAGCGACATAACTTGGCTTTAGTTTTTCAATTTATGAGTCCTTTGTACTCATTTATTTTTATCTATTTTGATATCAAATATACTGACGGAAACCAGGTCTTTACTTTCGTACAACAGAGGAGTCAACACTCAGTATATTCCCAAATGATGATAATTAGGATCCCAAAATTATGGATTATAACACGCTATCATACAAGAATTAAGACTAAGGTCATACCTTGCTAAAAGATCCTCATAGGATAAATCCCTACTTTAAGTATTAAATTTCTTAATAGCTTAATAACCTTCAAATAGATTGCCTATCGATACATCACAAGATGAACTATCTAATATTAAAATTTACGATTACTTCATTCCTTGTATTCCCAAAGCATGTTACAAGATTGCTAAAGTTTACATATAATATAATTTTAAAACAAAAATGTAACACCCCCAAATTCGTTGATTTAGATTAGCGGAAGCATTTAGTTTGAGTACGGGGGTGCCACAATAACAAAGCATGCATACGTATCAGAGCTTATGATTACAACAGAACATAATATATTAAGATGCCAAAAGTATTAATTACAAAGTTTACGATTCATCGAATCGTACAAGTTAAAAGTAATAAGTTTACAAAAGTAGATTTCTGGAATATGACTAAAACAGTTTCAGTTATACTAGAGAAATCCATATGTTTTCCAAAAATGTTGGCATCCTAAAACTTCACGGGTCGCCTAATTCTCCATGTGTGTTGGCGATTCTTACAGGCGCAGCTAATTCCCTGAAAAACATAGTAAAAGTCAACAACGAGGTTGAGTGAATTCACAGGTTTTATGTTTGCAATAGTTGAACCAAGTTTGTAAGCACAGTTGTTATCCAAATACGTTCACAAATAGTAATTGCCATAATAGTCACGTAATGCTTTGTGGAATGTTTTCCAAATACAAGTTTAGTGGGTTGTTCGCCCAAAATTTAGTTTACGTGGGATGTTACCCAAAACAGATACGTGGGATGTTACCCAAAATGTCAGTTTAAAAACACGTGCTGGTCGTTCTCCAGCGGTTTACAAACAGTACCGGTCGTTCTCTGGCCAAATACGCACGGGTCGTTCTCCCGTCCAAATAAAACAGTTTACCGGTCGTTCTCCGGTCTAGTTATGCACGGGTCGTTCTCCCGTCCAACAAACGCATGGGTCGTTCTCCCATCCAAGACGCACGGGTCATTCTCCCGTCCCTTGGCCAGTCGTTCTCTGGCACTAAAATACGTAGCTGGTCGTTCTCCAGCGTTTATATAAAAGTACCGGTCGTTCTCCGGTATACCAAACAAGTTTAAAGGTTTACAGTCGTTTGCAAAACAGTTTACCGGTCGTTCTCCGGTCTAGTTAAAACAGTTTGTCGAATAAGTTATTCCATTTGTTCAGTGTGTCAATATGAAAATGTTATTTCATAAACACCAGTTTGTTTAATAGTTTAATAGTTCAAAGTACTCTAATTGTTCGAGTAAACAAGTATGATAAACAATCGTATAAGTAAAAGCAGTTATGGCAATAAGTAAAATAGTTGACTATGTTTTCCACCCCTGTTCAAAAGCAGTTAAATCAGTAATAGTAGGGGCTGTGAACTCACCTGTTGAGTTAAGTGAAAGTGCGAGTGCTAGCAAAGCGTAGTCCGGGTAAAGTCCCTAAGGTCCTATATATAAGAAATAGTCGTATAAGTGGTTGCATAACAACCAGACCATGTTACTCGTTCGTCCAAGAAAGATCGTTTATTTGTAAATTCGTACGACTCGTTGGTGATGGTTTTTTAAAAATATTTCAAAGTATTGTTATAAGGTTCTGAAACTTGCGACGTCGCAGTGGGATGTCACGTGGGACGTTGTGTGGGACGTCGCAGTGGGACGTCGCAGTGGGACGTCGCGGTGGGACGTCGCGGTGGGACGTCGCGTGGGACGTCGCGTGGGACGTCGCAGTGGGACGTCGCGTGGGACGTCGTGTGGGATGTCGCAGTGGGACGTCGCAGTGGGACGTCGCAAATCGCCTGGGACTAATGCGACGTTACGGTCTGTTCATCCGAAAATCGAGATTTTTAACCCAAAAACGCTTAGATCTTTCATATAATGACTTGTAACATGATTGTAAGCTATTATAATGAAGTAAAAGTGAAAAGTTTAGTGTTTTCTTACCCAAAAAGTGGTTAATCCGAAAATTAGGTGGATGAAGATGAAGATGGTGAAAATGGAGATCTTGAGCTTAAATCCTTGTGATGTTGATGATTATGAGCTTTGTTGTTGTTATTAATCCGAAAATAAGTATAAAGTGGTGGTGATTTGGTGATTTTTGATGAGATTCTAGAGAGAGAAATAGGGTTTTTAGAGAGAGGAATGAGAGAGTTGTGTGTTTTGGTGAAAATGAAAAATGAAAGGGAATGAGAGTGGGGTGGGGGGTTTGGGGCTGCATTTTGGGGCCAAAAGGGAGGGGATGTTTATCCCAAATTTGTGGTATTTAACCCGTGTTTGTTTACCCGATCGTTAAATATTAAAACGTTTTAAATGATGAATTTTTAATTACGTATTTGAATAAAATTTTAATTGAGATATTTTATAAGAAAAATTTAATTAAGTTATAATATTCCAAACCTTATTTTATTTTAAATTTGTGCGATATAAACGTTATTCGTTATGAAATACTTGTAAATATTAACAACATAATATTTATTAAAAGTTGTCGTTATTTAATAACTCTCGTTTTATTAAATAAATTTGTTCACCAACCGTCGTATATTTTCGTCGCGTTTGTTCCAATCGTTTCGTACGTAATTACAACTAATTACGAAGTGTAATATTACGCGTACTAACTAGTTGGGCTTTGCTAGACTTACCTCTAAAATGTGTTGTGAATTCACTCAAGTAGGGAATTAGCCTAATAATGCAAGTGATTAACGTTAATAATCGCGTTTAAATTTGCGGAGTGTTACAAAAAAATTTAGCTGAAAAATGACTAACACGTAGAATGCCTTTTAACTTTAAAATTTGCCAATTTTTACCATATTCATATCTTAAGGACAAACAGACTTCTTTTCCCCATCCCCCACTTAAAAATATGCAATGTCCTCATTGCAAAAGAATACAGAAGATAAAATGAATGGAAAAGAAGTGAACAAAAACTCCCCTGATCGGGAAGAAAGATCCTTGAAGGCATTCGTTCAGAAATAAAATACAACAGCACACTTCCGTAGGCATCACGATTGCATTTAGCATATGCAACAAGCCTTTAAACCTCTCAGTATCCTGAGCGGACGAGTTGTAGTCTCGTGAGGGTTTTCAGAGAACACACCCACAAAGTTCAAACCTGCAAACAAAAACAATAAAACAAAATAACAAAACAACGGGTTGTCTCCCGAAAGCGCTTTTGTTTATCACGTCGGTAAGCTCGACCTTTTACTTCATAACTTAATTCAAATCCATCTCCAAATCACGTTTGGAATCTCTTACATCACCATAATACTTCTTTAACCTACTTCCATTGACCTTGAAAGTTTTTCCAGAATGTCCTTGTAAATCAACAGCACCAAATGGATAAACTTTCTCAACTACAAAAGGTCCAGTCCAGCGTGTCTTCAACTTACCAGGAAATAAATGTAACCGAGAACTATACAATAGAACTTTGTCACCTTTTTCAAATGTATGATTCGACTTAAGACGAGCATCATGCCATTTCTTCGTTCTTTCCTTGAACTGCCTCGAATTATCATAAGCATTTATTCTTAACTCTTCCAACTCAGTTAGTTGTGCCATTCTTTCTTTTCCAGCTAATTGCTCATCCAGATTGCACTGCTTAATAGCCCAATATGCCTTATGTTACAATTCAAAAGGCAAATGACAAGCCTTCCCATAAACTAGGCGATAAGGAGTCGTTCCAATTGATGACTTAAAAGCTGTTCGTGCCGCCCATAACGCATCATCCAACTTATATGACCAGTTCTTAGGGTTTCCTTCAACTGAACGTTCTAAAATACGCTTCAACCCTCTATTGGTTACTTCCACTTGACCACTCGTCTGTGGATGATAAGCAGTTGAAAACTTGTGGTTAACTCTATACTTTCGCAGCACTTTTTCCAATTGAGCATTTGTGAAATGCGTCCCTCGGTCGCTAATTAAAGCTTTCGGTGTTTCAAAACGTGAAAATAGCTGCTTCAGAAACTTCACCACAACTCTAGCATCATTCGTGGGTAATGCTTTTGCTTCAGCCCACTTAGAAACATAATCCACAGCCACAATGATGTATTTATTTCCATTGCTAGGTGGAAACGGTCCCATAAAGTCTATTCCCCAGACATCAAAAATCTCACTTACCATAATTGGACTTTGCAACATTTCATCCTTCTTAGAAATTCTCCCGGTACGCTGGTATGCATCACACTCCTTCACATACTTAAATGCATCCTTATAAATGGTTGGCCAGTAAAAACCTGCCTCAAATACTTTTCTTGCAGTGTAATTAGGACCATGATGTCCTCCAGACGGACCATCATGACAATGCTCTAAAATTATGTCGCATTCCTCTCCAGCTACACACCTTCGAACAATTCCATCAGCACACTGTCTGAACAAGTACGGGTCTTCCCAGAAGTAATATCGCAAAGACGAGAAAAATCTCTTTCTTTGATTGAAATCCAATCCTGACGGAAGAGTGTTAGTAACTAGGAAGTTTGCAATATCAGCGAACCATGGAAATTCATTCAAAATTGCCTTCAACAAGCTTTCATCAGGGAATTTATCTTGAATCTCTGTTTCGTCTAACTTATCTAGCTCCGGATTTTCTAATCGAGATAAATGATCGGCTGCCAGAGTTTCAGCTCCCTTCTTGTCTCTAATCTCTATATCAAACTCCTGCAACAACAAAATCCACCGCAACAACCTTGGCTTTGCATCTTGTTTGTTAAACAAATATCGTAGTGCCGAATGGTCGGTGAACACTACCGTCTTTGACAAAACCAAGTAAGATCGGAATATATCAAACGCAAAAACAACAGCAAGCAATTCCTTCTCAGTCGTGGTGTAATTCTCCTGCGCACTCGTCAAAGTCTTGCTTGCGTAAGAAATAGGTTGAAACTTCTTATCAACCCTCTGGCCTAAAACTGCTCCAACAGCATAGTCACTGGCATCACACATCAACTCAAATGGGAGATCCCAATTCAGACTTATCATAATCGGCGCGGATACCAACTTCTCCTTTAAAAGATTGAACGCATCTTGGCATTCCCTTGAAAATTCAAACTTAGCATCTTTCTCCAACAACTTGTTCATCGGACGCGCGATCTTTGAGAAATCCTTGATGAATCTTCTATAAAACCCAGCATGTCCTAAGAAACTTCGTATTCCTTTAACATTCGTTGGATGAGGTAGCTTTGCTATGGCCTCAATCTTGGCTTGATCAACTTCAATACCAGCACTTGATATTTTATGCCCTAAAACAACTCCTTCACGTACCATAAAATGGCACTTTTCCCAATTTAAGACGAGATTTGAACTTTCACACCTCTGCAACATCCTCTTCAGATTTGCCAAACACTTATCAAACGAATTTCCGAAAACAGAAAAATCATCCACGAATATTTCCATGCTGTCTTCCACCATATCATGAAAAATCGCCATCATGCATCGATGAAATGTTGCGGGTGCATTACACAAACCGAAAGGCATCCTTCTATAAGCAAAAGTTCCGAATGGACAGGTGAAAGTAGTCTTGTCTTGATCATTAGCATCTATCGGAATCTGGAAGTATCCGGAAAAACCGTCTAAAAAGCAATAATACTCTTTTCCAGCTAGACGTTCGAGCATCTGATCAATAAACGGCAAAGGAAAGTGATCTTTGCGTGTCGCATCGTTCAACTTCCTATAATCGATACAGACTCTCCATCCAGTGACAGTTCTCGTGGGGATTAACTCGTTTTTCTCATTAACAACCACTGTCATACCTCCTTTCTTGGGCACAACATGAATGGGACTAACCCATGGACTATCAGAAATCGGATATATCAATCCAGAGTCCAACAACTTAATGATTTCCTTCCTCACTACATCTGTAACCTTAGGATTCAACCGTCTCAATGGTTGCACAATCGGTTTGAAATCAGATTCCATGAGGATCTTGTGCGTGCAATATGATGGGCTGATTCCTTTGATATCACCAATCGTCCATGCTATAGCATGCTTATGTTCCTTCAGAACTTTCAGCAGGCTTTATTTCTCGGTTGCAGATAACTGAGATGAAATGATAACCGGTAGGTCCGACTCTCCTTGCAAGTAGGCATATTCCAAATGGGTCGGTAGATCCTTTAGTTCTAACCTTGGTGGTTCTTCAAAGGAAGATTTAACTGCCAACACCTCCTTTCTAGAACAAGGAATCCCATGCATAGTGATGCGAGTATCTTTCTTGACTAGAATACCATCAATCTCAACTGATTCTTCGCTCTCTATCGGCTGATTTTCATCACTCTCTAACTCCTCATCACTTGCGAATTCTAGCTCCTCAAGCAACTTATCAAATTCTACAATATCTTATATTGCTTCTATGCTTCCCGTCCATCCTTCAAGAATCATGGGATCAAGGTCTTCATCTTCCATGAGACTTTGAAGGAATTCTTCATCATCGGTCATTTCTCTAGAACTCACAAAGTAACAAGTATCATCAACTGCAGCAGGGTATTGCATTGACTTGTTGACATCAAACACTACTTCATCATCTCCTAACCTTAAAGTGATTTTTCTATCATGAACATCAATCAATGCCCTCGCAGTGGCTAGAAAAGGTCTTCCCAAAATGATAGGTACCTTAGAATCTTCTACCATGTCCAGAATCACGAAATCGCAAGGGAAAACAAACCTATCAACCTTAACTAACACATTCTAGATCATACCCTTAAGGTACTGGACTGAACGATCTGCTAACTCAATGCACATTCTAATTGGCTTTGGTTCTCCAAACTTGAGTCTGGCATACATTGTATAAGGCATTATTGATATGCTTGCCCCCAAGTCAGCTAATGCATGAGTGAGGTCTAAACTTCCAATCAGGCAAGGAAGAGTAATACTCCCAGGGTCCTTCATCTTTGGCGGAAGTTTATTTTGCATAACTGCTGAGCATCTCTCGTTCATTGTTACCGTGGTTGCCTCCATCAGCTTGCTCTTGTTGGTTAAAAGTTCCTTCAAATACTTTGCATACTTGGGCATTTGGGCAATCGCCTCCACGAATGGGATGTTAATGTGCAGTTGCTTCAGATTCTCTAGAAACTGGTGGTATTGAGCATCATCCTTCCCTCTTCTCAAAGATGCTGGATAAGGTGGCGACGGTGCATGATCCTTAGCATATTGCTTATCTCTTGCAATTTGATCAGCCTCAGTGTCCATCTTAGGACTTTCAATAACTTCTACTTCCTTTTCTTTCTCAGATCTTAGGACTTTTATTAACTAAAAATAAAGTATAAAATAAAGGAATAGTAAAATGACTTAATTAAATAAAGATTTAATTCAAATGATAAAAGAAATGTATTTGCTTAGATTACTTTCCTTAAAATCTGGAAATCATGTTATTTAGAATGCTCACGTATGGATTTTATTGTGCTATAACAATTGTATCAATCTTCCTTACAAGATAAATTGAATTAACACAATTAAGAAAGACATGAAGTTGTTTTCAACCCGCTAACAGTTCAATTTAACGTTGCCCACCTAATTGTGTTTTAGATTAATTCAACACCATCTATGTGATTTATCCTTATAACTTGAATCAACAAAGTCTATAACTATTTCTAGTTATCTCGTTCTTGAATAATTATTACCAATTATTAACCCTAACCCGTCAAACTCAATCTATTCGGTGATAATTATCAATTAAAACCAACAATCATCAATAATCTTATAATCAAAAGGAATTCAATCTCAATCAATCATAAAACCACGTTAGGTAATTAATAATATTCACTCAATAACCAAGGTTCAACGAATAAACACATAAACTTGAATAAAATCCAATACGATTCGCAATTTCAATAATCAATCCATCATTAAAGTATTCTCATCTAGGCAAACACATAAGAGATTTAGCCAATCATATTTTTACAAGAAATCAGATTCAATAACATATCAATATTCATAATCAAACGAAATAAAGAAACGTATTCGAACCGAAATATCGAAATAACGATTGAACGAATGAAGCCTTTGATTAACTTTGATCTTTTTCCTTCAAAATGCTCCAGAATTAGGGTTTTTGGTTGAGAGAATCGGCTAGAAGAAATGTGGTAGGTTATGTGTAAAATGAGAGCAAAATGAAGTTTTTAGGGTTTCTGTCGACTCAATCCATACGCCGTATGGATTGAAAAGCCCATGGGTCTGACCCGCGTATTCTGGCGGCCCGGCTCACAGCATCCATACGCCGTATGGATTCCATACGCCGTATGGATCATATTTTTCAACTTTTATCACCATCGACCTCCATTCTTCACACTTCTCATTTTAACTTCTTTTATTCAATTCTCGCACGTTTTCAGCTTCTATTCCGATTCAAACTCTAGATAATTCCTAAATGCAAATATGAACGAAATGAGTATCGAATTCAAATAAAATGCATAAGAAATTAATCAAACTAAGGGGTAATTAGCACTATAAAATAGCACATTATGGCGTTCATCAATTTGAAACCTTTATATTGGTGGCCCACAATGAAAATGGATGTAGCTCAAGTAGTGGAAACTTGCCATATATGTTCTCTGGTCAAGGCTGAACACCAGAAACCATATGGATCGTTGAAACAGCTTGAAATACCTGAGTGGAAGTGGGAACATTTAACCATGGATTTTGTAACAAAACTCCCTCGAACGCCACGTGGGAATGATATGATATGGGTAATAGTTGACCGTTTGACTAAAAGAACCCATTTTCTTGCTACAAGTGAAATTGCATCTTTATCTCAACTGGCTCAGCTTTATGTAAATGAGATTGTTTCACGGCATGGTATTCCTTTGTCTATTGTATCAGATAGAGATTCTCGTTTTGTTTCTCATTTTTGGCAAAGTTTGCAAAGTGAACTAGGTACCCGAGTGAACTTAAGTACAGCTTACCATCCTCAAACGGACGGTCAGTCAGAGCGCACTATTCAGACGCTTGAGGATATGTTGCGGGCGTGTGTATTGGAATATGGGGGTTCTTGGGATTCTCATCTGCCGTTAGTAGAATTTGCTTATAATAATTCTTATCATTCTAGTATCGGTATGCCACCCTATGAGATGTTATATGGTTGCCGTTGTAGAACACCCACATGTTGGCTTGAGTCTGGTGAAAAGCAGTTTGCGGGCCCGGATATTGTACAAATTACAACCGATAAGGTTAAAATTGCTCGTGAGAAACTAAAAGCGGCTAGAGATAGACAGAAACAGTACGCGGATCCTCGTCGTAGACCTGTTACACGTGTTGAAGGAGAATTAGTCTATCTTAAAGTATCCCCGTGGAAGGGGGTGATTAGATTCAGTAAACGTGGAAAGTTAGCTCCTCGGTATATTGGCCCGTTTAAAGTCAGATAAGTAGTTAATGATCAAACTGTTACTCTGAATCTTCCTTCTGAATTGTCTGGTATTCATGATACTTTCAATGTTTGTTATTTACGAAAGTGTAATGTTGAAGATCAATCTCAAATTCTTCCTTTACAAGAGTTGCGGGTGGATCAGACTCAGAAATTAGTTGAAGAACCTGTTGAAATTTTGGATAGAAATGTTACTAAACTCCGTAAGAAAGAAATCCCTATGATCTTGGTGAAATGGAAACACAGTTTACGTCCAAATCTTACGTGGGAAACTGAGTCTAGTATGAAGTTACGTTACCCTGGTCTTTTTGAGTCTAGTGAGATTTCGGGGACGAAATCTTCTTAAGGAGGGGAGATTTGTAACATCCTTAAATTGGGCCTAGTGGTGACATGTATTTTCCTTAAATTTTAAATATGAAATTTAAATTATTGTATATGTTTGGTTGCGAAAAGTAGGTAAATAAGCCTTATGATTTATTGTGATTAGTAAATTATTATTTGTTTTAAATTGTTCTAGTTGACGGTGAAATAAAACTGTTGGTCTCGCAAATGTTTTTAGGTTCCAAACAATAGGGTTAGAAGAAGTATATAATAATTATAGAGATTGGGAGTCGGTTGTGACCTTCACGACCTTATTTCCTTCTCATTTTGTTTACTCAGTATATTGACTAAACCAAGAACAAAGAAACACTAAACCTCACTTGATTGAAAGTTTGAATTATACAAGAGCTGTGATTTCTTATCAAGATCATCATCATAAGCTTCCTTATCATCTTCTTCTTCTTTGGAAATTGTAAGTGTTCATGATTTCTTGTTTATAGATACATAGAAATGGGTTTTGATTGAACCATGTAAATTGTTGATGTATATGTGAATTGGAAGTTTGAATGATGGTGTAGTATACTTATATGATCATAATTGAAGTCTTGGTAACTTACAAAACTGAGTTGGATGTGTTTTTATGGTTAAAAATGAGTTAGGGTTCGAGCTGGGTTTTGTGCAGGTCTGTGTTGAGTTGTGATAAGCTCAAACGCGATCCCCACTTCAGGCCCTGGATCGCGTTGCCAAGTGCAAAATGGTTACAGAACGTTTCCTTCATAGGAACGCGATCCCACCCCCCTTTTCTCCGGATCGCGTTCACAAGTGAAATTTGGTGACAGAATGTTTTCTAAAGAAGAACGCGATCCCACCAACCCTAGTCCGGATCGCGTTTGCCTGTGTAATTTCAAAGAATATGAGACTTTGTGAACTTATGCAATTAGAGTAATCGTATTGTATAATTAATCAAAGTACTTGAATTATTGTTATTAAATACCTAAGTATGATTTCATTTCGATTATGAAATAAGTTATTAACTTATGTTTTGAATTGTATTTTCAGATCCACCAAAGACTCAGTGATATAAGACTGCTGAGTTTGGACTTCTGAGGTATCGGTGAGTGGATTATGACTCTCAGTTTGATAGGTTGTGACATATTGGGTTACAACAAGTAAACATGTTTATTATTGATAAACTGTTGTTGACTATGTGGTATAAATCTTATGATTTAAGTTGTTTTGAGGTCAGTTGTCAATTGGGTTTGGATTACTATTGGTGAACCTACACAGGAACTTTAATACATGTGTTGTACATGAGAATCTGTGTATGTGTAGTAATAGTATTTAAACTATCGGTAGATTCTGTATAGGCCAATACAGTTTGATGATAAGAGTTCTTGAGGCCTCCGCGGTTTTAGGGTTTCTCAAGAACCACCGATCCTCATTGTTCAATTATGCTATGTTTATTGGTTATAAACTAATCTGTTGTGCCATATTAGATTGTGATTATTGATTTACTCACTTAGCTTCGTGCTAATCCCACCACTAAACTTCTTGCAGGTCTTGTTGAATATTTTGGGCTGGGAGCAAGAATCGAGTTAGAAGGAATGTTTGACTGCATGATAACTCTGATGTTTTATAATAAACTATATATAGTGTTTTACTTTTAGATGAAACTAAACTTTATAATGTGTTTTGAATTCATAACATTATGTTTGTATGTACATATTATAAATTTGGTTTTATAATGAAAATTTGGACTTTTACTTCCGACATGAAAAAAAAAAAATATTATAATTGTCTTGAAATTAAGGGGTGTTTTAAGTTATAATTGTCTTGAAATTAAGGGGTGTTTTAATATATTCATTGTGTTGTTATGGTGGAAAAGTACAACTGCCTAACTTGAAACATCCACCTCAATTACTGTTGGATCTATTTCAGGGCGTATTAGACAGAAGTACAAATTTTATTGAAAATGTTAGGCGGTACAATATGATGTTCGGTTTCACTTCAATGGGTGGTAAAGTTGACCACAAAATTAACTATGGACGTTGTCCATATACTTATCGAATGCATGGTCAAAACTACCACTTAGCAGGTAGCTTGCTTCCTGAAGAAGGCCAAGATCCTAAGTTTTGTCAGTTGTATATTTACGATATTGAAAATGAAGATGATAATAGGATAAATGCTTATAGGTACATTTAGTAGTGGTTTTTTTTATTACTATATGTTTAATCATTAAAATTCGGGAATTATGGTCAATATTCTCACACTCTAAACTATATTGCTTTTATTGATGAGGTTTAGTAAATAAAATTATATAAATATTTTATTTGATCCTGTTTTGCAGTTCACGCAAAGATAAGTCAACATCCAATCCATACACAACTGAAACCTTTATGGTTAATGAATTGAGGGGCCTTCTGGATGAGATCAATCCGTTAGTACATCAGTTTCGAATGGCCAGGGACAGGATTGGAAAGAACGAAGGTGAAACAGTACGGCTTAGGCTAATCGGTACACGAGACAAAGATGGTCGTACACATAACTTACCAACTGCCAATGAAGTTTCCGCTTTGGTGGTTGGTGATATTGATGGTTTCGCGGAAAACAGAGACATAATTTTAGAGTCGCAATCTAGAAAGTTGCAGCGCATAAGTGAGCTGCACCCTCAATATCTTGCTCTTCAATACCCGTTACTATTTCCATTTGCTGAGGATGGATATAGGCGATACATAAAACACAAAGGGGTGGATGATGATGAGGAATCCGGACATTTTAAACTTACTCTGAAGGAGTTTTTTGCCTATCGCTTACAAGTAAGAGTTGGTGAAACTTCGTTGATGTTAATGTCTCGGAAGAAGCTTCAATAATTTTGTGTTGATGCATTTACTATGGTTGAAAATGCAAGGTTGTCATATATTCGTAACAATCAAAAGACATTTAGAGTAACTTCTTTTGACAATATCTGTGATGCTCATGAATCTGGTCATATAGATGTTTCAGACATGGGTAATCGTATTATCCTTCCATCTTCTTTCACCGGTGGAAAACGATACATGCAGCAGAACTATTTGGATGCAATGGCCATTGTCAAAGCATATGGTTATCCCGACCTTTTTATTACTCTCACTTGCAATCCAAAATGGCCCGAAAATCTAAGGCTTCTTGAAGAGGATGATCTAAATCCTGAAGATAGGCCTGATGTAATCGTTCGTGTTTTCAAGATTAAGCTAGACTCTCTCATGACACAGCTGAAAGATGAAAAAGTGTTTGGATTTGTTCTTGGAGGTAATATGCACACATTCAGCTATTGATTATATGTTTTCTTATCAAATTTTCTAACAACTAAGTAACTCTTTTTACGGTTGTCTACACAATTGAGTTCCAGAAGCGTGGTCTTTCGCACTGTCATATTTGTTTATTTCTAGATAAGGCTGATAAACTGCCCAACCCCGAAGATATAGATCGGGTTATCTGTGCTGAAATTCCAAACAAGGAAGAAGACCCTGAATTATATGCACACGCCAATGTATTCGTTTACATTTCTAACTAATCATCACATACGATTATTACAACTATCCATAATGCATCCTGCGAAACCGCGGGTCTTAAGCTAGTTTACGTAATTTTTAACCAAAATTTTTTATATAATAATATAAGGGTTTTCTTATACGTGCCATATGATGAACTGCTTTTAATGAACTTATATTTTATAAAAAAATATATTAGAATTTGCATTTATTATTTTTAAATTCAATATTTCAATCTAGTATTAATCTTTTTAGTTTTTATACATATCATAGAATGTAAATTTTAATATCCAAAGAAATATCTAAACAATTAAATGCATCTGATCACAAGCTAGAAAATTCAATAATTCAAACATGCAATGTTAATGTGTATACGAGAATCATGTCTAAACTATCGATAACAAAACATAAATGTTAATTCAAATTGGAAGATAAATAATTTAAATGATTAAATTTAAATGAAAATGTACCATAGTTGTTAAACTTTTACGTTTACGCGTCGAGTCAACAATACAAAAAAGTGAAGCGACTCGAACACCGACTCGAACACCGACTCTTACGAGTCGTGTGTGACTCTTCCGAGTCTTGTGCAACTTTTACGAGTCGGAAAATCAGATAAAATTTTAGTGTATGTAATAAAAAAATAAAATGACAAAATAGAAAAAGAAATGATTATAATATATTTTAAAGTAAGCCTCTGGGTTTATTTTCGGTCAACGACTTAGTTATCGATTGTCACTATGTTTTACTTCCGTTAAAATGAAAAAGTTAAACAAGGATATATATATATATATATATATATATATATATATATATATATATATATATTAAAATAACGATTGTTAAAAATTAAATTTTTGAATTACGAGCTGAGTCGAGTCGAGAGATAAATATGGAACGTAGAGTCGAAAGTTATTTAAGAAATTTAGGGTGCGTTTAGTTGTGGAAAATTTTCCACAATTTTCCATCTTTAATTTTCTAAGAAATGAGAAGAGTTTTTATTTTCTAGAAAAGTGATGAAAATTTAGAAAATGTGTTCAAATATAGTTGTATTTTCTATTTTGGAAAACTAATTAAGGTTAGAAGGGTTTGAAAAATTTTAGAAAAGTGGGGGTGGTGTTATAAAGGAAAAAAGTGGAAAATTTTAGAAAAGTGGGGGTGGTGGTTTTCCAACTTCCCCTTGTAACATGGAAAACTGAGGGCGCATTTAGTTACGGAAAACTATCTCCATTTTTCCTTTTCCATTTTTCTAGAGTTTTGAGTCTCTTGAAAAACTAATGGTGTTTAGAAAACGCGTTCAAATGTAAAGGATGAAGTTTTCATTTTCCAAAATAGGAAATGGAGGGAACCATAAGTCATTAGTAGGGGTGTTCATCGGTTCGGTTTTCGGTTTCCTCGGTTTATTCGGTTCGGGTTGTTCGGTTTTGAAATTTTTTTGGGCAAAACCGAAAACCGAACCGAACACCGAATTCAAACCGAAAACCGAATTCGAATTCGGTTCAGTTTCGGTTAAAACCGAAAAAACCGAATTCCAACAAAAACCCGAAAAACTAAAAAAAAAAACTGAAAACCGTACAAAAAAACCGAAAACCGAACATAAAAACCGAAAACCGAACCGAAAAATCGAAAACCGAACCGAAAAACCGAAAAAATAATATTATTTTTTTGAATTCGGTTTTGAATTCGGTTTTCGGTTAAACCGAATTCAAAATTTTTAAAACCGAAAACCGAACCGAAAACCGAATTCAAATTCGGTTTTCGGTTTTATCGATCCAAAAACCGTTTTCAAAATTCGGTTCGGTTTTTTTTTCGATTTTTATTCGGTTCGGTTTTCGGGTTAAACGGTTTCAAACCAAATACTGAACACCCCTAGTCATTAGATTCATTTTTCTTAGAAAACTTCTTTAGAAAATCACAATTTGAACATGTTTTCTAATTTTTTAGTTTTCTTAGAAAATTTTCTAGAAAAATGGAGGAGTTTTCCGTAACTAAGCGCACCCTGAGTTTTCTATTTTCTATGAAAACTTTTCTAGAAAAACCCAATTTTGAACGCATATTCTACTTTTCCACTTTTCCACTTTTCCACTTTTCTTAGAAATTTTTTTTTAAAAAATACTCTGTTTTCCTACGTCTAAACACACCCTTAGACTTTGTAGCAAATCGAGTAGTACAAAAAGAAAAAAAATCAAGAAAACAAAAAAGGAAAGAAAAAGAAAAGAGAGAGAAAGTCAAAATCCATAATTTAACCATTCCTCCCCATACCCGTTCTTCGTTACAAACCCTAAATCCATAATTTCCCATTTCCCATACTCATATAATAATTATTTAGTGTAATATTATTTCAACGAAAAATTCACCTTTTATTTGGTTGCAGAATTCGATTAATGATTCCGATTGATTCATCACGAATTATAATGGTTGACGAAAAGGAGCAACAACACAACACCAAACGACGGCGTCTTACGTGGGATGTAGCTGCATCTCCATCAGAACAACAACAAGTGGTATGTTTGTTCGTCTTAATTAATTAATTACTTTGATGACGTTGTTAGAAATTAGGGTTAGTGTTAGGGTTTTTTTTAATGATGTGATTTTGAATTGAATTTGCAGGTTGAAGTACGGCAGCCGTATCGTCATATTTCGCCGCCTAAAAGAGAAGATGATCGTGAGGGCCATTATACGTATACTCTTGGGGAGAATTTAACTCCAAGATGTGAGTTTATTTATTTATTTTTATAATCGGCTATATTTTAAAAAATTGAACTTTTTTGAGTTAAGTTAGAAGGTTTATACATAAAAAAATACTAATAAAATTGAAATGGATTTATTTATTATTCATGAAGAGTAGAAACAAACAAATCCAAATTAGTGTAAGATATGTTAAGATTGAAGCCCATAACTTTGAATACAAGTTTGGGTTTTCAACAAACGATTTATTCTTTAATACATAAATCTTGGTTTTTAGTTGTGTTGCTAATTGTGCGTTGAAAAGTTTCTTCAAATAAAAATTTGGAAGTTGGTTTCTAACCCGAAGGAAGCGTTTACTTTAAAAGCTACTGGTATTTTATTAATATATGCTTATACTAATATGAACCGTAGGGGAGCACAGAAATCTATACTTACATTACAGGAATTTGGGCATTAAGACAAAATTGTATCAAGCTTGTTAAACTGAAATTAAAGTTTGCTTTTTGCATGTAAAGATTAAGATTTAACGAAATAGTAGTTGCCCTTCTTATTTCTAGCTTAGTTGCCTTCATTTCATATTTATATAAAATGCCCTGTGCTTGTCATATTAATCTTTTATCTAACAACTGACAGTTAAATTTTATTAAATGTCTGATTCAGATAAAATACTGAGCAAGATGGGTGAAGGTTAGCTGTAAAGTGTCCGGTGTCTGCAAAATCTTATATTTTTATCATTCTTCTTTTGTGGGTATCAGCAAATTGCTAGTGCTGTAGGCACATTTGGTCGAGTTTTGGAATGTTGGGATCGTCAAAACCGAGAATATGTAGCAATCAAGGTAGTCCGAAGCATAAGAAAATATCGTGATGCAGCGATGATTGAAGTTGATGTACTGAAAGAACTTGCTAAGAATGACAAAGGCAGATCACAGTATGTTTTTCTTACTTTGTGTAGGTTTCATGACTCATGAGTGATCTCTTATTTCCTCGTTCAAATGATTTCTGCAGTTGCGTGCAAATCCGGAATTGGTTTGATTATCGCAATCATATATGCATAGTAAGTGTCCTAATGACTACCTTATCTTTTGATTTTATGCATTTTTTGTAGCTCATGATATTGTTCATCGTATTTTTACATTCACTGTTTTATGAGGTGTTGTAGTATATGCTATGCATGTTAGAATATTAATAAATGGAGGCTGATTGCAAGTGTCATTCATACCACTGTCACTCAATGTGAAACCTCCTTTGAATGCATTTGACTGGTGATCAGGTGTTTGAGAAGCTTGGACCAAGTTTATTTGATTTCCTAAAGAGAAATAAATACTGCCCATTCCCTGTGGATCTTGTTCGGGAAATTGGACGTCAGCTTTTGGAATCTGTAGCATGTGTGTAGATTATTCTTGGCCTTATAGTGAAATCTATTGTTTTATTTTTTGGTCATCAGTGGGTCCTGGTGACATGGTCTTATTACAATCTTTTTTGTGTAACATTTTTGTTATCTATCATACTTGACAGATATGCATAGTTTAGGCTTAATCCATACTGATCTGAAGCCGGAAAATATACTTCTTGTATCCGCTGATTACTTAAAGCTTCCTGGCTGCAAGGTAGATGGCCTATTGAGGTTTGAACCATTGAGCAGCTGGTGGAAGGGTTTTATTAAGTAGTTTTTTGAAATGTTGCAGAGGACTTCACAGGGTGAAACAGTATTTAGGTGCTTGCCAAAGTCGAGTGAGATTAAGTTGATTGATTTTGGTAGTACTGCTTATGATAATCAAAATCATAGCTCCATTGTTTCTACAAGACACTACCGAGCACCTGAAGTTATTCTAGGTAACTAGTTGTTGACCAGCAGAGACTTCTTGGTTCTCTGTATTAACTGAAATGAGCATGCATCACTGCTATGCAGCCTTTATTGGTTCCTTTTTCCTTCCTCGTGGCCTCTTTCTGAGTTGCAATTTCAGTTCCTATGAGTGTATTATCCACTAAATGACATATGAGTCATCAGATTGATCTTTTTGACCCTAATCTCTTATTTGTAATTCGTAAATGTTGCATTATATTTAGATTAGATTGAGGTTTTCATATACCAGACATTTTTTGCATTTTTTTTTAATTAGTGGGTTTATTATTACTTCAGGGCTTGGTTGGAGCTACCCATGTGATATGTGGAGTGTTGGCTGTATACTTGTTGAACTATGCTCGGTATATCTTCTTTTCTTGGACCGTTTCATGTTACGTGCAATGAAGTGGTCATGTATTAGTGAATGTGTCCTTATAAACATGATACAATCTTTCAGGGTGAAGCTTTGTTTCAGACTCATGAAAACTTGGAACATTTGGCAATGATGGAGAGGGTATTGGGAGCTTTACCTGACCACATGGTTCGAAAAGCCAAGTAAGACCTGGTTCAAATTTGCTTAACAAAGTCGAGGCACATCTGACACGCACGGAAAAGGATAAGAAAAATAAAGCTGCAACCATGTTCTATTGGGTTTGAAATATCAACCACAATTAAAGTCAAATAATTGCTGTGTGCTTTTGTTCATGATAAAGTTAACGACATTAACATTTCATAAACTTATATCAGTTCTCTGAAAATGTGTATGGCTCAACGAACTTTATTGTCTAGTTTTCCTTTTTCTTCTATTCTAAGATGATAAAGTGGAAGTAGAAAAACCAAGGGCTATCAAGATCGCTGTTAGATAAGATATCACGTGTGGTACTTACAAAATCTTTGTACGCATGCTGAAAGAAAAAATTATTAATTATTTTCTTATTGCTGATTATAACAGCCGGGGTGCGGAGAAGTACTTCAGACGATCAAGATTAAACTGGCCTGAAGGTGCCGTTTCTAGGGAGAGTATTAGGGCTGTGAGGAAGCTAGACCGGCTTAAGGTTTTCTGCTTTTCATAAAAGAACTCGCACAACATTTTTTTTCTTCCATTTAATCGGATTTTAAGCTCGGTTATTGCATAATTCTATTAGTGGCATTTTCACGTCTATATGGGCAACACTCCCAAGTTTTTGGTCATATAAATGTATGCTTTGGTGCTCTTTTTTTTGGCCATATAAATTAAGTATGTTGGTCTCCTGTTTCATTGCAGAATATGATATCACAGTGTGTTTCAGTTGGAGGTTCAAGATCATTGATTGTTGATCTGCTGTATGGGTTATTAAAGTTTGATCCTGCAGAGCGTCTTACTGCTCGAGAAGCTCTTGATCATCCGTTCTTCAGAAACAGCCCGACATAAGAGGTAAGAGATATCAACAAGGCCAACCATTTGTGATGTTAGTTACATCATAATAAAACTGTGATTCAACTATGCGTGAAACTTGAGATACATTTTCATCGTCAATGTAAAAAAGGGTCCGCATCATCCTCTTCTTTATATTTCAGAATGAGAATGTTGGAAATAAATTGCTTTGTCCTATCATCAGTCTGTACTAGAGGCGGCACTTTTGTACCCATATACTTATGAATGGGTTCGATTCTGGTTATTTTATTTCCCTAATGGATCAGACATAGGACTGCAAACGAGTTAAGTAGAGCTTGAGTTCGGCGAGCTTTATTGCATACTCGAGTTTAGATCGAAAAGTTCGTATATTTATATAAAAATTATTTTCGATAGCCGAACTTATTTCCAGTACATGTTTAAATTGTATTCATAGCAAAACTCATTTCGATATTCAAATATCCTAGGTTTCAGTATCATATATAATTAGGAAAGGGGTAAATCGGGCTGAACATATCAAATGTTCATATATCAGTTTATTCAGAAAATCAGATTGTTAGTGATATAATCTTCGGATTGACGGACATTTTATTAATAAATTTTAAAATTTGGACGATAACTATTTCAGCCATTCAAAGGTTTTGGCCATCACCATTTAGCCAACTCCTGTCTTAACTCTTGAGTAGTCATAAGATTGTATCTCATTGTCATTCCAACTTTGGTCCGTGCAGGTCCCATGATACTGCTACTGCTGATGAGTTTGAGAGCAGTAGTGATGGAGTACAAATTTCATAGAAAATGCCCGAAGGAGATGAAAATGTTCAAGCTGCACGAACAGGGTTTAGAAATGCAAACCTTGATACACAAGGGGTATGTTGTGGTGGTCATTTATGAGTTCCTCACTGATCCAGATAACATGTGTTTTGCCTATAGTTAGCTCTGTGTTACAAGTATCTTTTGGGGGTTCAAAAAACGCTGTGTTTACATCCTTCAGTTGTAGTTGTAGCTGTAGCATGCATTTGTTTTTGTTGTGATTGATGCATCTGCAGTCTGCACATAATAATGTTTTGGTTGATTTTATGATTTTAGAGCACATAAACTGAAACCATTCAAATAAATTACTGCATTCTGCTCGTTTTTTTTGGTGATGCTAAATAACAAAAATAAACAAACGAGGTGGTTCTGGATATAGTGTAATCTCAAAGAAAGCTTGTTGCTTTAAGCAAATTTCAATCTGTGGAAACACTCAGATATGGACAGCATTGGCCTGGAGGTCAAAATTATTGCCAGTCTACTGAATTGGGTGAAGAATTTTTGATTACAAATGATAAGATTATTGTGAAGTAATCTAATTCTAGTGAAAATAAACAAGATTGAGCTTGTATAGATTATAGACACCTTGGGTGACTTTCATAGTACGACTCCTGTAATCTGTTATTGTGCTACTTTGTGAGGGCCTGAGGGGGGCAGAAAACATGATCTGAATTCAACCAGCTAGTGAATGTTTTACGATTTAAGATTGGCAAATCATTGACAACCAAGATACAATGGGGATAAAATAAACGATTAAAGTATTTATTCGTCAAAATATCAAACTCTAGTAGAAAAGATTAAAAGAAAAAATGTTTATTCTAAATTATTAAAAAAACCCTTGATATGTGTCAATTTTATAAAGAGTTTTACAAATCAACTTGTAAAAATCCATGTGGTTGTAAAAATCTGTGGTTATGATTCTGAACATGCAAACCTCAAATAAAAGCTCCTGTGAATAGTAAAAGTTCGGCTACTAATGAATACATGTATAATAACATCATCTAAAGATATCTCAGAAGTACAAATCCAAAAGGGATCAAGTGAGCAAGCAGAGGTATAACTCAGAAAAAAAAAGTATTTTTATACCAAGTATAATTTGTCTCTTGAATAATAGTAGTACAATACAAGTATTAAGAGAAAAAACAAACAAGGAGTTAATCTCCTTTTAAAATCGACACAAATGGGAAAAATCGCTCTTTGGTTATCTTTGGTGTTGTAATGTTATCGTATAAAGACCAGGCCAGTCTGCAGCATCTAGTTCCTCAAAGTCTGCATGATGTACTCCCCATAAAGATCCCTGCATCAGCCCAAAATCGCCATTTCCTTACAATTATTTTATCATCTATTATATAAACGTGAAAACAATCAAATCAAAAGCTTACATGGAGTATTGGATAGCATCATGAGCAGTTCCTGAAGGTAGAAACTCATCAACCTCAACCTCTTTGTTCTCGTTCTTCTTGTCTTATTTCATTTGTTAAGAAAATTTGTTACATTTACCCCGTTAACTAATTGTTTAAACCGTATATACCAGAATATTACTGTAAAACACATTTATGAAACTAATTTAAAAGGATACAATCTTCAAAGAATCGACGGATCTCAGCCAGACGATGAGGGGGTAGCTGGCTTATATCAGTGTAGTGTCGGTACTCTGGATCATCAGCACATACTGCAATAATCTTGTCATCTTTTTCTCCCTGGATTCACAATCCACATATAAGATTTTTTATTTCATTTTAAGAATCATACATAGGAAAAAAACAACCATGACGACGATGATGGAAGCACCTGATCAATCATAGGCATCAATCCAATGGCTCTGGCTCTAAGAAAACATCCAGGCAGCACTGGTTCCTGCAACAAGCCACAATATTGCAAGTTTTAGGAGATGTTTTGATTATTGTGATCTTAATTGGCAATAAAACTTTTATGAATCAGTAGTAAAGCAGCTTAATCTCAAACACACTCCTAAATATCCAGTTATCATATTTATAAACTCTTAATTGTGTATGGAAACAGAACTGTACAATTATAATGCTAATAAAAAATGTATAAATACCTGCATTAGGACTAGTACATCCATAGGGTCATTATCTTCACATAGCGTACGAGGAATGAAGCCATAGTTATGAGGGTAAACGACTGATGAGTATAAGATGCGATCAACCTGCTCGTTAATTTGAAAACGTAATTCTTAGCTCATATGATCATATCATACGTATTGTGTACGAAACAGTCGACAATTATACCTTAATGAGTCCAGTTTTCTTATCAAGTTCATATTTCACTTTACTTCCTTTTGTGATCTCAATAACCTATATGAGAAGTACAAAATATTACGAAGTCAACCAACCAAATCCAAATTATTAATGAACATCAGCAAAACAGGTCTTATGTCCGCATTATATATATAGAAGATAATAGATGTATGATTTGGCATTTGACAGAATATTACATACCACATTGACAACTTGGGGTGCTCCAGGTCCTATGTAGGCAAGGAAGTGTCAGTAATGCAATTAAATATAATCAGTCTATAGTGTTGGGAGAAACCATTTACACTTATGATTATATATGTGTAGAATATCAGTTTCGTGCAAACCGCAACAAAGCTGATTATCCAACAGTACTGTAAAATTGCGTAATACCACTTTATTTTGATTAAACTTGAGGGAATTCCACTCTCATTTCTCAAAATAACTCGAAAATCTGACAATTTTGATTATTACAGCTTCAAAAAACAGAAACACATCAAAGCGCTATCTTTTTTTGTAGTCTCTTAGGTTGAAGTTGACTATAAATGTGATTCTAATTATATAATATCTCAATATTACTTTGAGAACATAAATGGGAACACTTGTTATGATTAACAGAGAATTGATCGAAGATACCAATTTCAAGATCATGCCAAGGATGAGCAGCAACAGATCTCCTCGATAAAGACGACAAGATTCTTTCATTCAAACGGGGAGTTGGACGCTTCTGTTCACTCATCTCTCTACAAGGAGGTATAATTCATAAGATCCATAAGTTTACTTATTAATAGGTAATGATAAAACTGAACTGATCATATCATACTAATTTCAAATTGCAGTAATATCATTGTTAGCCTACAAAACTACAGATAGATCATCATTCATCAACACAGGATCACATACTGTTTTCACTAAAACAAAATCAAAACTTCAGCCAAAGGTGCTTACTCCTTGTGGGATCAAAATACTACTAAAGATTAAAAATCTGTAAACAAGAAAGACTATGTAACTCTAATTTTTAACAGACACGTACCCAATTGAAAGAAGATTAGAAAGTTGATACCTTGATGAAAATTATGAGATGGGGATATTGAATTGGTCGTAAGTTATGAACAAGAAATGAGAGGGGAGACTGTATATATATATATATATATATATATATATATATATATATATATATATATATATTATATCTAAAAATAATAATACTACTTATTTTATTTTAAAATAGAGGGAGGTTTGAAGTATGAAGTCAAATGAACGTGGAGACAAGACAGTAAGACACCATACATAGCGGATTGCAGCATGTTATTAGCATAAATTATTTAAATAATGATTCAACAAAGACATGGTCTTGCATTACTTTCCCACTCATCCAAGTGCCACCAATCCAGCTTAATTTACAGAATTATTTTTATTTTTTTTGTAGTTTTTTCTTGATAAATTACAAAATCTGGACAGACAATGCAACATGCTTGTTCAAACGTAACCACTACCAAAAATCCAAAATGATCATATATTGAGATGTATCATGTATGAACTATGAATCCATATATGAACCTTTGATATAAGAGTAGTTGACACAACTTTAGGTAGACAATAATCTAGATCTAGATATATAATTAAAGTGACACATGGTTGATAAAGCATATATGGGAGCATGTGATTTGTCCAACGTTGATTCTCGTTGCGGTGAAACGAAGCTTATCATTGAAATATAGTACGGGGTCAGGGCTACCCTCCATATTACCTTTTTTTGGTTGATAAAAAAACTAAAAAATTAATACCAAAATGCGCGTTTGAAGTTGGAACTCCTAACAGCTCCAATCGCTTGTTTGGATCCACCTTGTTTTCGGTTTTGGATTTTAAAGCCGTTTTCACGTAAAACCGGATAAGTTACACTCTGAAAAAATGAAAAAGAAAAGAAAATAGAATAAAAAATTATGAAAAGACTCACATGCCCTTGGTTTCGCAATGATCAAGTCTTGAAATTATAAGTGACATAACATATACTATTACATGGTTAGGCCAACAACTAGTTTTATTTAGAGTAAATTCCATAAATGGTCCCTGTGGTTTACATTGATTTACGAAAATAGTCCATGTACTCTTTTTTCAACGTTTTCGGTCCAATAACTTTGGATTTAAGGGACCATTTGCGAGCAAATCCGAAGTTAGACGGAGGGACCATTTGCGGGCAAAAATCCAAAGTTAAGGGACCATTTGCGAGTAAATCCAAAGTTATTGGACCAAAAACGTTGAAAAAAGAGTACATGGACTATTTTCGTAAATCAATGTAAACCACAGGGACCATTTATGGAATTTACTCTTTTATTTACTTAAATCACTTTCCATACATATTGAAATTGTCTTTTTAAATAATATATATCGGTCTTATGAAGTTCTCAACCATTCAAGGGCTATTCATTAAGTTGTATCGTCTTTTGAGGTAAATAATAGGAGTAGGTCAGAACGAGTAAATGTTTTATGGTTTTTATTGCTTCGTTATGTATTTAACTTTATACTTTTTACTATTGTATGAGACGTACTTTCATTTGGTTGTATGTATTGAACTTGTAAATATCGTCTATCATACGTAAACTTTCCTTTTGGGTAAGGTCCAAAAAGGAAAGTTTCCTTTTTTAGACTTACCCAAAAAGGAAAGTTTACATACAATAGACGATATTTACAAGTTCAATAAATATAATAGAAGTTCTCAAAGTTCGTCTCATACTGTACTAAAAGGTGTAAAGTTTAATACATGACGAAACAATAAACCCAAATGTTTTATTCCTAGTCAGTCGTATCAGCTTGACCACATAACTAGATGAAAACAACTCAAATTCCTTTGTAGTTGGTGGGTTAGGCTCGACCCTATTAGTGAACTAGGGGTGAACATTGGTCGACAGTTCTGATACGGTGGACCAACCCATTTGAAACTGTTTTGGTAACAATTGAGGACGGTTTGTGTGACACCCGGTCAAAAATGACCCAAAATTTGGTCCAAATTTAAACTTTTAAGTCGCATATTATATACGTGTTAATACTCAAGTACTCAAGTATTATATATATATATATATATATATATATATATATATATATATATATATATATATATATATATATATATAATTCTAAACGATTATTTAATAATCATGTATATACGAATCTGAGAGAACACAGAAACTTAAAATGGAAATTGGTGCAAAACATTTTCAAATAAAGTATTATTGTCAAGAATAATAATTATTTACTCCGTTAGAAATTTAAATACATTTTGAACACAGAAAACTATCCGTAAGTTCAAAGTAAAACAAAGACATAATTTTATAGCCTATTAAAAGTATTTTTATAAAATAATTCGATTAGAAATATATACGATTTCATATTTAGAAATTTATAGTTTAAATATATTACACTAAAATACGATCGGGTAAACGAACACGAGACACTACGTAAATATTGGGGAACAAAAAGTGACTAAAAATCTTGCTTGAGGGGTATGAGAATCGACCAAGTATGGCCACCCCCATACCCCCATGTTCTTTTGACTTTGCTTCCTTACACAAACAAATACAAGCAACCAACTTCAATAATACACCTCAATCATTCTTCTCCATCTATTCTCTGCTCTCTCTCTCGATCAACAAAAATAACAGAAGTAGTAACTCAGCAGCAGAGGCAACACCAAATTATCATTGACGTCGCCCGATAAGTCAAGTTCGTTTTAGCTCACGCGAGTGAACCGTCCTCGTCGTCAAAGGACTCGTCCGGACAAATCAGGCGGGCGTCGTGGGTAAGTTTTAAAATTTATAATATGCGGGGCTCAACTTATAGGTACTACCTACTACATTGGGTGAGTAAGCAGCAAGTATAACTCGAGGTCGTTCTTTAATCGGAGCGAATTGAAACGAAGCTTAGGCCAAAGATAAGGTTTACTAATAGGATGGGTTGTGTAGATAGGTAGATTTTGTTTGTTTGGTTTTCTAGTAATTTAATTTAACTAAATGCAGAAAAGTAAAATAGAGATGAGAATCGGTAATTAGCTAGATAGATAGAGAATGCGGCTGTTGAAGTTTCAATAATCAGTTGTTGGGATGATGTTCATTATAAAGGTGATTAGGGACTTGATTAATTAACAGACATATGCACTACAGGTGTAAACGCAAGGACCCTACTTGTTTCGGTCAGACCTACATAAGTATGTCACTGAGTACCTACGTTATCGTGATTCTGATCAGAACAGACTATCCGACCCCCCACACATGTCTTTGTAGAGACAGCGACCCTTGAAGGGTGCAGGAATAAGGTGACAGGCTGTCCATTGGGTTATTCCGACCTTTCTTAACACCTAACTACAACTGCTATTTATTTAACCATGTACTAATTATAAACCTATTATTTCAAACTATCAGTTTTGTAGAGTCTAGGGGTTTTAAGAATCTTGAACCACTGCTGGGCTTGACTTTCATCTCTAGACTCATGCCTTAGGTTTTATAAGCTTAATTACTTCTGTCATGATCTAGAACTCTCCTTTGCGATCAGTCATTCGTCCCTAGACACACTTAACGGTGTACAGTGCACTTTTCCACAGCGGTTGCTAACCCTGAGTACTATTACGGTGTACAGTACTGTTACCATTTTCCACAATGCCGTATAATCCAACAGTCCCACGGTTCAACCAATTCTAGATACTATTACAGTGTACACTGCTTACAGCATTTCCACGGTTTTTATAACCAGAGTTGATCTCACCGCATATAACTATTTTTCCACAGGTTAACTAATTTTAACTATAGACACGGTGTACTTTAGTTACTGTATTTCCACAGCGTGTTCGTAACCAGAGGTAGGCCTACTGTAACATCCTCTATTTTGGTCCGGTAATTTCTAATTTTAAATTGCTATATTTAATTGTATTAGAAATTATTTGATATTATTTGTTTATTTGCGAAACTTAATTAAATAAGCCTTATGACTTATTGTGTTTAGTAAATTATTGATTGTTTTAATTTACTATAGTTGACGGTGCAATAAAAGAAGTTTCTCGCAAATGGTTTTTAGGTTCCAGACAATAGCTTAAAAGGGGACTAGTTTTAAGTGAATGCGGGTCGGTGTAAAGGTTGGACCGACTTAAATACTTCCTTTTTAGGAAAGTTTCTAACTTTCCTCATTTAGAAACTTTTAAACCTTAAAACCCTAAAGCTAAAAACCCTTAGAAATCTTGAAATCAAGTTTAAATTTGTGACTTTGGGCTGATTGTGATCTTGTGATAGCCTAATTATCATCATCATCACCTTGTAATCTATATTTGATAAGCAAAGAGCTCAGCGAGATAAGACAGCTGAGTAAGTGAAACAAGATAATCAGGTGAGTGGATTTGAAACTCATAGTTTGATTTGGTGGTGTCAGTTTGATTTCAATCAGTAATTATAGGATTACTATTGATAGAATGTTAACTTGGAAATGATATGCCATTTGATTGGTGGTTTGATTAGCCTGTGAGCTTGATTGATGAATACAGAGGTCAACTAGATTGTCAGTTGGACTTGATTGCTATTGTTGGTCAACACAGGGTTGTGTACATGTGTTGATGGAGATTAGCATTTAGTTAGCGGTTAATCACTGTTTTGGCCTACAGTTGATTTAAGTGTTCTGATGGGGCCACCCGGAACAGGGTCCTTAGGAACCACCGTTCCTCTTGACGATATTTGTTGCATTATTGATTGTGAACAGATTGCTAGCTAAATTGAATTGTAGTTGATTATTCATTCACTTAGCTTCGTGCTAATCCCTCAATTTACTTCCTGCAGGTTATGTTTAATTATGTGGGTAGCCAGGAAGGGACGTTTTGATGCTGGGAATGTTTGAAACTTGCAACTCTGATCCAGTTTGTAATAAATAATGTTTTATAGTATATAATGCCCCGGGTTTGTAAACATGTTAACTATGTTTGTTTAATAGTTAAACATATTGTATAAAGGGTTGCGAAAATTTCTAGCAGGTTTTAATAGAATATGTATTTCAAGTAGTCGCTTCCGCCAAACTTAATATTATATTGTTGTATTAAATGAGGGGTGTTATAAGTTGGTATCAGAGCAATAGTTTGGGGCAATTGAATATGATTGTATGTTCAATCCTAAACTTTGATTGTGTTGTGTCAAACATTCTTGGGAAAGGGATTATGTACTGAATGTGAATCGGTTAGTAGAATAGGTGCTAACGACTAATGATTTGTAAGCTGTTGTGGTGTTTACAGATATGGCGGATAACGAGCAACTACCTGTTAACCCTAATAATGCCTCAAGGCCTGAAGTTGCTGCTGAGACTCATGATGACCGGAATGAGAATGCTGGTACTTCTTTCCATGCTAGAGAGGAGGCAGAAAGGGATCAGTATCTACTTCAATTGGAAGAGGAAAACCAAGCACTTAGAATGTATAAACAACAAAAAGAGGCTGAATCATCTCATCCTGTGTTTGGTACGATTTCACCGCCAAAGCAAAAGGTGTGTTCCTTTAAAACCTTTATGAGCAGTAATCCGTCTGTGTATTCGGGTAGTACGAATCCTTCTGTAACTCTAGATTGGTTGAGAGATGTTGAAAAGAAATTTGAAGTCTGTCAATGTGAGGAAGAACTAAAAGTTCCTTATGCAACTCAACTTTTAAAAGGAGCAGCTATGAATTGGTGGGATTCGATTACTTCTGTATTAACTTCTTTTCAGAAAGCATCTATCCGATGGTCTGATTTTCGTAATGAAGTTTGTAAGCAGTATTGTTCAAACTATGATATAGCTCGGATTAGAAAAGAGTTCATGGATTTGCAATTAACTGATAACATGTCAATGGATGATTTGATAAATCAGTTTACAGAGAAACTCAGGTTTGTTCAGCAGTGGGTTCCTGATGAGAGAACTCAGATAGAACAGTTTGTGGGTACTTTACCTAATCAGTATCGAACTTCAGTGAGATTAGCTGGCTCTCTTTCTCAAGCTTTCATGTTAGCTCGATATGTTGACAGTGATTTGAAACCTCAACAAGTACCAAGTAAAGAAATGGTTTCTCAGAAATCTAAGAGTGAATCTCCTGGTAAAGGTAAGCAGCGGTGGCAAGGAAATCAACAGGGTAAGAAACAAGAAAGTCATGGTGGTACTTCTGATCGTCCCAATTGGTGTATTAAGTGTAGAGCTAGACATTTTGGGCCGTGTACTGTGCAAACCACTAGATGTGTAAAATGTGGTGTGATTGGGCATGAAGCCAAAGATTGTGTTTTTCCCACTTATGTGTGTTGGAATTGCCATAAGGAAGGTCATCGTGCAAATCAGTGTTCTGAGGCAAAGAGACAGGGTTCGGGGACATTTGTTGGTTCATCAGCTTCTTCCGGTCAGAAGCGGAAGACTCCGCCATCTGCAGTTAGTAGGGCGTTTCAAATGACAGTGGATGAAGCTGTCCATACAGATGACGTGATCACGGGTACTTTTCTTGTAAATTCTGTACCAGCTCGTGTTTTGTTTGATTCTGGTGCAAATTGTTCTTTTGTATCCATGTACTTCTGTGATAAGTTGAAAATGATGCCTACTGTGATAACAAACCCAGTTGAAGTAGAAATAGCTAGTGGCAAATCGGTTCCTGTTACCCCCTCGGTAATTGGAGCTAGTATTATAATAGATAGCCAGACTTTCCCAATTTCCTTTCTGTTGATGCCAATTGCTAGTTTTGATGTGATTATTGGTATGGATTGGTTAAGTCAGTATAAAGCAAGCATAGATTGCCACAATAAGCTGATTAGAATTCCAATCTCTGAAAAGTCATATATTGTGGCTCGAGGAGAACGGGATAATGTTTGTATACCTTTGATTAGTATGATGAAAGCTAGGAAATCTTTGTCCAAGGGCTGTGAATCGTATCTAGCTTATGTGATTGATGCTAAGTTAGAAAAGAAGTCTCTTTCTGATGTACCGGTTGTTTCTGAGTATCCGGAAGTGTTCCCTGATGAATTACCTGGTTTACCACCAGTTAGGGAAGTTGAATATCAGATTGATCTGGTTCCTGGCTCTTCACCTATAGCCAAAGCCCCTTATAGATTAGCTCCGTCTGAGATACGTGAAATGATGAATCAGATACAGGAGTTGTTGGATAAAGGGTTTATTAGACCTAGTTCTTCTCCCTGGGGTGCACCAGTTCTGTTTGTGAAAAAGAAAGATGGGTCTTTTAGAATGTGCATTGATTATAGGGAATTGAATAAAAGGACAATAAAGAATAAATATCCTCTGCCTTGGATAGATGATTTATTTGATCAGTTGCAGGGATCTTCGTTTTATTCAAAGATTGATTTGAGATCAGGTTATCATCAAGTTCGTGTTAGGGATTGTGATATTCCTAAAACTGCATTTAGAACCAGGTATGGTCATTTTGAATTCCTGGTTATGCCTTTTGGTTTGACGAATGCTCCTGCAGTTTTTATGGATTTGATGAACCGTGTTTGTCGACCTTTTCTTGATAAATTTGTGATTGTGTTTATCGATGACATTTTGGTATATTCTAAATCCGAATCAGAGCATGGAATGCATTTGAGGTTGGTATTGGAAACCTTAAAGAGAGAACATTTGTATGCAAAGTTTTCTAAATGTGAATTTTGGATTCGGGAAGTACAGTTTTTGGGTCATATTATTTGTAATGATGGTGTTAAAGTTGATCCTTCGAAAATTGAGGCTGTAATGAATTGGAAAGCTCCAAAGTCTGCTTCAGAAATAAAAAGTTTTCTTGGTTTGGCGGGTTATTACCGGAAGTTTATTAAAGATTTTTCTAAAATTGCCGGTTCGTTGACTAAATTGACCCGTAAGGATGAAAAGTTTATATGGACTGAACAACAGGAAACAGCTTTTCAGACTCTGAAACAGTTGTTATGTCAGGCTCCTGTGTTAGCATTGCCAGATGGGTCCGATGATTTTATTGTTTATTGTGATGCATCGATTGCTGGTTTGGGATGTGTTTTGATGCAGCGAGATCGTGTGATTGCTTATGCTTCTCGTCAGCTCAAACCTCATGAAAGAAATTATCCTACCCATGATTTAGAGCTTGCAGCAGTTGTGTTGGCTTTAAAAATCTGGAGGCATTACTTGTATGGTACTAAATGTGTTATTTGTACAGATCACAAGAGTCTTCAGTATATATTTTCACAGCAAGAGTTGAATATGCGGCAGAGACGATGGTTAGAATTAATCAAAGATTATGATTGTGAGATTAAATACCATCCAGGGAAAGCCAATGTGGTTGTTGATGCTTTAAGCCGCAAGGTAACTTCTGATCGAGTTTATTTTATGCGTTTAGAAGTTTCTTCTGATTTGGTGGGTCAGATTAAAGCTGCACAGTTAGAAGCTTTGTTAGATCATAATTTGAAATCTGAAATTATGTTGAATCGAAAGGAATTGTTATTGGATGATTCGAGAGGATTAAAAACCTTTCAGTCTCGTGTTTGGATACCTTGGTTTGGTGGTCTTCGGGATATTATTCTGAATGAAGCCCATAAGTCCAGATTGTCTGTACATCCAGGAAGCACTAAAATGTATAATGACTTGAAACCTTTGTATTGGTGGCCTACAATGAAGATGGATGTAGCAAGGTTTGTTAGTTCTTGTCATATTTGTTCTCAAGTTAAAGCTGAACACCAGAAGCCGTATGGATCGTTGAAACAGCTTGAGATTCCCGAATGGAAGTGGGAACAATTGACTATGGATTTTGTTACCAAACTGCCTAGAACTGTCCATGGAAATGACATGGTTTGGGTCATTGTTGATCGATTAACCAAGAGTGCTCATTTTCTAGCTACTAGTGATACTGCATCTCTGAGTAAGCTTGCACAGTTATATATGAATGAGATTGTTACTCGGCATGGTATTCCGTTATCGATTGTGTCTGATAGAGATCCAAGGTTTGTATCTCAATTTTGGCAAAGTTTGCAGCGTGAGTTAGGCACCAGAGTGAATCTTAGTACAGCTTATCATCCTCAAACCGATGGTCAGTCAGAACGTACGATTCAGACATTGGAGGATATGTTGAGAGCTTGTATTTTAGAGTATGGTGGTTCTTGGGATTCTCATTTGCCATTGGTTGAGTTTGCTTATAATAACTCTTATCATTCTAGTATTGGCATGCCTCCATATGAAATGCTTTATGGACGCCGTTGTAGAACTCCAACTTGTTGGCTAGAGGCAGGTGAGAAGCAGTTTGCAGGTCCAGATATTGTTCAAATGACAGCTGATAAAGTTGCAGTGGCTCGTGAAAAGTTAAAGGCTGCACGTGATAGACAGAAACAATATGCTGATCCTAAACGTCGACCAGTTACTTTTGTTGAAGGTGAACTTGTTTACTTGAAAGTTTCGCCTTGGAAAGGGGTAATTCGGTTTGGGAAACGTGGCAAATTGGCTCCTCGGTATATTGGACCGTTTAGAATTCGTAAGATTGTTAATGATCAGTCTGTTACATTGGACCTTCCTCCAGAGCTTGCTGGTATTCATGATACGTTTAATATTTGCTATTTGAGGAAATGTAACGTTGAGGACCAGTCTCAGATTCTTCCTTTAAAAGATTTGAAAGTTGATCAAAGTCAGAAGTTAGTAGAAGAACCAGTAGAACTTCTTGACAGAAAAGTTACTAAACTTAGGAAGAAACAGATTCCCATGGTGTTAGTGAAATGGAGACATAGTTTAGGTGAAAACCTAACTTGGGAGACTGAGGATAATATGAGATCCAGATATCCTGGATTGTTTGATTGTGATGAGATTTCGGGGACGAAATCTTCCTAAGGGGGGGGAGAGTTGTAACATCCTCTCTTTTGGTCCGGTAATTTCTAATTTTAAATTGCTATATTTAATTGTATTAGAAATTATTTGATATTATTTGTTTATTTGCGAAACTTAATTAAATAAGCCTTATGACTTATTGTGTTTAGTAAATTATTGATTGTTTTAATTTACTATAGTTGACGGTGCAATAAAAGAAGTTTCCCGCAAATGGTTTTTAGGTTCCAGACAATAGCTTAAAAGGGGACTAGTTTTAAGTGAATGCGGGTCGGTGTAAAGGTTGGACCGACTTAAATACTTCCTTTTTAGGAAAGTTTCTAACTTTCCTCATTTAGAAACTTTTAAACCTTAAAACCCTAAAGCTAAAAACCCTTAGAAATCTTGAAATCAAGTTTAAATTTGTGACTTTGGGCTGATTGTGATCTTGTGATAGCCTACTTATCATCATCATCACCTTGTAATCTATATTTGATAAGCAAAGAGCTCAACGAGATAAGACAGCTGAGTAAGTGAAACAAGATAATCAGGTGAGTGGATTTGAAACTCATAGTTTGATTTGGTGGTGTCAGTTTGATTTCAATCAGTAATTATAGGATTACTATTGATAGAATGTTAACTTGGAAATGATATGCCATTTGATTGGTGGGTTGATTAGCCTGTGAGCTTGATTGATGAATACAGAGGTCAACTAGATTGTCAGTTGGACTTGATTGCTAATGTTGGTCAACACAGGGTTGTGTACATGTGTTGATGGAGATTAGCATTTAGTTAGCGGTTAATCACTGTTTTGGCCTACAGTTGATTTAAGTGTTCTGATGGGGCCACCCGGAACAGGGTCCTTAGGAACCACCGTTCCTCTTGACGATATTTGTTGCATTATTGATTGTGAACAGATTGCTAGCTAAATTGAATTGTAGTTGATTATTCATTCACTTAGCTTCGTGCTAATCCCTCAATTTACTTCCTGCAGGTTATGTTTAATTATGTGGGTAGCCAGGAAGGGACGTTTTGATGCTGGGAATGTTTGAAACTTGCAACTCTGATCCAGTTTGTAATAAATAATGTTTTATAGTATATAATGCCCCGGGTTTGTAAACATGTTAACTATGTTTGTTTAATAGTTAAACATATTGTATAAAGGGTTGCGAAAATTTCTAGCAGGTTTTAATAGAATATGTATTTCAAGTAGTCGCTTCCGCCAAACTTAATATTATATTGTTGTATTAAATGAGGGGCGTTATACCTACGGTGTACTTGGCATTTCCACAGCTTTATGATGTCTAGACCATATTCTAGGGTTTCTAGGTAGTCCACAGTGATGGTACCAACGGCTTTTCTCAGGCTTCCACGGTTGTACTCCACCAGTGGTGTTTCCATCGCTATACCCAGTACTTTAGCCGAATTACAGTAACAGACACGGCTTCGTACGATAACACAGATAACAAACTACCGTATCTAGAGGTGATCAGTTTCTAAACCTAAGTAGCAGTCACGCGAAGGACTGGAAAGGGTGATCCATAACTAAGTCTAGATGCATGATAAGTTTGAACATAATAAAGTTTAATAATTCCCAATCACATATTTAAATAAAGATTAATTTAACATCATCCCTACATCTAATTATCTACATTTCAACAACCGCAATAGTACACTACTCAGTAATCATGGCAATACACATAGCACACATCATACAAATAAGCAGAAATAATTCAGACATAATATAAGTATGAGAGGATAGATATCACCAGAAATTCGAGCAGAGTAATATTGAGAAATGCGTAGTTTTGCACCAAGAATGCTTTTACACCGTGATTACAACGCCTTGCTTTTCTCTTCTCTACCTCTAACTAACTAACTATCTACTTCTCTCTAGAGAGAGAAAACTCTAGAGAGAGAAACCAAAACTACAAGCTAAAAATAAAAACCGAAAAATAAAATAAAAGAGAAGTGTGAAAGTGAGAAGAGAATTGGATGAATGATGAATGAAGTGTGAAATGAGGAGGTGAAGGTTGGTATTTATAGATTTGGCTCAACCGTATTCCTCAACCGTATTTCCACCTCCAAAATCTCAGCCGTATTTCCCTCCCGTATCAAGATTGCACCTTGGATGACCAAAACACACGATACGGTTGAATTTGGCCGTATACGGGAGAGATTGGCCGTATCGGGGGAGGGACAAGGCCGGATACGGGGGAGATTGCCCGTATACGGCTGGGAAGTGACCGTATACGGTCAAGATAGGCCGTATACGGCTTGGTCTTGGCCGTATACGGCTGGGCTAGGCCGTATCCGGCTTGTCTCTCCCGTATCGTGATCCGTCGGTTGCTTGTGATCTTCGTTCGAGCGTATCTTCTTCATCGTGCGTCCGTTTTCAACGTTCTTTATATCCACGCGATCGTCATTTCCTAACGAACATAATGACATAAGTTAGAGGTCATAATTCTTAGTTTTGCTAAAAAAGTGTTGAAACGCGTGAACTAAAGATTCGTTGACCGTTTATGCTCCTTTTTTCACGTTTTTCGTATCATTTTCAATGGTTTAATAAATATCACTTCCGTTTTGACTTAGTTAACAAAATATCATAATATTTGACATTATTGGTATGGTTTTGCTAACTTTGAGTCTAAAATGCGGGAAATAACATAAGTAAAAACATGACTTTTTACGTGTTATCAATCATCATCCTTCTTTTTCTTTATCATCAATCATCACCATCATTAAATCATCATTTATCATCATCTAAAAACCCACCTTTCCTTCTCTCGGCACACCCAAAACCGAGACCATCAACACCATTTTTCGGAATCATCAAGGAAGCAAGAAAGAGGATAGCAACCGAGCATCATCGTGTTCATCGTCATCATCATTCTCGGTTCCACCTTCATCCGTGAGCAACTTCTAATGTTCCTTTTAATTTCGAGTTCATTATGTTTATATTACCATGTATACTTACTAAACCAAAAACAAACCCAGAACAGAACAGAAGATAAACCTGATGGGTTACTAGTTGGTGATAGTTTTCACACTTACGGGTGTTGGTCTGAAGTGGCATGAAACACAAATATTTTAGTACTTACTAACACATAAATATATATACTTGGTAACATATTACAAATTGTAAAACATATCTTGGTGGTTAAGGAGGTGGGGCTACGATGGGAAGGTCACAGGTTCGAAACCTTGTGACCAGTTTTTGACTCCTGTTTATTTATTTTGACTAACCCCTTTTAAACACACATATATATATATATTAACTAATCAATATATAAACAAAGACAACTACTAACATACTGGTTAAGTGTTGTTAGTACCGAGTGGTCACGGGTTCGAGCCCCTGTGATTTTTTTTTAATTCCATTTATTTTTGAAATAAACTATTATTAATCACATATATACATACTTGGGAAAATTATATCCAAACAAGGCTCATAGCCTATTGGTTAAGCATTCAGTTGGTAGCCCAAGGTCACGGGTTCGAGCCCCGTGACCTGTTTTTGATCCAAATAAATTATTTTAAACAACCGGATTATAAGTATATATATATATATATCATTGGTAAGTTATAACAGAATACAAGTACTAGCTTATTGGTTAAGCACACAGTTGGGGAGCTGAAGGTCACGGGTTCGAGCCCTGTGACCTGTTTTGGTTAAATTCATTTTTTTAATATCAAGTCACTTTAAATACATATTTATACGACGAATCTTTCTATGTAGATATATGATATAACTCGTACGTTTTATATATACATATTTTTAAAAGTATACAACGAAACGGGCATAATAATAATAATATAATTTTGGAAATTATTATTACTGCGAAATCATCTCCAACGAATCGTATATAATTCAACTCAAACGGTCCTTCGAAACAATTAAATAATTTGCGTGTTTTAACAAACCGTCAAATACTCATATCAATACATCTCTTACATTTAGGACGTTAGAGGATTACAAATCAGATATTACTTGCAAATAGGAACGCTAGCACCCACAGGTGAGTCTCACGGCCCCTTTTTACTGTTTTACTTTGGGGGAGATGCATCACTTGTTTACTAAATGTATTTGTTACTGAATATACTTGTTTACTGTATGTACTTGTTTACTGAAAGTGATTGTTTACTAAGATTACTTGAATTACTAAATACATTTACAAATGTATTATTTTACCGACTTATTTACTTACTGATTTGAATACATATACAAATGTATTGTTTTACCGACTTTAATACATATACAAAATGTATTGTTTTACCGACTTATTTACTTACCGACTTTAATACATATACAAAATGTATTATTTTACCGACTTATTTACTACCGACTTTTAATACATATACAAATGTATTATTATACAGACTTATTTACTACAGACTTTAATACATATACAAATGTATTGTTTTACCGACTTAATTACTACTGACTTGAATACATTTACAAATGTATTGTCTTACTGAATTACTTACTTACCGACGTATTACCTTACTGAACTGCATGAGTTTCCTTTAATCCAATGAAGTCCTCTGAATCATAGTCGTCAGTTATACGATAAGCGCGAATTTTAGTATATGGATCCATATGGGACTGACAATCCCTGCCTGGGGTAGTAGCGCTACCACGGATTTCACCGTAGAAACAGGCATATTAGTATTCGTTTCATATGAGTGTTTTTGGATTAGCACTCACGGGGGCAAATTACAGACGTGTTAAGCTTCGACTATGATGGCTCATGGCATGACATGACCGACTATACCGACCTTACTGTACTTATGAAATACTTGGTTACCGACTTATTACTATTGTACAATTATACTTTACTGTTTTACTATTGCGAATGATTTACTTACTGATTTACGCAAACTGTTTACTACTGTACATACAAAACTGTGAGATTCACCAACCTTTTTGGTTGACCTTTTTAGTGATGTATTCTCAGGTACTCAGCAACAGTAGGATGGCCCGCAGGGTATGCTAGGCTAGTACGAGTCGCATGCATAACCACTTGGAGATTTTATTGGCATTATCTTTTGTACTATGATTATGTGTTTAAAATCTTCTAAATCATTTAGCGAACTCGTAATGATGTATTACTTATAACTTAAAACCTTGTACTACTTTAAAAAACTTATGTGATGTAATGTATTATCTATAACGTCTCATGTAGAGTCGTTTGCTTGTACTTTGGTGTTTTGATATTTGATTAGTGGCACCCAAAACTCGCTTCCGCAAAACCTTAAATTTGGGGGTGTCACAGATTGGTATCAGAGCCTAAGGTTATAGCGAACTAGGTTGCATTTAGTGGGCCTAGACTATAACCGTTAGGCAGTATTCCTCATTAGATATAACTGGTTAAGGGATTTCATCATACGAGTTTAATTTAACATAGCCTGATCAACTATGTACAATTAAAGAAAGATGATGTAAAATCTGAAAGGGGTTATGTTGAACAGGAATGCATTAGTTGACTCTGACCACGAGAGAACCGTGACTTGTACTTGTTCTGTGCTAGACACTACTAGGTGGATAATAAGTATATATGGGTTACACCTATATGATTAGGCTTATTAATATCCTCAAATGTTTAGTGACACACTTACTGTCCGAATACACTTTAGAATAGGCCTGTGGTAAGTTGATCGAGTCAGGAAAATAGTACCGGGATGTGCCCTGGCAGAGAGGGTCATCTCTTCGAAATAGACTTACCTAGGTAGAGATTAAGAACTCCGACACCTTAATCTACACAAATTGGTCATAAGAGGACACGTCATTCACTCACCCATCATGTTTAACATCCTGATTCCGTATTCCTCTAAGTACAAAATTTTTTTCTATCTCCCTATCACATTCCGCAATAACTTCTGATATATGTTCGGACGTAATATCCCCGACAGCTCTTGTAACACTCAAAATCTTGTAATCTTTTGAACTCGCATGTTAAATGATTACAATCTTCATTATTCTACACCGTTGATTGTCACTTGTGTTGTAATATATTACTGTTATATATACAACTACGATAATCATACTCTTACACAGAAACTCACATTTTTCCTTGCTGTTATTGAAGGAACATGCCACCAAAAAGACAATCTTTCAGCGCGGCTGAACTCGCACGATTTGTTTCTCAAGGAGTAGCCGAAGCTCTAGCTACTCGATCATCACCGTCTGTGAACGATGCTCCTGTTGCTAAACCCTGCAGCTACAATGACTTCCTCAAGTGCAAACCTCTGAACTTTAAGGGCACGGAAGGTGCCATTGGATTAATCAGGTGGATTGAGAGAATGGAGTAAGTCTTTAGGATCAGTAACTGTAACACCTGCTAAATTAGGATAATTAATTATGCGTAATTACTTGTAACTAGTTGTAATTAGTATGTAATAGGACTAATTGCAGACTCTATTTGTATATATATATAAGGTGATTTATATATATATGTGTGTATTTACGCGATTTGGATTAATCGTACGAATTAACCGGACGGAGTCCGACACAGTTGATTTGGACGTTGGTGACAGAAACTTACCTAAATAATGAGAACGTATTTTATTATATAAAATACACAGCGAACAAACATTATTTATAATATCGCGACGACATTTTAAATAATTTGCGAATACGTATTAAACGCGAGTTAAGAATTTTAATACTTTGACAAATTGTTTTTATAATTAATTTCAAGGAATTTCATTAAAATATTCCCGTCATCTTTTAAAAATATAACCGCTTGATTTAACGCCTAAACGATGGAGAAAACGAACACCGCACGGAGCGCGGCGCGTGGACTGAAAAATGGGGGCTTTCACCAAAACCCCCATTCTTCCTCCCTTTTTCCTCATTCAACCCACACACTCTCTCTCTCTTCTCCTCTTTTCTTCTTTTTCTCTCAAACACCACCACCCAAAAACCTCACTAAATCGACAAATAAACGTATTAAACGACGCCGGATCATAGTCTCTCTTTGGAAGAAAACGTTCACCATCACACGATCTACATTCCTATCTTTTCGGATTTTCTATCCGACATTTTGTAAGTTTTCAATAAAACCCGAAACTCTCCGTTTTTGCTCATTTTTACGTTTTTATGGTTTATATATGCTTAAAATGTCCAAAAATGGGTTGGGTAAAAGATTTGGACCAAACGGAAGCTTTTCGACCGATTTTCCGGCCACCAAATTCCGATCAGACCGCTACGTCGCAGAGACGCTGGACTATCTGCGACGTAGCTCAAAACGTCGCATTTTGTGGCCAACGTCGCATTTAGCGACGTCGCGGCCTACGTCGCACAAAAATCCCAACGTCGCACTAGCGACGCAACCTATTACGTCGCATTAACTTGCGGACGTCGCACATAGCGACGTAGACTTTTACGTCGCAAACCGAACCTACGTCGCATTGATTTGCGAAGGTCGCATCATGCGACGTACCACCCTACGTCGCACCCTACGTCGCATGCTACGTCGCATGCTACGTCGCACAAACCAGAACCTTGAAAAGTCAGATTTTACAAAGTGTCGAACTTACACAACTTCAAATACTTATGTCATACGACTTAACAAACGTCATAGAACATACTTTCTATTACAATTACACTAAATTGCGTTATAAATGATAACACTTTGAATCATTATTACAAACCGTCACCAACGGGCCATATTTGTTTTCAAACTACAAACGGGTTACTAAACAAACACTTGGACATCATGAGTTGTGTAAACAACTAGCCTAGATGGTCTTGCGAGACATCTACTTACTTAACTTTATATGTTTAGGCATTTGAAGGTTACGGGTTCGGAGAACCTACGGTTGATATTATTTACTCGTTTATTGATATAAACGTACTTGCAAAGACTCAGGTGAGTCTTACGGCCCCACTTTTACTGTTTTATCTTATTGGGGGAGATACATGCTACTACTTTTTCTTGAACACAAGTACTAAACTGTTTACTATACCAAACGGAATTGCATGAGTTGTTACTATTTACAGAAGTCTCTCCATCATATATCGTTAGTTATGGACTTAAGCGCGAACAGTAGTTAATGGATCCATTAGGGAAATGACCCTCCCCACCCGGGGCAGTAGCGCTGCCACGTACCGATTTACACGTATAAACGGGTGACAACTTATTCGTTACGGATGCTTGCTCACTTACGAGCATGTCACGGGAGCAAACATATTATTTACGGGTTAAGCTTCGATTATGAGCCTCATGGCAACGGTATAAACTTATTTATTTACATTTGCTGGATTGCAAATACTGATTTTACGATTGCTGGATTGCAATGGCTGATTTTACGCCTACGGGCACTACTAATGAAATCTCGTGTTCAAAGCCGATATTAATTACAAACCTGTGAGATTCACCAACCTTTTGGTTGACACTTTTTAGCATGTTTTCTCAGGTACCCGGATGGAGTAGGATTACTCCAGGATTTTAGCTAGAGTCGCATGATTTCAACACAACTGCATTAACGGAGATTCTTAGCATTATCTTTTGTATATTTTGATTATGTAATAGAATCTCCCGCTATACGCGTGGACTCTAGGGGAAACTACATTTTGTATACGAAAACACTAAGTTTTCAAACATTATATCTATGGAATGTAACTAATTTACAAAACGTCTCATTTAGAGGTCGTTTGCTTTATCTTTGTGCTGTGATATTTAATTAGTAACACCCCAAACTATGCTTCCGCAAAACAGTGAATTTCGGGGGTGTTACAGATTGGTATCAGAGCCTAAGGTTATAGTGAACTAGGTTGCATTTAGTGGGCCTAGACTATGACCATTAGGCAGTATTTCCTTATTAGGCATGATTGGTTCAGGAATTACATCATACGACTTTAATTTAACATAGCTTGATCAACTATGTACAATTAAGGGAATATGATGTGAGGTCTGAAATGGTTATGTCGAACAGGAATGCGTTAGTTGACTCTGACCACGAGGGAACCGAGACTCTTACTTGTTATGTGCTAGACATACACTAGGCTATTATATATTGAATATATATATGAATAGGCCACGCACGTAAACACACTCGCTATAGAGATAGCCGACGTTTCTCTGGTGACACTTACGAATTCCTCTCAGCGGTTTGCACCGACCATAACAGACTTGGTTTCCGTCACACCACCTTGTGGCGCACTCTAATGATTTTATGAAAATCACATCTAACACCCGGAAGCAACGTACTTCCAAGGACTAAAATCCTCTCTCTGTCATTTCTATAGAACTCAAAGCCACGAACTCCCAAATGGACGACTACATGTCTGATAGTGACCAAGTCCACGGGGAACAAATCCAGTACACGTATCTCGATGAGAACATCGTACCAGAAGAAGAAATCATGCTGGAGGGAAACGAAAATCAGAATTTCGGAATGACTGGCATCGACATAGAAGAATATGAAAGAGTGCGAGATCAGGCCGTGGGACTTGACGGCCGAAATTGGGCACTTAAGCGTAAGTGCATAGACTATGAACAAAGATTGAGAATCTCAAACCGATCTGTTCCTACACGAATCAAAGATAAGATCCGTTACTGGAAGAAAGTGGCCACCAACCTAACCCGTAGGACCAAAACATGGATCAAACGTTTGGGCAAGAAATCAACGGAGGAGACTAGGTACCGTTCCACGACTCAAAGATACAGGGACATGCTCGAGGCACGCTACCACCCACACGACCTGAACCTGGAGTCGGAAAACGAATCCGAAAGCCAGGAACCTTAACTAAGAATGAACCAACCGACTAGCAGAAACTGTGGACCGCCTTGGCACGCTATGGAACAAATTAATCTACATTAAGATTAGTGTAGCTTTCGTCTTGTAATCTATCGCGTAATCTAGGGACTATCTAGCACTACTCTATAAACTAGTCGGATGTAACCATTCCCGACACCTTTTGTAATATCTCTGTAAGATGTAACTTTTAAACTCACTTTATCTATCAGATATCCTTTGTTATCTCAACTCACATTAATTGTCATTTTCCATGTTGATGTTATGTATTACTGCTTTTATACATGTACATCTGTGACAATTACCAGCTCATACAAAATCTCATGTATCTTCATTTCTTTTATTGAAGAATCATGCCGCCAAAGACACGACCATACACCGATGCCCAGATTACCTCCCTTATAACCCAGGCTGTTACTGAAGCCTTGGCTCGGAATACTCCACCAAATTCCTCGAGGAACAGCGATGCCGCTGAAACCACTACTGCTAAACCCTGTTCATACAAAGACTTTCAGAACTGCAAACCTCTAAACTTTGCAGGTACCGAGGGAGCTATCGGTCTAGTACGCTGGATCGAGAAAGTTGAGTCTGTATTTCTTATCTGCAACTGTGCGGAGGGAGATAAGGTTAAGTTCTCCGTTAGTACTTTTACTGACACCGCACTCACCTGGTGGAACACTTATGCCCAGACTGTGAGTGTTGCTACTGCTTACCAACTCCCGTGGGAGGAGTTGAAGAAGATGTTGAGGGGCGAGTATTGCCCCAGGGATGAATTGAAACAACTAGAAGTGGAATTTTGGAACCATAAGATGCAAGGTAATGATATCACCGGCTACACCAACCGTTTCCACCAACTGGCACTTCTGTGCCCAACCATGGTCGATCCTGAGTACAAGAGGATCGAGAAATTCGTTGATGGTCTTCCTGAGAGACTCCAAGACCTGGTTACTTCTTCCAAACCGGGTACTATTCAGAGCGCCATCCGTATGGCCCATGAGTTAACGGCAAATTCTGTCCGCCGCGGCACAACTTCAACCCCATCTGCAAACAACAAACGCAAGTGGGAAGGAAACCCCAACTCATCCAACCAAACCTTCAACAAAAAGCCTGAGTACATTAAGGCTTATACATCTGGAACTTCGGAGAAGAAAGGGTACAGCGGGAGCAGACCCTACTGTCCCAAATGCAACCGCCACCACGACGGTTCTTGCCCTTGCTCCAACTGCAAACGGTTCGGGCATCTAGCCAAGGATTGCCGAATCAACATTTCTACCCCCAACACTAATGCACCAAAGGCCTGCTTTGGGTGCGGAAATACAGGGCATTTCAAGAAAGATTGCCCAAAACTGAAAAGCAACAACAACCCTGCTCGCGGCAGATCATTCGTTATCAAGGCTGGGGAAGCCAGACAAGACCCGAACGTCGTGACGGGTACGTTCCTTCTCAACGACCTTACTGCTTCTGTGTTATTTGATACCGGTGCCGATAGAAGCTTCATATCCGAGAAATTTAGCCCTTTACTTGATATTACTCCCACTGCCTTAGATGCTAAATACATTGTAGAATTAGCTAACGGCAAACTGATTGAGACGGATAGCATCATACACAACTGTACACTTAACCTCACGAACGAAACGTTTTCCATTGATTTAATCCCTGTCGAGATCGGCAGCTTCGATATTATTGTCGGTATGGATTGGTTATCCAAGCACCGAGCTGAAATCATCTGTCATGACAAACTCGTTCGTATACCTCTTGTCTCCGGTGGAACCTTAGTCCTACAAGGGGAGACCGGTAGACGGAATCTAAATATCGTATCTTGTCTGAAAACTAGAAAATATTTACGAAAAGGGTATCAAGCCATCCTCGCACATGTAACGGAGAAGAAGTCGGAGGAGAAGCGACTTGAGGATGTTCCGATCGTGCGGGATTTCCCGGAAGTCTTTCCTGAAGACTTGCCTGGACTGCCGCCACCTAGACAAGTTGAATTTCAAATCGAACTTGTGCCCGGAGCTGCACCCGTGGCACGAGCCCCTTACCGTTTAGCACCATCCGAAATGCAGGAGTTATCTAACCAACTACAGGAACTCCTGGACAGAGGATTCATTCGACCAAGTTCCTCACCTTGGGGAGCTCCGGTCTTATTCGTGAAAAAGAAAGATGGATCTTTCCGCATGTGTATTGACTACCGAGAGCTGAATAAGCTAACCATAAAGAATCGGTACCCTCTTCCTAGAATCGATGACCTGTTCGACCAACTCCAGGGATCGAGTGTTTACTCAAAGATTGATCTACGGTCGGGTTATCATCAACTCCGAGTCCGTGACAATGATATCCCAAAGACAGCTTTCCGAACTCGTTATGGGCATTATGAATTCCAAGTGATGCCATTCGGATTGACCAACGCTCCGGCCGTATTCATGGACCTTATGAATCGGGTGTGCAAACCATATCTTGACAAATTCGTCATTGTGTTCATCGATGATATCCTGATTTACTCTCGAAACGAACAGGAACATGCTCAACATCTGAAAACCATTCTAGGACTTCTGAAACACGAAGAGTTATATGCCAAATTCTCTAAGTGTGAGTTCTGGATTCGAACCGTTCAATTCCTCGGGCACGTGATTGACAGCCAAGGAATTCATGTTGATCCCGCCAAGATTGAAGCAATCAAGGGCTGGGAGTCACCGACCACTCCAACCGAAGTGAGACAATTCTTAGGTCTTGCTGGTTATTACCGCCGATTCATCGAAAACTTTTCAAGAATAGCTGTTCCCCTAACCACACTAACTCAGAAGGATAAGAAGTTCGATTGGACGGATAAACAGGAGTCAGCCTTCCAGCTATTGAAAAACAAACTTTGCAGTGCACCAATCTTGTCCTTACCCGAGGGCACCGCCGATTTGGTAGTTTACTGCGACGCCTCACACCAAGGACTTGGTTGTGTGATGATGCAACGGGAAAAAGTCATTGCCTATGCCTCACGACAACTGAAAATCCACGAGAAAAACTATACGACCCACGACCTCGAGTTAGGTGCTGTGGTCTTCGCATTGAAAATCTGGAGACATTATCTCTACGGTACGAAAAGTACTATCTTTACCGATCACAAAAGTCTCCAACACATATTCGATCAGAAAGATCTAAACATGAGGCAACGTCGCTGGGTTGAGTTACTTAGTGACTACGACTGCGAGATCAAATACCATCCGGGCAAGGCGAACGTAGTTGCCGATGCCTTAAGCCGAAAAGAACGAGTGAAACCCCTTCGAGTTCGAGCACTTTCTATGACAATTCATAACGAGCTTCCTGCTCAAATCCTTACCGCTCAACTTGAAGCACTCAACGATGAAAACTTGAAAAATGAAGCCTTGCGAGGCTTGGATAAACAATTCGAAATCAAACCCGATGGAACTCGATACTTCTCTAACCGAGTGTGGTTACCCAAATTCGGAAACTTTCGAGATTTGGTGATGGCTGAAGCTCACAAATCTCGATACTCAATACATCCTGGATCTGACAAGATGTATCATGACGTCAAAGGGTTGTATTGGTGGCCTAACATGAAAGCTGACATCGCCTTGTACGTCAGTAAATGCCTAACCTGTTCCAAAGTAAAGACCGAACACCAAAGACCCTCTGGGTTGCTTCAACAACCTGAAATTCCTCAATGGAAATGGGAACAGATTTCCATGGACTTCATTACCAAACTACCGAAAACTTCGAGTGGTTGCGATACCATTTGGGTGATCGTGGACCGTCTCACGAAATCTGCTCATTTTCTGGCCATCAAGGAAACCGACAAGATGGAGCGTCTGACTCGCATCTATGTCAAAGAAATCATCTCACGACACGGGGTACCCATCTCGATCATCTCGGATAGGGACAGCCGTTTTACTTCTAACTTTTGGCAATCGCTACAGAAATCTCTTGGTACTCGTCTGGATATGAGTACTGCTTATCACCCGCAAACCGATGGCCAAAGCGAGCGAACTATTCAAACACTGGAGGATATGCTACGAGCCTGCGTAGTCGACTTCGGTACTTCTTGGGAAAATCATTTACCGTTGTGCGAGTTCTCGTACAACAACAGTTATCATACCAGCATAAAGGCTGCACCCTTCGAGGCACTTTACGGACGCAAGTGCCGATCACCTGTCTGTTGGACTGAGTTAGGAGAATCCCAACTCACGGGTCCAGAAATCATTCAAGAAACTACTGAGAAAATCGTTGGTATTCAAAACCGGCTGAAAGCCGCACGTGATCGTCAGAAAAGCTATGCTGACGTGAGACGCAAACACCTTGAGTTCCAGGTAGGAGACAAGGTACTTCTCAAAGTGGCACCGTGGAAAGGTGTTATTCGATTCGGGAAACGAGGCAAACTAAATCCTAGATACATCGGACCATTCGAAATCCTTGAAAGGATTGGTCCAGTGGCATATCGCCTGCAACTTCCTGCTGAACTTAGCAGCGTACACAACACATTCCACGTTTCTAACTTGAAGAAATGTCTGTCTGACGAGACACTGATTATACCGCTCGACGAAATTCAAATCGATGATAAACTTCATTTTGTCGAGAAACCTATGGAAATCATGGACCGAGAGGTCAAGCAATTGAAACAGAGTCGTATTCCCATAGTAAAAGTCAGGTGGAATTCTAGGCGCGGCCCTGAGTCCACCTGGGAACGGGAAGACCAAATGCGACAGAAATACCCACATCTCTTCCCAGACAACGCACAGTCCGTGCACTCAAGCTAATTTCGGGACGAAATTTCTTTAACAAGGGGAGAATGTAACACCTGCTAAATTAGGATAATTAATTATGCCTAATTACTTGTAACTAGTTGTAATTAGTATGTAATAGGACTAATTGCAGACTCTATTTGTATATATATATAAGGTGATTTATATATATATGTGTGTATTTACGCGATTTGGATTAATCGTACGAATTAACCGGACGGAGTCCGACACAGTTGATTTGGACGTTGGTGACAGAAACTTACCTAAATAATGAGAACGTATTTTATTATATAAAATACACAGCGAACAAACATTATTTATAATATCGCGACGACATTTTAAATAATTTGCGAATACGTATTAAACGCGAGTTAAGAATTTTAATACTTCGACAAATTGTTTTTATAATTAATTTCAAGGAATTTCATTAAAATATTCCCGTCATCTTTTAAAAATATAACCGCTTGATTTAACGCCTAAACGATGGAGAAAACGAACACCGCACGGAGCGCGGCGCGTGGACTGAAAAATGGGGGCTTTCACCAAAACCCCCATTCTTCCTCCCTTTTTCCTCATTCAACCCACACACTCTCTCTCTCTTCTCCTCTTTTCTTCTTTTTCTCTCAAACACCACCACCCAAAAACCTCACTAAATCGACAAATAAACGTATTAAACGACGCCGGATCATAGTCTCTCTTTGGAAGAAAACGTTCACCATCACACGATCTACATTCCTATCTTTTCGGATTTTCTATCCGACATTTTGTAAGTTTTCAATAAAACCCGAAACTCTCCGTTTTTGCTCATTTTTACGTTTTTATGGTTTATATATGCTTAAAATGTCCAAAAATGGGTTGGGTAAAAGATTTGGACCAAACGGAAGCTTTTCGACCGATTTTCCGGCCACCAAATTCCGATCAGACCGCTACGTCGCAGAGACGCTGGACTATCTGCGACGTAGCTCAAAACGTCGCATTTTGTGGCCAACGTCGCATTTAGCGACGTCGCGGCCTACGTCGCACAAAAATCCCAACGTCGCACTAGCGACGCAGCCTATTACGTCGCATTAACTTGCGGACGTCGCACATAGCGACGTAGACTTTTACGTCGCAAACCGAACCTACGTCGCATTGATTTGCGAAGGTCGCATCATGCGACGTACCACCCTACGTCGCACCCTACGTCGCATGCTACGTCGCATGCTACGTCGCACAAACCAGAACCTTGAAAAGTCAGATTTTACAAAGTGTCGAACTTACACAACTTCAAATACTTATGTCATACGACTTAACAAACGTCATAGAACATACTTTCTATTACAATTACACTAAATTGCGTTATAAATGATAACACTTTGAATCATTATTACAAACCGTCACCAACGGGCCATATTTGTTTTCAAACTACAAACGGGTTACTAAACAAACACTTGGACATAATGAGTTGTGTAAACAACTAGCCTAGATGGTCTTGCGAGACATCTACTTACTTAACTTTATATGTTTAGGCATTTGAAGGTTACGGGTTCGGAGAACCTACGGTTGATATTATTTACTCGTTTATTGATATAAACGTACTTGCAAAGACTCAGGTGAGTCTTACGGCCCCACTTTTACTGTTTTATCTTATTGGGGGAGATACATGCTACTACTTTTTCTTGAACACAAGTACTAAACTGTTTACTATACCAAACGGAATTGCATGAGTTGTTACTATTTACAGAAGTCTCTCCATCATATATCGTTAGTTATGGACTTAAGCGCGAACAGTAGTTAATGGATCCATTAGGGAAATGACCCTCCCCACCCGGGGCAGTAGCGCTGCCACGTACCGATTTACACGTATAAACGGGTGACAACTTATTCGTTACGGATGCTTGCTCACTTACGAGCATGTCACGGGAGCAAACATATTATTTACGGGTTAAGCTTCGATTATGAGCCTCATGGCAACGGTATAAACTTATTTATTTACATTTGCTGGATTGCAAATACTGATTTTACGATTGCTGGATTGCAATGGCTGATTTTACGCCTACGGGCACTACTAATGAAATCTCGTGTTCAAAGCCGATATTAATTACAAACCTGTGAGATTCACCAACCTTTTGGTTGACACTTTTTAGCATGTTTTCTCAGGTACCCGGATGGAGTAGGATTACTCCAGGATTTTAGCTAGAGTCGCATGATTTCAACACAACTGCATTAACGGAGATTCTTAGCATTATCTTTTGTATATTTTGATTATGTAATAGAATCTCCCGCTATACGCGTGGACTCTAGGGGAAACTACATTTTGTATACGAAAACACTAAGTTTTCAAACATTATATCTATGGAATGTAACTAATTTACAAAACGTCTCATTTAGAGGTCGTTTGCTTTATCTTTGTGCTGTGATATTTAATTAGTAACACCCCAAACTATGCTTCCGCAAAACAGTGAATTTCGGGGGTGTTACAGTAACTGCTCGGAAGACTGCCAAGTTAAATATGCCACCTGTACATTTCTGGAAAGTGCTCTGACGTGGTGGAACTCGTACATTCAGTCTGTGGGAATTCATGCTGCATATGGAATCCCATGGGAAGAACTGAAAAGGATGCTAAGGGATGAGTACTGTCCCAATGAGGAACTCCAGAGGCTAGAAGACGAATTCTGGCATTTGACTGTTCAGGGTACTGACATCATCGGTTATACAACCCGATTTCAGCAGCTCGCTCTTCTCTGCCCATCTATGGTAGATCCTGAACGTAAGCGGATTGAGAGGTACATCCGTGGACTCCCGAAGGATATTCAAGGGAATGTTACTTCATCAAAGCCTGGAACTATTCAGAGTGCTATTCGTATGGCACATGAGCTTATGGCACAGATTGTAAGGTTTGAGACATCTACAACACCTACTGGAAACTCTGGCAAGCGTAAATGGGAAGGAAACCCCAACACCTCCAACAAAAAGGTTGATGCTGTTAAAACCTACCCAACTGGCTCGGGCGACAAGAAGGAGTATAAGGGAAGCAAACCCTTTTGCTCAAAATGCAGCCTTCATCACGATGGTGCGTGTCCTTACACCAAATGCAAGCGATTTGGGCATGTGGCCAAAGATTGCAAAGCAGTCATGACTGGTACTAACACCACAGCGCCCAAAACATGCTATGAATGCAATAGTACTGGACACTTCAGGAGGGACTGCCCGAAGCTGAAGGACAAAAACAGCAACACCGCTAAGGGCAGGTTCTATGTGCTTAACACTGAAGGTAACCACCAGGACCCAAGACTTATTGACTTACTCAACACTGGTATGATCACTTACAGATAACCCGACTGCCATTATACTATTTACTTTGGTAGATCTTACTTGCTGCTTAATAACTTCTATGTTTTCTCTAGATTCTAAGTACTCGATAGAATTAGAAAAATGACAACTTAGTTTCTACACGATACTGATAGAGTTTAATTCACTCTATAATGCTACAAACCATCACCGACTTTAGGGATGCAGTAGAACTTACATAGTTACTTTAGGCTACTAGTAAAAAGTGTAGCTACTCTCTAGTGACAGACTAACCGACTGACTTTGTTCCGCGGACATAACGGTCAATTTCATCTAAGTTATCCCTCTCCATTCTTTCAGTCGCTAATGGGGCACTAGTCAAACAAGGGGAGGAAGACAATACTAGATAGGTGTTGTCCCACTCATAGTAATATCACAGATTTTCTTAGGATATGCACAGATCATTACTTTGACACACTGATAAGTACTACGAACAAATTTCGGGACGAAATTCTCCTAACAAGGGGAGAATGTGACACCCGGTCAAAAATGACCCAAAATTTGGTCCAAATTTAAACTTTTAAGTCGCATATTATATACGTGTTAATACTCAAGTACTCAAGTATTATATATATATATATATATATATATATATATATATATATATATATATATATATATATAATTCTAAACGATTATTTAATAATCATGTATATACGAATCTGAGAGAACACAGATACTTAAAATGGAAATTGGTGCAAAACATTTTCAAATAAAGTATTATTGTCAAGAATAATAATTATTTACTCCGTTAGAAATTTAAATACATTTTGAACACAGAAAACTATCTGTAAGTTCAAAGTAAAACAAAGACATAATTTTATAGCCTATTAAAAGTATTTTTATAAAATAATTCGATTAGAAATATATACGATTTCATATTTAGAAATTTATAGTTTAAATATATTACACTAAAATACAATCGGGTAAACGAACACGAGACACTACGTAAATATTGGGGAACAAAAAGTGACTAAAAATCTTGCTTGAGGGGTATGAGAATCGACCAAGTATGGCCACCCCCATACCCCCATGTTCTTTTGACTTTGCTTCCTTACACAAACAAATACAAGCAACCAACTTCAATAATACACCTCAATCATTCTTCTCCATCTATTCTCTGCTCTCTCTCTCGATCAACAAAAATAACAGAAGTAGTAACTCAGCAGCAGAGGCAACACCAAATTATCATCATCCTTCTTTTTCTTTATCATCAATCATCACCATCATTAAATCATCACCATCATTTATCATCATCTAAAAACCCACCTTTCCTTCTCTCGGCACACCCAAAACCGAGACCATCAACACCATTTTTCGGAATCATCAAGGAAGCAAGAAAGAGGATAGCAACCGAGCATCATCGTGTTCATCGTCATCATCATTCTCGGTTCCACCTTCATCCGTGAGCAACTTCTAATGTTCCTTTTAATTTCGAGTTCATTATGTTTATATTACCATGTATACTTACTAAACTAAAAACAAACCCAGAACAGAACAGAAGATAAACCTGATGGGTTACTAGTTGGTGATAGTTTTCACACTTACGGGTGTTGGTCTGAAGTGGCATGAAACACAAATATTTTAGTACTTACTAACACATAAATATATATACTTGGTAACATATTACAAATTGTAAAACATATCTTGGTGGTTAAGGAGGTGGGGCTACAATGGGAAGGTCACAGGTTCGAAACCTTGTGACCAGTTTTTGATTCCTGTTTATTTATTTTGACTAACCCCTTTTAAACACACACACACACACACACACACACACACACACACACACATATATATATATATATATATATATATATATATATATATATATATATATATATATATTAACTAATCAATATATAAACAAAGACAACTACTAACATACTGGTTAAGTGTTGTTAGTAACGAGTGGTCACGGGTTCGAGCCCCTGTGATTTTTTTTAATTCCATTTATTTTTGAAATAAGCTATTATTAATCACATATATACATACTTGGGAAAATTATATCCAAACAAGGCACATAGCCTGTTGGTTAAGCATTCAGTTGGTAGCCCAAGGTCACGGGTTCGAGCCCCGTGACCTGTTTTTGATCCAAATAAATTATTTTAAACAATCGGATTATAAGTATATATATATATAATTGGTAAGTTATAACAGAATACAATTACTAGCTTATTGGTTAAGCACACAGTTGGGGAGCTGAAGGTCACGGGTTCGAGCCCCGTGATCTGTTTTGGTTAAATTCATTTTTTTTAATATCAAGTCACTTTAAATACATATTTATACGACGAATCATTCTATGTAGATATATGATATAACTCGTACGTTTTATATATACATATTTTTAAAAGTATACAACGAAACGGGCATAATAATAATAATATAATTTTGGAAATTATTATTACTGCGAAATCATCTCCAACGAATCGTATATAATTCAACTCAAACGGTCCTTCGAAACAATTAAATAATTTGCGTGTTTTAACAAACCGTCAAATACTCATATTAATACATCTCTTACATTTAGGACGTTAGAGGATTACAGATCAGATATTACTTGCAAATAGGAACGCTAGCACCCACAGGTGAGTCTCACAGCCCCTTTTTACTGTTTTACTTTGGGGGAGATGCATCACTTGTTTACTAAATGTATTTGTTACTGAATATACTTGTTTACTGTATGTACTTGTTTACTGAAAGTGATTGTTTACTAAGATTACTTGAATTACTAAATACATTTACAAATGTATTATTTTACCGACTTATTTACTTACTGATTTGAATACATATACAAATGTATTGTTTTACCGACTTTAATACATATACAAAATGTATTGTTTTACCGACTTATTTACTTACCGACTTTAATACATATACAAAATGTATTATTTTACCGACTTATTTACTACCGACTTTTAATACATATACAAATGTATTATTATACAGACTTATTTACTACAGACTTTAATACATATACAAATGTATTGTTTTACCGACTTAATTACTACTGACTTGAATACATTTACAAATGTATTGTCTTACTGAATTACTTACTTACCAACGTATTACCTTACTGAACTGCATGAGTTTCCTTTAATCCAATGAAGTCCTCTGAATCATAGTCGTCAGTTATACGATAAGCGTGAATTTTAGTATATGGATCCATATGGGACTGACAATCCCTGCCTGGGGTAGTAGCGCTACCACGGATTTCACCGTAGAAACAGGCATATTAGTATTCGTTTCATATGAGTGTTTTTGGATTAGCACTCACGGGGGCAAATTACAGACGTGTTAAGCTTCGACTATGATGGCTCATGGCATGACATGACCGACTATACCGACCTTACTGTACTTATGAAATACTTGGTTACCGACTTATTACTATTGTACAATTATACTTTACTGTTTTACTATTGTGAATGATTTACTTACTGATTTACGCAAACTGTTTACTACTGTACATACAAAACTGTGAGATTCACCAACCTTTTTGGTTGACCTTTTTAGTGATGTATTCTCAGGTACTCAGCAACAGTAGGATGGCCCGCAGGGTATGCTAGGCTAGTACGAGTCGCATGCATAACCACTTGGAGATTTTATTGGCATTATCTTTTGTACTATGATTATGTGTTTAAAATCTTCTAAATCATTTAGCGAACTCGTAATGATGTATTACTTATAACTTAAAACCTTGTACTACTTTTGAAAACTTATGTAATGTAATGTATTATCTATAACGTCTCATGTAGAGTCGTTTGCTTGTACTTTGGTGTTTTGATATTTGATTAGTGGCACCCAAAACTCGCTTCCGCAAAACATTAAATTTGAGGGTGTCACAGTTTGGTCCCAAGCTGATTCGAGAACCATGATAGATACGATGTTGATATTTTGGTTTACTTGCAGAATGCAGAGTATGTAGCTTAACTAGTAGTCATTTAGGTGATTCTTTTTTGAGTTTGCTAGTATAAGATTTGATGTAATTGTCCTTTCAACTGTTGCAATATATTGCAACTTAAGCAATCATAACACACCTGATTATAATACAGCATCAATTTAATCAAATTATTTAAAAAAGTAAAATGTATAATCTTGTCTCCAATGAGAAGTTTTTTCTTAGAGGTCTTTTTATTTGAAAATATATTTAGAAAAGAAAAAGGTTTTTCAAGTTCTTTATATACTACTACTAGTACTTTTTTCAATAGGATTGTATAAGTTGATCGATCCTTCAAAAGTTCTTTTGTTAGTCGTCCACTGAAGTGAAATTTATTTTCATAAATAAAAGTTGGTAGATAATAAGATGTCATTAGAAATACTTCTAAGATTTTTTTCCACAAGAAAACTCTATGGAGTGGCACAAGATCGGCCTCTTGTTAGAAGAGATGTCAATTGACAACCGTATATGAAAACAACGATTACATTTAATGAAAAGTTTTGCATAATGTGCACTAACTTTATAAAACCATACGACTTTAGTCACAAATTAATTGTCTCACAATAGTACGGTTTAAGAAAAACACAATAAGTAATATTTCCTTTTTACACAATAACATTCTTACCCTTAATTAATTAATTTGAATTTTTTTTTTTACTTTTGTAATTTAATTTTTAATGTAGGGACAATATGGTAACATACTAACCTATACTACATGTAAAATGTTTAGCCTTTTCATTCATTGTCTTACATTATTCAAGATGAGAAATTACATCCATGCCCCTAAAGATACAGAAATGGAAACATTTACTAAGAAAATCTTTCAATTTAATAATTTTTTTTATAATGGAGTAATTGTCACATTAATTTAACTTGTTTCTAAAACATTACCTTTTATCATTTTTGACGATATTCTCAAACTATTAAACAACAAAAACATGCTTTTAACTATTATCAACGTCGACCATCACTACATTTTAACTCATTTGTTACCACTATAAAGAGAAGGTAATTTGCTAGTATGATCAAATTTGCTTCTATATTTAACCGTGGACAATTAATTTGAAACAATTTAAAATGAAAAAATGGGCTAATAAACATTTTAACTACCAAAATTAGTAGATAGAAGACAAAACAACCCTTCTACCGAGCCAGCCTACCCCGGAAACCACCTTCGAAGCAGCCGCCACTTGTACGTTACGAAGCAGCAACCACTTGTGTGTATAGGGACTAGGGTAGCCGCGTATGCGGAACCCAAACTACAATTAAATCTGGTTTAATTCACAGACCAATATATAGAAATTTACTACCTGTACACTGCTTCTTTCCCTTAGAACAATATTTACCGGAAACTGCGAGATCCGGCGACAGTCGTCGGATTTCGTTCATTTATCTCCGGCAACATGATGAAGGTTTCTTCCTCCGCCCTCGTCGCATCGGTTCTCGCCGCATCCACGGCGGCGTTGTCCTCGTCCAATATTAACTCCTCTGTACAGGTACATCAGGTTTTACCAAATTAATTCATAAAATTAGGTCTTGATTGAGTGCAGATTTGTTTTTATTAGTTAACTGGTAGCTGATGAATGTGGTTATTGGTTAGGATTTATAAGTTACATAATGTTTTTCCTGAATTTTGAAAATTAGGGTTTGCTTAGGCCAATTTTGTTTGTTTGGTTAAGTAGTAGAATATGAATCTACGTGTCTTTACGGTTACATCGAGGTTTCCGCAATTTACGGCTCAATTTAGACAATTTATGTTTATTTATTCGATTTGTTGAAAATTAATGCAACTGTTGATGTGTAATTTACACGGTTTTTCCTAAATTCAAGAAATTAAGGCTCATTTAAGGTTCAGTTTTTGGTTAATTTAGTGAACTTGTAGAACATGAATGTAGTAATTGTTGATTTGGCTTCACGATTTTTCCCGAAATTTATTATTTAATTGAATTCGGTTTTTAATTATTTAGCTGAAAATGATTGCAATAATTGATATACAGGAATTGAGAGGGAGGAAAGGTGGGGAAATGAGTTTAGAGAAGGAGAAATTTGCACCTAGATTTGATGGATTAAGGTTCATTGAGACATTGGTGACAGCCCACAGATGATGATGACCTATCTGTGTTTATTTTTCATGCCAAAGTTGCAATTAGAACAATGAGTAATTGGTTGTAGGATTGTAACATTTTGATTTGGTATGGTTTAATTCTTTTCAATTTGATGTAAGATCCCATTTGATGGGCGCCGAGTGTATCATTATACTATTTGAGCATGCTGTATGTTGTTAAGACATCTTAATCATTCGATTTGTGTTATGGTTTCAAAAGTTGGATGCTTTATTTTGTTTTCGTTTTGGATTAGATACTCCCAACAGTTAACAATTATGACTTTACTAGGTACAACTATTGTATGCTGATAGGTCTTCAAATCTTCTTATGTTACATGTTTTGTGTTACCCATATGATGTTTGTTGTGTCTTGCTAATGTCACATAAACGTGTTGTCATTTGTTGTCAAGGAACTTGTTGAAATGAAGTACCTTTCATGTGTTCTCGTATCAGCAGAGAAGAGAACAGAACATGTGAAACTAATGTGATAATTTTAATTACTATCTACTTGAGCAGCTCAGTTTAGTCTGTATTCAGTCCCATGGATAGCGATTAGCCAGTTAAGTTGGTCAATTGTACAAAACACGGTTCCATGAATACATTGCTATTCTGCAGAACCAGCCAGCTCAACTGGGTCAAATGGTCATTTGATGTAATAATACAGTTTATTTTGCGCCCACAAACTCCATGTCTTGGGATTTTAGCAGGAAAGTGTTGTTCTAAGTTGGTGATGAAGAATTTTTTTGTGTTTGGTCTGGGATATGAAGAAAATATGGATGGAGATTGGCGGCTCATTTTCCTGTTAATCTAACTTGTTTTCTGATTCAAGATCCAATTCAAACAATTTAGAGTTTTAGACTGATATCCACCGTTTCTTATTCAAAGACGTATGTTTCTTAAGACTAATGTAGATTCTATCAAGATTCCAAAACCGTACTTTACGACAACAGTAACATGATGCAAAGACGTACGTTTCTCAAGACTAATGTAGATTCTATCAAGATTCCAATACCGTACTTTACGACAACAGTAACATGATGAAAAAGGTTAATGCTTGTGTTACTGATTTTATATTAACAAATCTGGTAAGCTGGTAATAATACATTCTGAGACATTGACACATAATAAGAACTAATACAAGTATCTAACGATATGTAAACCCCTCCATCACTAACATGATACTTGTTCAGTTGTTCACTCTTGAATCGATCACACATGAAACTCATCTCAAAAACCCAAGTCCATCACCAACAAACAAATTCAGAACAAAAAAGGTTCAATTCCAATCAAATCAGGTGATTCTTTACTTGGAATGAAAACAATTATACTTGAACATATAGAACAACACGAATTCAATATGTTAAAGAATCATAATGTTCCTTCCTTCCTTTATCCTATTTGTTTCATGTTTGTCTTACTTTTTGCATATTCGTTTATATCATTTAGTTCAGTAGTAACTGCGGCCGATTTAAAACATGGAGTGACAACACATGGTGTCGGTTTTGGACCGCTCGAAATATCTAGTTAGGTCGACTTCAATATAAGTCCATTAAATGTAAAATAGAATAGTACTACTATTTCATTATAAGGGTCAATGATCTACATCAAATGACCATCACACATTTCTTCATCTTCAATTATTCCCTTCTTTTGATATATTATTATCATCAAAGAAATTGGCAAAAGCAACATAGAAAAACACAAAACCAACTGTTTGTATCACTTTAGGAATATTTATCCTAAAGAAAGTAAACAACTAAATGCAACACTTTCAACCCAGTGTTACCTTAGCTTTATCTTAACACCTCCACCACAAATTTCAATCACCACCCAATGTCAAATTCCACCACCCAGTTCTTCCACTTCTCCGCCGTCCTCCTCCTCATCCTCATCCTCTCTCCAATCGTCTTTGTATCTTCAATCGGAATCAATTACGGCCAAATAGCCAATAACCTTCCATCACCCGAAAAAGTAGTCCCATTAGTCAAATCCATCGCTGTCAATAAAGTCAAACTCTACGACGCTGATCCTAAAGTACTAAAAGCATTTGCCAATACCAACGTTGAATTCGTCGTCGGGATTGGCAATGAGTACTTATCAAAACTACAAGACCCTGATGCGGGTCAATCATGGGTCAACTCAAACATTCAACCTTACCTTCCAGCAACTAAAATTACCTCCATTGCAGTTGGAAACGAAGTTTTAACATTTAACGACACATCACTCTCCGGCTACTTACTTCCAGCTATGCAAAGTATACACACTGCTCTAGTTAACATGAAACTGGATTCGAAAATTACTGTAACCACCCCACATTCTTTAGCTGTTCTAGCAACTTCTTATCCCCCATCTTCAGGAACTTTCAGGCAAGATTTAATCGGTTGTCTTACTCCGATTTTGGACTTTCTTTCGGAAACATGTTCCCCTTTTTTAATCAATGCATATCCTTTCTTCGCATACAAAGGTAATATAAATTAATGTAATACCTTATATTACTTATTGAATTCATGAGAATGTACTAAAGTAAACGATAACATTTCTTGATTATATGCAATGTGAATGGCACTATATAAAAGTAAATTACTCTATCTTGCAAAAACGTTAATAGCCAACAACTCTGTTCATTTCACATTGTGTATTCAAGATTATTGATACTTCTGTTATACCAAATTTTGCTTACACGTATTTAAATTTTGGTGTTATAATGGCCTATTTTATAAATGTGGGACACGGCCACTGAATTCTACCGGACGACCATGAGACTATGAGAGTAGTCATGACATATCTAATAAACAAGCATTGATTGTTTTCCATTTGCCTATATATTATCCGCAGGTAATTCAAAGCAGGTGTCACTAGATTACGTTCTGTTTCAACCAAATGATGGAATCCTAGATTCCAAAACCAACTTGCATTACGACAACATGTTGTTCGCACAAATTGATGCTGTATATGCAGCTCTTAGTTCCTTAGGTTACAAGAAACTTCAGGTTCAAATATCTGAAACAGGATGGCCATCCAAGGGAGACGATGATGAAATCGGGGCATCACCTGAAAATGCTAAGAAGTATAATGGGAACCTACTAAAAATTGTTAGTAAACATAAAGGAACACCAGCAATGCCTGATTATGATTTGAATATTTTTGTGTTTGCTTTATTTAATGAGAATTTAAAGCCTGGGCCAACTTCTGAAAGGAATTATGGATTGTTTAAGCCGGATGGATCTCCGGCTTATGATCTCGGGTTTTCTGGGATTTCGAATGGAGGAAGTTCTGGTCATAATAAGACTGGGACATTGCCGCCGCCGTTTGTTTTGACACCAGAGAATCCTTCTGATGGGTATATGGCAATCTCCTCTGTGGTAAGTTTCTTTTAACACTTTATTCCTTTCCCTTTGGTTTATAAAGTAGTCTATATATTTTATCCCTGCTATGAAATGTACATAAACTTGGGATGTGTTATTTTCTAAGCACGAGGATCATCATATTCCAAATTAGGTAATGTGATAAAAATAGCGAAGTAGTTATTTTTCGAGGGTATATTATTAATCTAGTCACAAAACGAAAAATATTCGATTTACTCATTGTTTTACATATAGTGTGTAATTAGTGGCTAGACTTTGAATATTATAAATGAGGGTCAAGAATCGTTAGAACATAAAAATCATACGATATATTAAATATGCTTTTATAAATTTACATATACTATTTGGGGGGCGACAAACCCCCTTCCCCTGTTAAGTTGCTCAATGTGGAACCGGCTGGATATATCTATGGCTCCTCAATCAACAAATTGTGAGTTCTTCGAGAACCGAGTATTATTTGAGATCTAACTGTATCAAAAAATGTATAATAGACGTGCAACTTATTGTCATAACAAAAATGATTCGTCCTAAGTATTTGAAAAGGTACTTGCCACTTTAGGATATCGAAAATGGCGAAATGAAACACCTTTAAGGAGTTTCATACCCTTTCGAGTGTTGAAAAAATAATGACATCTTTTTGTGTTTTCCAGGAAAGAAGTGTTGTGAAGAACAGTATTGGAATCGTTGTATTATTGGCGATGGGTTGGATTTCAATGGGGTTCCATGTTTGACTGTTAAGAAAAGCTTTTTTTATTTATTGAATTGTAAAATCAGAGCATCAAATAAAGAGGAAGAATAAATAAAGATGGAAAAGAAGGGAGCAAAAGTTGAACAACTGTAGGAGTAGCATGTAGAGAGAAAGCTATGTCATTACAATTCTTTCATTAGAAGCGTGGAGTATTTTTTAGACATTTAATATTTACTTATTTATCATTTTTGTAATGAAACCCTGAAATTTATAACCATTTTATTTCATATATTTACATTTGCAATTACACTAAAAAAAAAAAAAAAAAAAAAAAAAAAAAGGTATGCAAGACACAACATTCATATTATGGAGAAAGAGGTTGGGAGTTGAAAAAATTATACTAGTATCTTGCATCCATCTAATGAGTTTTCAAAGTCACCAACTCACATCTAACAAGCATGAATACAAAATCTAGTTAAGCATCCTGATTACTCTTATACTAGTGTTATCCTACTTTCAAGATATTAATTGTACCAAATGCTAGAATACAACAAGCCTTTTATCCTAATCATTTACCGTTAAAAGGGTGTTATTAACAACGTTATGACATTGTTTCCGTTTCATCTGAGCTAGCGGAAGCCTCGTTTGGACCTCCTGATGTTCTCCCATCTTGCATTTCTTCATCACTGTACTCGCTTTCTTCACTAGAATCAGAAGAAGACTCAACATCACTAACTTCTGTTTTCCGTCTCCTTCTAACATCTTTTATTCCTCTTCCTTGCAGAGCAAGCCGCCTTTGTTTTCTTCTTTTCCGTTTTCCATTGCTATTATCTACATCCTTTGTGTTTCTGTCTGTGCTATAATCATCATCATCTTCTGATTCAAGATTTGGTGCATCAGCTTCAGACTTGCGTCTTTTCCTACCAGTATTTGTCTGCAAATCAAGCATTAATGTATTAACTATTATACCATTCGAATTGACCAAGTTAATAACCAAATTTTGATGCAATATATACAAGAATGCCTGACATATATACCTTAGGGCCACGATCAACCAATCTGGACCATTCACTCCGGTTCCTCAAGCAATCAAGAACAGCTTGCGAATGACTAGAATATGCATAACGCTCCCCATTATGTTTACGCAAATTAGGCCAGTGCTAGAAAACAATAGATGATAATTGACGTCAGACAAGAAACATTGGCATTATATTATTATTATCATCAACATTGGAGGTGCGCAAATAAACAAGTTAGGTGTGTTGGGTAAATCAGTCGAATCAAGTTTGGGTCTTTGATACGGGTCAAAACAGGTCAGGTTTAACCAAATTTTTTTTGCACAACTTTGTGTCAAAGACAATCACATTATTTACTTTATTTGAATGAATTTTTTAACAGCAGACCCACCTCTATCCCACCTATTATGTACATTCACAAATATATATACATTGTCTCCAATGAAAATAAATCCCGTAAGTGACAATAAAACCCATAAGTCACAGTCTTTTGATACCGCTAGGTCAAAAGCCTTTAGGTTACATCGTTTTAGTAGTTATATAATATGTACTTCGGATACAATGAATTGGAAAGCCTTATACACTAAAAATATACTAGCTATCAATCTGTTTGATCAGTTTCCTTTAAAGCTAATTTTACTATTTTACTCGTTCAAATTGACCTATTCGTAGCTATGTATATGGCCATATGGGTCGCTATGGTCAGCTCAAACTAACATGCAGTACTTAAAGAGTCAACAATAAAAGCATATTCAAGCAAAGAATTATACCGGCAAAACAGCATTGCAGAGTTCTTCATATGTCATCCGCTTACCTTTGCTCATAATGTCAGCAATTAATGCTGCAGTAGAAAAAGTTAAATGTCAAAAAACCTTATAATTTATGTCACTGGAGAACAACAACTTATGAAAACAGACCTGGTAAAGTGCGATGGGTGATTGCACCGGTTTCACCATCAGAAGCATTTTGATTAACTTCATTAGAAGAAGATGGACCACTGCTAACTGTTGTTGAGGCAGGAGGCTGTACCACTTTTGCTGAACCATTTTTGTGAGAATCATGCCTCCTCGAGTAGGCCACAGAAAGTGTTCTATCCACTTTTTTTCCTCCATCCAACTCACGGGAATTAGTCACCGTATTATTTGTTAACTCCTTATTTTTCTTTCTTGATACCAACCCATTATCCTTTACTCCAGAAGATGTTCGTTTCATTAGTGTGCTAGTAGACGTACCAGAAGCTAGCTGAGGTAAGCTGCCAGCATTGCGCATACGTGGCACCCGTGGAACCCTTGGAGAACTATTCAGTTCTTGATGAAGAAGTAAAGCAAGCTGCGTAAAAAAACATACCGGTAAACATATAATACACTAGAAATAGTATATTTCAATCATTCATAAATGAAGATATATTGTTCCATTAATACCTCTTCATCACTTAAGGTTGCAGGTGACTTGGTTGATGGCAGGGAATGAACATGAGGTGGATAATTCTTTGGTGCATGATGTCTATTTACTTGAGTCAACTTTTCCGAAGTAGTTTTGTTCTGTTCATGTGCACCACTATCACTTCTCAATGAACTGGCAGAATCACCAGAGTCCCGGGTGGCAGAAGAAGTTTTAGAGGATGATAAGACTGAAGAATCCTTCAAATCAGATGAGTTCTTGGAAACAGGAGCATGTGAGGACTTGCTCAAATGTGAAGACTTTAGGGCGGATGTAGACGATGATTTTGGAAGGTCTTTTACTGATTTCTTCGGCTTCTCAGAAGCGTCCCCATTATCATCTTTTTTGATCTTAATAATATTATTATTATTATCAGACGCTGCCTTCTGTTTGCCACTTGAACTACGATCATCAGGGTTAGAATATTTCACCTTATCAGAAACAGATGGTTTTGAAGAAAGTTTTCCAGCAGATTTTGCTACACTCGATACTGTCACTTTACGATGACTAGGTGCACCTTTTGGACTTGTAACTGTTCCATGTAGTTTAATTTGGTCTTCAGAAGAACTCCGAGCTACTGTGGAATTTTCCGATCCCTTCACTGGTCCTTTGGGCTGGCTGGGCCCACAGGATGACTCACCAGGTTCATCTGCTTTAGTATCAATGTGTGGCACGTCTTTGTCAATGGTTTGCACCTTTTTTGACACAGATACAGCTTCTTTCTTCACTTCAAAACTTGCAGAAGAGGGATCATCAGGAACTGTTGTATCTTGGGCCAAGGTTTTGGTGTTATGCAGCTTTAAATCACTGGGAGGAACATTATAAGTATTGGTAGTCTTTACAGTGTGATTAATTTCTTCTGCTTTTACTTCAATTTGAGCATGAAGTTCGCCGTTTGTGGCTGAGTCCACTTTTTCTACATTGTTCGTATTAGACCTACTTCCATTACTTTTAGTGCTACTTCTTCCATTGTCATTAGCATCATGGCCATCCTAAAAAAGAAAATCAAAACAACGTTACAGCTAAGTGTACTTCACATAAAACTACAGAACTCAGCTTCAAACAAAAGCAGTGAGAAGGTAAAATCAACACTAAAAGAAGCTTCTTTATTATAAAACCATCTCTCTATGAATAAGTGCAAATGAAAATCTAAACTGTGCATTTGTTGAAATGTGAATGTGTAATTCTTTTATGCTTAATCCTAGTACAGAGACTGATAGTAGAAATTATAATTCATAGTTACATAATATTTTTATTTATTCGTGCAGCACATTTATAATTGTCAAAGTAGTATATATTATCCTTGTTTTGCATTTATACAGGTCATAAAGCCCACTCCCTAGCAACAGTCACATTATCTTCAGGTATTGCTCACATTTCTATGCCTTCCCCTTCCAACACAACTCTATATGGCATCGATATCTTACTACAAACTCATATTATAACTTACGTACATTAAGAATGGCCAAAAATCATTTAGGCTTAAAAAAAACCTAACCGCACCTTGTCTTAAAGGTCATAGCAGAAACATGATATCAAGCAGAATCTCATGGCTATCAACTAACTCATATTATATCCCAAGTACATTAGAAATGGCCAAAAAACAATGAAGCTTGTAATTACCTAACCACACCTTTGTCTTAGAAGTCGTAGCTGAAACATGATATCAAGCAGAATCTCGTGGGTAACAACTTGATAAGCTTTATATCTACCCATATTAACCATAGAAAACCATACTACACAGGCAAAAATATAATGATATTTTTTTATAGTTCATCCATGTCATGTTCGAAACATTCTAGATGTTCATGAATCTGGTTAAGAAATTAAAGTTAACCCAAGCACACAATCCAGGGGGTTTATAGATATATCATCATTGATATAAGATTCCAATACAAATTACTACTACAGCTTCAATACATGTCAACCACCACCAACAACCCAAAATCAAGAAGAAGTTAAGGGTGTGTTTAGTTATAGAAAAGTGCCCCACTTTTCTTATTTTATTGCTAAGCAAACTTGATAATTAAAAGAAGACTTCAGAATGAGTGTTTCCTAAAGATGTTTTCCAAGAAAATAGAAACCCCACTTTTCCATAGTATAACTAGAAGTTGAAAAACAAGGATTCTCACATTTCAAAAAAAAAAATCTCCTCTATAACATGACCTTCCCTTTTCTAAGGTTTTCACAAAACCTTCAAAGTTCTACAAAATGGAAAATGCAACAACATTTGAATACATTTTCCAAATTTTCAACACTTACCTAGAGAAGGAAAACTCTTTTCATCTTTAAAAAAAATTAGAGATGGAGGTTTGTGGAAAGCTTTTCACAACTAAACACACCCTAGGTTCTTCAGTTTTCTGAAGAATACCACATGCGTGATGCATGCAGGTATCAAGGTTTCTTGGCATATATTTCATTGAATGTAGAGGTTTCTACCACAAGTATATCAAATTAGCTAAGCAATGGCCTATGAGAAAACAATTACAGTTCGCCTCCAAGCGGTTCACTACAATTATATAGGCATGCTAAATGGCAGATTTTATGAATGCTTCTTCTATGTTTAGAACTTTAGATGTTTGTTATAAAGTGATTACTTGACAGAATCCTATAATCAGATGTAATAAAAAGAGGCTTTAGGAGACAGTGTTTAGATGTGCTTATTCTATTTATTAAGCTTTTAGTAAATTAAGACAGCTTTGGACTCCTAGTCTTCAAAACCATGAACTAATCTATATTTGCAAACATTAATCACACTGTTTCATACCTCATGTTTTGTGGTACTAGTTTCCATTGAACTTTGTATTATCGATAATTTTATGCCATCCTCTTTTCTAAGAGAAACTTGATCACTAGAAGGAACTTGAATTCCATCATTTTCTTCCATTTGTTTTGTTTCTTTTGGAGGACTAGGTCTTGACCCATCTGCGTTCTCTGAAGGTTGTCCACTAGAGGAGGGATTAAAATCGTCTGTCTTATGATTGTTCTGCACATCCACTTTTGATTTTTCAAGTCTGTATCTTTGCTTATCAGTCTTGAAAACTTTAAGAGCTTTCCCTTTGTTTGATTCTGATTGTTTTGCATCGCTTGATGTGGTGGGCACTAGTATTATAATAAAGTGAACATGTGTTATAACGCATTTTCAATTGCACAGTATAGAAGCATATGCATAGTCAGACAAATCTCAAAACTACTTAAACATGAAAAACAGTTTAATACGGGGTAATAGCAAATAATCAACATCAAATTCAAAAGAATACCTGTATCAGAAGAATGATGCTTTCTCTTCTTAGTATCCGCATCTTTCTCCATAGATTTGGCATTCTTCTTCCTGTTTTGATCCTTCAAATCTTTCTTGTGGCTGCCTGAACGAAACACAATTGGCTTAACTGAACTCCTTTCCTTTCTCACTCGTCTACCTTCATAAACTTCAACCTCTTGCTTCATCGTAACACCAAATGGTGGTCCCATATCCAACCCACCTACTCCATTAACTTGAGTTTTCATTTCACCATTCTCCTTTGACAACGAAAACAATACATCTGCCCCATTGTTAGCACGATTTTCATTTTCCTCTTTGCTTTTCTTATCATCATTAATGTAATCATCGCGCCTATTATCCCAGCAAGGGAACTCCCGATATTGATGATTAAACTTTTTAGGAACATAACCTGTACATTTCCAAAGTTCAGGACCGAAAAGTGATGAAGCCCCATTAAACAAAGCAGGGTCACCACCAGGCACACCGTGCACATGCACCTTTTCTTCCATAGGAACCTCGGTCCAAACATGAAATGGATTTTGACCCGGGAAACTCATCGGATACGGATTATCCATTCTCAATGTTTTAGTAGGCAATTCAACTAACAATTGTGCAACTTCCGTTTCTTCACTCTCTTTCCTAAGCCTCTTACTTTTACACTTATCACAAGCAAACAACTTTTCACTCTTGACATATCTCGAACACCTGGTGTGCACCCAAACACCACATTCATCACAATCAACCATTTCTTCCCCATCATCAAAATTAACCCCACAAACACAATCCACCACCCATGACTCATCCACCCAGTCATCCGGTGTGTCCGAAATCGTCGGTAACCTATGTGATCGGCTTTTCATCACAAACCCTAGTTCTCAAAAACCCCAAAAACACTAACTACCCAAATTAAAAAAAATTACACCCCACTAACCCATCAACCATGTATAATTCGTTCACAATTGCAAGAAGCAAATATCACTATATTAAAAACATTTCTAAACGGATTAAAAAAAAGGAATTGGAGAATAATTTGTACCAGTTGAACGGAAGAAGTAAAAATGAATCTTGAACGGTGTCCTGTGTGATTGATTGTTTTGATTTGATGAAGTATTGAGCTCGAAGATGATTATAATTTGAGATATATTGTTATGTATATATATGTATATGAATTTCTCTCTCTCTCTCTGTGGACGTGAAAGTAGCCGGAATTGTGATTATGATAAATAAAAAAATGAAAGAAATTGAAACAGGAGGGGAAGGTGTTATGTAAATTGTAATTTTGAGTGGTGTGGCGTCCGTCGCCTTTTGGGCTCCAGATGATGGGTGTGGGTCAGCCTGTATTCCTTTATATGGGCCTCCAATATTACATAGGCTGGACCCCATTAGGCCCACTAAATCTATTATTTTCACAAGATCAATCTAAAAATTGATCAAAATACTTGGAAAACACTCCCAAGTCACTACTCACAAATAGACATGAACGTAGCAAAATATTGAACGGGGAAAAGTATAATGGATTAATAGAGAAATACTCCCTCCGTCCCAATATTATTGTCCACCAACAAAAAACACACAGTTTAATAAAAGTAGGACCACAACACCTTTCAACCAATCAAATAGAATCTTCACCCACTAAACTCTCCTCTTATTGGTTGAAATGAGAAGTGGACAATTATTTTGGGACATCCCAAAAAGGAAAGGTGGACTATAATTTTGGGACGGAGGGAGTATGTTGTTACTCAACTTAACGAAAATGTTCAACTAAGTTATTTGATTATAAAGTTGTTCAATTGAATTATTGAACTATTTTCATATAAAGTGATTGACTTTAAAATGCTTACATTATATAAGAAAAAAGTACAAACGTGTTAAAATTTGTAGTATCATAGATGCTCTTGAAAACATATAGGCTTGTAGCAATGAAAAGGAACTACACATGTAATGCAAAGTCGTTTTAATATTTATTTCATATCCATCACCAATTTCTCTTCAATTTAAAGTCTTCTCTTTCAATGACTATTCCGAGATTTCAAGTGAATCACATGAAACTTGAAAGGAAATTGATAACGAAAGCCCACGGGCTTCCGTTAAGACATTAAAACATGCATAATAAATATGTACATTGAAAATAAAATATTCTCAATCCCCATGATTATTAATTTGTCCCCTTGAATTTAAATTACGGTACAACTATTTTATGTATGTCCAAACATCTTAACAAAAGCCCTCAAGGCTCTCGTTAACAAAACCCAACTTGAAATAATAAAATCAGCGTTAGCTTAGAAGTGTACTTTCGTTATATTAGGTTTTATTATGCTCGTAGTTTCGAAAGTTGCTTGTACGATTAATAAATAAAAACAAATTCGCAAGTCATATAATCTATTAATCTATACCCCCTTTAGTGTCTATAATAATAAATACAACTTTTTGGCGATGAGTCGGGTTTTGACGGGTTTTGGTGTTTTCATACCTATACCCGTTTAAAACATTCGTACACATACCCGGTCCAATATCTGTTGGGTACCCAACTAGTATTACTCATCGATTTTTTGGGTTTATCCGCGGGTTTCAGTTTTCCCCATTTATGTAACTTTAGCAAAACAAAAAAGTATTTGGAGGTTGAAAATAGGAGGAAAATTTGAAACACGGCAAGAAAACGAAACCAAATTAATATAAACTATAGTATATTCAAGATTTCAAATATTAAAGTCAACAACTTAACTAATTAATTAAATAATTAAAATTTTAAAACGTTAGATAACAAACAATTTTATATTTTCACAACATGCAAAATTTAAGTGTAACAATAATGAAAATTGAAATATGTACAAGGTTCATTAGTTAATATGTACATTAATATCATATATATATAAAAGGTTATATGTTATATAAAAACTTAAATTAAAAATAACAATTGGGTACGGGTCACTATATCCATAGCAAAATAATACGGAGTAATATTTATACTCAAATCCCCAGTCAAACCCCGCTAACCCACCCTAAATATTTCGGGTTCGGTTATCCCGTCACTTTTGGGTGCTTTTGGCATCCCCATAGATACCCCGATACCGGAGCTTAACTTTAGATCGAACACTTTATTTGTAACTAGCTACAAGTCAACCATCGATTAATCACTCCAAAAATAAAAAGAACTTTGAAATGTTATTCTTAATCTTAACAAATCAATATAATTTCAATGTATATAACACATCACTCAAGGTATATAGCGAAATTGTGATTTCATCATCACTTATTTTTCACTTTGTGCCATGTAACATGTATAGTATATGATACATATATACTTGAATCAAAGATGAAGCAAGCATCGTAATGATTTTCCTTGAATCAACAACTCGAAAGCTTGATCGATCTTGTCAAATGGAAGCTCATGCGTTATGAACTCCTCCAACTTTCCCCCCTCCTGAAACATCCATCCGTACGTACACACATCGTTATATTCATAAATTAACATTCTTATTATACATGTACATAACATTAGTAAATTAATTAACATACCAGTTTCATACAATCATCGATGAAAAGAGGGATTTGGGTCTTCCCTTTACAACCACCAAACACCGAACCTGTAATCGTTCGTCCATCAAACAACTCCATTGGATGCAATGGCAACATTCTTGGTGTTGGATGAATCCCCAATACTACTGTCAGTCCCCATCCCTATATTCAAATAAACAACTAGGAGTTATGTCTGCGCTGATATGATGAACGAATACATGCATGCATGCATGTATATATTCATAAAAACAGAATTTTTCAGAGGATATCTAGCTGCATGGAGGATAATAGCATACATCGTGGGTAGACAAGAAGGCCTCACGAAGGACGTCTACATTTCCTGCACACTCGAAGCTGAAGTCTACCCCTCCGCCTGTCATTTCCCTTATATTCTGTAAAACCATTAGTATTATACCGATAACGAATATTTATCAAAGTATAAGCATTTTAAGGTATGTCTTAAACAAGTTGTATCACCTCATGTACTGGTATCTTAAGATCACTTGGATTTATGAAGTCTGTCATTCCCATTGTTTGGCCTGTAGACATAAAACTTCAAATGTCATTCATCACTTTATTTACTGTATTTTATTTCTTTCTATATATAAAAGAAAATTAGGATTTTTAAATAAAAACTTGTTAAACATACTTCTTATTAATTGCATAATTACGTACTGAACTAACTATATTCTTGGTGTTTTTAGTTCATTAGCTAGGTTTTTCCACGTTTAGGTGTTGCTCAATTGGTTGTTGGTATGGTGTGTTAGGTGATCAGTTTAGATACTTTTAGTAGAGTGATCTTCTTTTTTCACTATATGTACGTATTTGCTAGCTAATTTTGATGATATAGTTATGTACTTATGTCGTTAGAGACTTAGAGAGAAAAAAAAACCATATGTAGTTAAAGGAAAATTCTCTGTTTTGTTGAGATGTTTTTGATTAATCTTCGATACGATGAAGTAAATGTTGTAGACAATCTAACATATATGATTCACATTTAATGCTTTATGGGTCTCATGTACATTTCGCAAGTATTATTATTATTTTATTTTATTTTATAGAAGGGTACTAGATCTTGAGTTTACGCGATTTACGATTATTTATAAAATAATGTTATTTGTTTACTTGTTAGTATCTCAATAAATTAGGTTATTACTCCGTAACTTAGAAGGTGCAACGTTCACAAAAAATAAAAAATAATTAATTAGGAACATAAACCAAATTCTAATTCTAATTAAAGTAATAATGAAATAATATAAACCAAATGATGAAAATAGTAAATAATGCAAAGCTTCTTTGTAGATGACATTGACTCGTGATGAGTTGCTTGTCTTTCTTACAAATCAAGACCTTTAATTCAATGCTGCTTTTAACTTTCTTGAAAGTAAACACAATCAACTACTCCCTCCGTCCCAAATTATTTGTCCACCTTACTATTTATATTTGTCCCAAAATTATTGCCCACTTCTAAAATTAAATATGCATTAATGATTAGATTTCTCATATTACACTTAACTTTAAAACTACACATACTTCAAAGAAAACAATTTAATTAATGATTGAGGGTTAAAGTTGTCATTATACTAAAGTCAAAGCTGCATTTAATGTGATTTTCTTAATATGCGTGTTTTCAACTTAGTGACAAATAATTTGGGACGGATGGAGTAGTATGATTTATACAAAGTGATCAATCAAAATAAGGATAATTATATGCATACGAAATTTTATACATTTGGATTTGTGTATTTTGGAATTGATAATAACATAGACAAATAAAAACAAGGGTTAATAATGGTTTAATCCCTAAAGTTTCACTTTTTTTTCGTTTTAACCACTCAACTTTTTTTTGAATGTTTTAACCACTCAACTTAGGGTCAATAATGGTTTAATCCCTGAACTTTCAATTTGTTTCGTTTTAACCACTCAACTTTGTTTTAAACGTTTTAATAACTCAACTTATGAGTTGATCATACTTTAACCACTAAAGTTCATTTAACCATTTAAAAAAAACTCTTTCGTTAACTTATAATGAAAGTTTAGATCTGGATATATAAACTTTGAACTGATTTTTTATCGACCAAGGTTGTCAAGAGAGAGATCTTACCTAGAATCGTTTTTGTATTTACAAGATCAAAATCTTAAGATCAAATCGGGATCGTAAGATCCTACTCATACATTATGATCTCATAATGTGTATTATAATGCATATAAAAGATTAATTGCATGACAAATAATAAACCTATTAACCTTTTATTGGACAAAAATTAACTAATTTTTATTTTCTTAACTTATATTCATGTTAAGTAAAATCGGATCGGATCGACATCGTAAGATCCTATGCTCAAATCGAAATCGTAAGATCTTATGATCCCGATTTGATCTTACGATTTCGATCTTGTGAAGACAAAAACGATCCTAGGTAAGATCTCTCTCTTGGCAACCTTGGTCGATAAAAAATCAGTTCAAAGTTTATATATCCCGATCTAAACTTTCATTATAAGTTAACGAAGGGGGTTTTTTAAATTGTTAAATGAACTTTAGTGGTTAAAGTATGGTCAACTCATAAGTTGAGTGGTTAAAACGTTTAAAACAAAGTTGAGTGGTTAAAACGAAAACAAATTAAAAGTTCAGGGATTAAACCATTATTGACCCTAAGTTGAGTGGTTAAAACATTAAAAAAAAAGTTGAGTGGTTAAAACAAAAAAAAGTGAAACTTTAGGGATTAAACCATTATTAACTCTAAAAACAATTTGAATAAGGACTCCTCACATAACGAAAGGTTGCAAAATTTTCGAAACTTGGTAACTTGAAAGTATGATGACTTATTTTAAGGAAAAGATAATGTAGTGATTTGTCATAGTTAAGAAAAGTAATTCATATTAAGTGCATATTATTAAAACAAGTGACTTTGTTTAGAGGGTTGTTTAGATTTTGTTTTTTTGCAACATAAGCAATTTAAATCTTTATTTTATATGAATGTATAAATCTATAAATGTGTGGTACCTTTGATACGCTTATCATCATTAATGTCGATGCCTATAATTGTAGATGCTCCTCTTGTTTTAGCTCCTTGTATCACCTGCTTAGATTAAATTAAGCTCATTAAAACCAATAAATTAACACATATCGTTTCAATTACGTATTAGAATGAATTCCACCGAATTATGGACACGTAGCTACTATCATTACCGCTAATCCAACCGCACCCAAACCAAAAACTGCAACCGCTGAGCCTTGGTGCACGTTTGCCGTATTGACTACGGCTCCAAATCCTTCACGTACATACAAATTGTTATATTAATTAAACTATAGCCAATCGATTACGGAGTATATTATTTTATAAAAAATGATATTTAGATGGGTTAAGTGGTTTTTAATGTATATAATATGCGTTAACCTTCATTATGTATATATTACAAAATTGACCGACATTATGTGTACGAAACTAATTATTTTTTTGTACATTGTGTATTTTGGTGACTTGTCAACTTGTAAAGATGTCATGTGTACCTTATAACTGATAATGCATCACCGAAATACTCACAATCTACAAAAATAAATAATTTCGTACATACAATGGCAGTCAATTTTGTTACGTACACATAGTGAAAGTGAATGCATATACATTAAAAAAACACTTTCATATTTTCATCTAAACTTTGACCTAATGTCACATGTCAATCATCCAGAATAGCAATGAATATGCATAAAAAAATAATAATAACTACTCCGTATTTTTTTAGGCCGGCCAACTCTTTAGGCCTAAATATCATTTTCGTAATTTATAGATCATGCACAAACCTGTGGAGAGACAACAACTAAGTAAGGTCATCTTGTTGAGGGGAGCTTTTGGATCAACCTTGACAACACATGCCGAATCAACCACCGTGTACTCGCTAAAAGTCGAAGTATTTAAGAAATGGTAGATCGGTTTCCCATCAAGAGTCGAAAACCTCGTTTTTCCATCATTTCGCATTACACTTTGTAATGGGTTAACCCGAAATTTTTCACATAGATTGGAGGTTTTCGACTTGCAATAAACACATTCGCCACACTCGCCGTTAAAGATGGTAAGAACATGATCTCCTTCCTTCATGTCATCCACACCTTCCCCTACACTCTCAACAACTCTAATCCCAAAATAGAAAATTAATTAATAATTATATATATATATATATATATGTGCCAGATAAGAGTTCAAATGTTACCCGGAGGCTTCATGTCCAAATATCCGAGGATACACCCTTTGAGATTCATTCTGTAAATATACAAGTAGTTTATGAAGTGAACTAGACAAAAAATGATCAATATATAGATAATTCACACATTACAAGTTAATTAAGATATTGTATATGATTAATTTGTGTACACCTTTTCGGCTATGTTTAAGAAAACGAGTCATTAATTTAGCAAGTGTTCCCCATTTTGATGGTGTACAAGATGTTTATATTATAAGATCGAAGAAATATGACTTCAATTTTTTTGCTTTTTTTTAGGTACGTGTCACCAAAGTATAGTAAGTAGAAAAATGCGCGTAAATAGACTTTTGTTGTAATAATATATGAACGAATATGTTGGGAAGTTCGTACCTGGCCTTTCCAAGCACTAAGATCAGTATGGCATATCGAAGTAAAAAGGATTTTGATTCGGACTTCCATTTTCTGAGGTGGTTGTACCCGAATTTGTTGCATAGAGAAGGGCTCCCCAGGACTCCACGCCACAGCAGCTTCACATAACATGCACGTAAAATCGGTAAAATCGGTAAAATCATACTAGTATATATTATGGGCTGTTTTGAATATATAATGGATGATCCGGAATGTGCTGAGTGTTTGTCGTTCTAAAGAACACATACTGTATACACAGTATATAATTTGATCGTTGCGATTGATCGGAAATATAGAATTCAGTAAAATGATCTAGTAATCAAATCTAACAAACCTGTGCATGTAATTTCTTTGCCGGAATTAGTTTCTTGTTTGTGGTCCATCTTTAATTCCTGTTTTTTGATTGTGTTAGTTGATGGTTGAGAGTTGCAATGTTAAGTTTAGAGTTATTTATATGACATTTTATTTTTCACGAGATCTATGTAGGGTAGATTGAGCCAGTGAAGCTGAGGCTAGCTTTGGGGCTAATTACATTCAATGCTATATATATATGTGACGCAGCCATACAAAGACTTTGTTCAATCATGCAAATTTATAATTAATTTGACCCGGCCTATCATCTACTTGACCATAAATATAAGGGCCCTAGCTATAACTTATTAAAGAAAACGACCCATTTCTAACTAGACTAGAAGGATCAGTTCAGATGAGTCAAGTCGTAGCTCGTTCTACGCTCAGTTCAGATGAGTCAAGTAGCTCATTCAATTCTACGATCAGACCAATCAGTGAGAGTAGGCGTGAACAAACCGGGTTTTTTGCACAACCCGACCCGACCCGTTACCCAAACCGGGTTTTGGTCAACAAAATGAAAACCGGGTTGTTGACCTACCCGACCCGAACCGGGTTTTCCAACCCGACCCGATTTCGACCTGGTTCCAACCCGATTTTGAAATCCAAACACTACAACAAAAAGGCTATTTGTTCACACTTTTTTTCTTCACAATTTTAAAAAGTGTGAACTTTTTGTTAAATTTTTCACACTTATAGATGTGTATAAATTTATAACATTTATAAGCGTGATATATCATCACATTTTCACACATAAAAGTGTAAGAAAAAAAAGTTCACACTTATTAATGCGTATAAACATAAACTTGATCACACTTAAAAATGTAAAGTAAACTTGTCACACCTCATTTCCTCACACAAAAGAAGTGTGAACAAATTGGGTGTCACAAATTTAGTGTAACACTTTTAGGTGTGATCAAGTTTATATTTGTACACACCAATAAATGTGAACTTTTTTTTTTCATACACTTATATGTGTGAACATGTTATATTTTTCACTCTTATAAATGTTAAAAATTTATACACATTTATAAGTGTGAAAAATTGAACAAAAAAGTTCACACTTTTTACAAGTGTGTAGAAAAAAGTGTGAATAAATGATTTTTTTGTTGTAGTGAAAACCTCAAACCGGTTCCCTACCCGCCGGGTAGTGAAAAAACCCGAACCGGGTTGGGTTATACCCGATTCTTACCGGGTCGGTTTTCCGGGTTTGGGCCAGGTCGGTTTTAAAAACCGGTTTATTTGTTCACCCCTAAGGGAGAGGAGTGACGGCGTGTAGCCAACTCGCGCACCATTTTTGTAAGGGAAGACATTTGGCAATTTGGGCAGCTAACACATGCATCTTATATGCTCCAAAAAGTGAAAACATGCTAATTTAGGTACTTCTATAAGAATTTAAGAATATACGATGGAGTTCGATCATGTATGCTTCTAGCTAGCTACACGTATGATCATCCAATAACTCGTATACGTTATCATAATTGAGCAACAAAGGAATGCACATACCACTGGTTTATCGGATGTAGATTTAAAGGTTTGGTATACGTGTTTGTTAATTTACACCACGTAACCTATATTAAGTAAATCAATCAATTATTCTATCCGTACCAAATTAAATGTTCATCTATCTATATTGGTTTATTACGTACTAAATAAGTGTTCATTTTCAAACTTTTAACCGATTGGAATGCTTTTCAACCATCAACATAAAATTTTATTAGTTTATATGTGATACTCTCCATTTTTCTTAAACTATGTAAAATTTTGTAGTTGACACTTAATTTGGAACGACAAAGTATAATTTTTCTAAGAAATTATTACACTTTCATGTCTTTAGATTTTAAATTGTTAAAACTCGTGCAAATTGCAATACACAAGATAGATGACACTTTTAAGTTTTAACATCACCTATATCTACCTATATGTTTAAAATTTTAAGTTAAGTTAGTGTCATTTATTTTGTTATTAATTATAAAAAGCAAAAGAAATATTAATTACTTCAAAAACTAAATGTCTAAATGAGCATGAAGCGTGTACAACTCAATAACCGCCCCTTTCATATAACATCTACTACATTGCAAAGTGCAAACTCGAAAATTTAACAAAGTCAGATTACATTAAATTAGACATTAAATAATTGTATCACTTTCAGTGAAAAAGCCGCATAAGTAACAGATCGAGTTGCACATTATGATGATGATGACGATTATGATTATTATATTAGTAGTTTGGTACTATATTTTTCATGATTTGGGATCAAAAGGGCAAACCCTTAGATTGAGTAGGAGAGACAGACAATCTTACCCTTTGACTTTTTTGATCTACGACTCAGATCTACTCTATCTTAACATCACTGCATCTTAAAAGTGAGTTTATTTCACCCTTACAATTTTACCTTAGGATGCAACTGTTTTGTTTGCCTCTCCTTTAGAGGTCTGCCCCTCTGAATTGCATACTTAGTCATTTAGAAATTTATAAGTTTACCGCATAAATTTGAACATTATCCTCTCTTTTACCGTTTATTTTTAATGTTAAAGCATGTACGTTTATGTCATACATTGTCTTTGTCTATATAGTAAAATTTGTTTGTTTTAAAGTTATTAAGTAATGAAACAATGTATGTCATGAAAACCAAATAATTGGTATAGAAATAAGGTCAACATGTGCTACTTGAGAGTTGAGACCTGGCAGTCGAACCTATGACCACCCACAAAGTGGTAGACACAACAATTTTTAACTAATTTCCCAATTCTATTAGTTAGATATATAGTCAAAGAATAATATTTTTATACGAAGTCTAGATTTAACCTTAGTAAACAGTTGAAAATTAAACAACAGTGTATTCGTCATAAAAATGACGTGGAAATCCTGTGTAAGTGTATATAGAGTAGGGTCGGGTTGTTTGGAGTATTTCATATGAAATATCTTATGTTGTAATCATAGTTTAGAGAGTTAAGACCACTCCCATCGGAGAGGGTCGGTTTTCGTCGGTTAGCTGACGAGGCCGACGGCGATGGCACCGATCCGTCGGTTGCCTCGTCGGTTTTCCTCCTTCGGTTTGGCGACGAGAGCGACGAGAGTTTTGGGGGTGCGAGTGGGGCCCGTTTCAGTTTTTTTTTTATTTCAGCTGTTAGCATAGTGAAAAAAATGGAGTTGCAGTGGAAGGAAGAAAAAATGGGGAAGAAGAAGTGATGTGGAGTGAGAGTGGGGCCCACTTGGGTATCTTATTATTATTTTTTTTCATTTCACCCTTGCAATTTAAGTAAAAATTCAAATTTTTTTAAAAAAATTATTCTATTTTTTTAATTATTGTAACGTGGTTTATTTAAATTATTGTGTTTATTTGAATTATTGTTTTTAAATTGATTAATTAATTAGTTAGTGGGTTCCAGAAAATGAAGTGACGGACCACTGATGGGAGTGGTCAGTCAGTTTCAGTCAGTTTGGGGAAAAAGCTGACGTGGCGCTGACGTGGCTCCGTCAGTTTCAGTCACTGATGGGAGTGGTCTAAGTATGTAAGTCGTAGCGAGCAACAAATTAATATCACATAGAACATTACCGAAATTACTTTCTCGTTATTGTTTGTATTCAATGCAATTATTGTCAGATGCATATCCACGTTGAAGATATGAGTAGCTACTAGCTAGGTCCATTTACTATATTAAATGTATTTTATTTTTTAAATAAGAAATCACATTTTTATTGGGTTGAGAAAGAAAATCATTAGAGCACACGGTATGGTCCGAGCTGGCATCAACGTTTTCCGACGAGAACGTCGTCGGACTGCGTTCTGCCGCACCGTCTCGGCGTTCTCCTCGGCGTTCTTCCCGGTGTTCAGCTCTCACCGTCCAGATCCGGACGCCGATCTCCTCTGCGTTTTCCTTTTTTTTATTCCTTTTTTCCTTTTCTTTCTTTGATAATTATGTTTGTGTTTTGTTTTGTTTTTTGTGTGTTTTTATATGTGGTTGTGTGTGTTGTTACAGGGAGAAGGAGAATGAGTAGTGAAGGAGAAGGAGTAGGCTGGGAAGAAGAAGCAAGTCACAAAAAGTAGGGAACAAATAAAAATAAAACACTGTGTGTGTGTAAACCGGTTTTAAATTTTTTATGGGTTTTTGTATTTTAGTTGGGCCAAGTCTAAAATTAAATTGGGCTAAACCACTATTGAATTTTGTTTTCGTAAATTATTGAATTTATATATTTTTTATTTTATAAATTGTAATTTTTTTTATTTGTTTATTAAATTAAATGTTGTTTTATTTCATTTATTTGTTTTTAAATATCAAGATATACAATTATCATCATTAAAAAAACAAATAAAACAAATAATAAAAACCTGAAGAACACTGTGAATTCGGTTTCACCACACCACAGAATTCTCACTTTCAACATTCTCCAGAACACTGTCCAGAACATCGTGTACCACACCCTGTGCTCTTAGAGCACACGGAGTGGTGACGGCCTAAACACAGTGTTCTAGGTGAGAATTTTGTGGTGAGAATTTTGTGGAGTGGTAATAGTGTTCTGGACAGTGTCCTCATTTGACTTTTTAAATTAATGTGTGTGTGAAAATAAAAAGGGAAATAGCATTATTAAAGAAACGTTGTTAGAAACTGGCTTCTCAAATGAGACGTTAAAGAAGAAACTTTGCCAAAGACATTGTTGGGAACACTGAAGTGGAGTGGTAAGACACTGTAATACAATGTTCTCGATGGAAAACATTGTTGGGAACATTGCCACTCCTTTTGCTCTTACTCCCTCCATGGCTCCATGCAACTTTAAGTGTCATCTACATTTTTTTTTCTTTTTGGATTGAAGATACATTGAATAAATGTCAATTTTGTCCTTTTATTCAAGGTAAATTTGACTGAAATTTTTAAGAAATTAATGATTGTGAGTAATAAATGGGGATAAAATTGAGAGTTTAATGGTTACTTATAGTTATTTTATGCAATTGGAAAAATTATTTTGGAATAGATATAAATAGTAATATGGATATTTAAAATATGACGAATGGTGTAAACTATGATTAAGCATATCTAACAGTATTATTAGATTTTCATTATTCTTATTAGTAATTAAAGATTATGTTAACCATAACTTTGAAAACTATGACTAAGATCCAAAATTTATAACTAGTCATCCCCAGATGAAATCAAATATTAATTCACACTATATAACTACGGAAATGGAGTATGCATAAATAAATAAATAAATAAACATAGGAAACAGAGTATATATAAATAATACTCGTAAAATGTAACTTTATGCATAAGTACATGATAACTTTTCAAAAACATATTCTCCGTATTTACCAAATTTAGAACACGTTAAGTATGCTACATGTACATTTTGTAAAAGTGTAATAATATTAATCAACGACAAGCTTTATTTTGGATTTTGAACAGAGCTAAGAAGATGGATAGCTGTTGGAATCTATGGATCCACAACCCTCAAGGGGGTTTTAGTTTCATAATTTTTAGTTGTGGCTCGATTTAGGATCTTCTAAATTTTTCGGGCCTTCTATTTGGGGTTATTGCTCTGATTTGTTTTTTATTATTTCTTTTCAGCCTTGAAATTCGCTCTCCCCTCCTTAGGGTCGAGCCTAATTTCTTTTTCGTTTTATGAAAGCCTTTTAGCTAGCCGTTAAAAAAAAATCTAGTAATGTAATTAACTCATCTCATGTTGCTGTTCATCCTCTTGTCGGTTAGGATTTTGTAAAATCAAGATCATTTCTAGCTTACGAAAATAAGCTCAAACTTATAAGCAATTTTATCAATCACTAAAGTCATAAAGTTTAAAAATAGGGTACATATTTTCATATATACATATTATCTACATCGGAAAATTGAATAATAAATGTCACTAAAATGACATGATCATGATTCATGAACATGAGAAATCCAAATTCCTAACTACTCAAATGTGAAAAATGAATGAGCATGTACATTAACCATTTCAATTCATCATACAAATTGAATCAATTAAGTTAATTAATTATTTGATGCCCAAATTTAATATGATAAAAGATTCTTAGTGACCCCAACAGGGGCGGAGTCAGAGGGTGAAAAAAAATTATTTCTATTTCTTTTGTAGTTTAGTGGGGGTGAATATTTTAAAATGTCAATTATACCTTAAATTTTTTTCATTTTTACATAACTATAAAATTCTTGTGAGGACGGCTGCCTATGCTGCCCCACTCTGTCTCCGCCCCTGACCACGAATGCATGATGTTATCCATAACTTGTCACTGGCATAGTATAGTACCACATATATGAGGCAGTGAATAATAAATTCAAACTTATAACATCATATCCATTGTATCAAAATAGTTTTCAAGTTGATGTCGCCCTAAAATAAACATACATGATAGTTTATATCTACCAATCATTTTCAAAATGTTATTTATAAAAAGTAATATAATCACTTTGATAGAATAATCTAAAATCAAAACAAACCTACTATTTCATTACTTACGGTCTTATTGCAGATTATGTTAACGATCATATAATTGATCCTATGCCCAAAGTGATTATATTCTTTTTGTAATATCGGGATCATAAAATCATACAATCCTACAAGCAATAATATCACGCTTTTTATTAACATTGTGAGAAAATCAATAATATGATATATTTCATTCGTCATAATTTGATTGTCTACTGACTACTATATAAATATATACAATTTTATAAAGGACAACAATTAACACTGTTAAAAAAAATGTTTAGCCACTCAAAACACAATTTGATACTGGAACAAAATACGAACAATTATTTTGATATATATCAAACTAGACACATGAACAATTAAGATGAGAGTATTAAGAAAAAAAAAATCAAATTATAGCTTAGTAGAAACTCTTGAAAATCGTAATTGTTTTGAGTATCTCGGTTTGAAAAAGCTGTGTATTTTACTTTAATCTGCAATCTTGTTATTATTATTACTAGATAAAAGACCCGCGAAAACGCGGGTTTGTCTAATTTTTTTTATATTTTTTATATTATAATTGAGTGAAATAATAAAGATTGGAAAATATGTATGAAGAAATCATATTGTGTTATTTATAATTTTTTAATTGGTGTATGTGATGAGTATTCTTATTAGGTATTTTCAATTTTTTTAGATTTTATTATCGTATTGTATTTTTGATAGCATGTATTTGATTTTTATTTATTTTAATTAATGGACTAAATAATGGTTTGTTTGTTTTTAAATTTTTTTTTTTATTAGGCAAATAAAAGTGCCATATAAGGCATTGTTTCAGATAACAAACCGAATCCCATCTTTAGTCATTTTGATCTCCAACCGAACACCAACTTTAGTCATTTTGATGTTCATATTACGCCACAAAATGAATCTTAAATTTTTCAAATTGAATTTATGTATACAATTTTTTTAAGTATAGCCTTTTCGTTGGGTTTTTAATTAAAGAGTCTAACTGTGTACAAAGTTCTTCAGGTTGCATTTTAATATTCAATTCGACTAATATAATCTTATTCACCTCAATTATTTTTTTGTAATAAGTTTACTGGTTGTAAGCTTTACAGAATTATCATTATTTAATATAGTTAGAATTGACATTAAAAAAATAAATATATAATAAAGTTTTTAGGGCTGAAAAGGTGTATCAGATTGTGGCATTCCTCATATCCTTTTCAATTACAGGTCGATGTTTACACAACTAACCCAATCGATCTTCCAGATAACACATGAAGCCTCCTGTTTTTTCAATTCTATCTTTCATTTACACCCCAAAATGAATACCAAATTACCCAAAGTGATTTAATGTATTTAGTCGTTTTGTCTATAGTTTTTTTGATAGTCCAGTCTCTAAAGTCGTAGTTTATAAGGTAAGCCACACTCAAATTTTTCGATCCATTCTATCACTTTGTAGGTTATGTTGACCTAATGTTTACCGATTTGATTGTAATTTGTAAGATAATGTATTAAGATTCTGTTTATTTGTTTGTATATTTTATTTTATACCAATGTCGGCAAATAATCAAGCTACCTGGATGGAAGTCAATCGGCAGCCTGAGATGGCCAGTTAAATCAATATCATCTTGAGGATCACGAATTAAAGTCTTGGTGAGTGGTTGTTAAACTTTAATTTTAAGTAGAGACTTTTGTTCTTAATTATAAAAGATGTAAGCTTGGATTATACAGATTGAATTGAAGTTACATTTTTTATTTTTTTGGTTTGTGTTGATGCTTGAATTTATATTATAGGTATTGTTAATTGTGTTGTATATGTTACATACAATGTTTATTTAGCTGATTCGAAGTAGAAGTAATCATGAATTTAGTATTGAGTTGACGAACAAAGCTAGAGAAGTTATTATGCTTGAATCTTTGTGGCCAAAGATCAGTAGAAAACTTATGAGGATCCCAAAGAATGAAACTTTTTTTAGAATCATTCCATGATATGATTGAATCTGTTCTTTGGTGTTGGTTATCGGTGGTGAAAGATGGAGTGAGAGAGAAAAACATATTCGGTTATCTCGTGACACGTATCTTAATTATTATGAATTATAATTTTGAAGGCATAATAATTTTATCAAACATGAGCAATGTAGTTGTTCATATAGATTTGTAAAAGTGATATGTTTCTCAGAAACAGTAGTAATGTTAAGTAAAGTCTACTATTGTAATATTAAAAAACTTGATAGTAGAGTTCTGAATTATCTAAATATTGAAACTCAAATGCTTTGAAGGACCTCTTTGTAGACAACATTCTTTGTCGTGTTTGTTACTTTTCCTGAATCATCTAATATCAGCGCCTTTAAGCCTGATTTTTTAGTTACTCGTGATGCATTATGAGGAAAGCTATGCAGTTCTCAGTTTCGTGACCGAAATCCTCATGGAAAGCGCACCATTTCGATCTGTCTTTCCATCCTGTATTCTTTTCACTCTTCTTTGGCCATCTGACTCCATCTCCAAGGTTTCTCATTGCATAGAGGATCTCTGTGGTATCAGCTGCAAAACAATAATCAGTCAGTTTTGGACAATCTTCATCATCCTCATCCACAGCATTGATCATGCGATCCTCATTTCTGGAATATGGTTTGCTCCTTCTTGGTTTGAATACAGGTATCTCAGCTTTCCTGTTGGGTTTATCATACGTTGAAGAGGTACTTGATTTCTTTTGGATCACCGCATCTTCCTCCAAGCGTATGAATCTCAAAGCTCTATTTCTCACTTCGTCCACGCTTCTACATGGGTTCATCACAAGATCTTCATAGAAAGGCGAATCTCTCTTTATCCCCATTTTGAAAGCTTGAACGGCAGTTGCCATATCCAGGTTCGGGATATCTAAGGATTCCCTGCCAAATCTTCCTACAAAATCTCGAAGAGTTTCATTATCCTTCTGGACAACCCTATACAAATTAGTGGTTAGTCTTTCAAAAGTCACTGCATTTTCCATTGAGGGGTCGTTTCCAGTAGTTGGGTTGCAAAGCCTGGGAAATTTAAGATAAAGTAAGCTGTATTAGAGAGAGTACAGTGGAAAGTTTTATAAACTTTTATAATTAAAATTATTATGTAACCTTGATTTGTAACCGTTGATTGCAGGGATGTCAGTATTTATAAAAACACGTGAGCCAAATAGCGAGTTTGATATCTGTGGAGTACCTACAGGCCAGGTTGTATTGTCAGATGTATGAGTCGGTAGTAAGATGAGTGTCAAGTACAATGGTTAATGTGACGTCAAAATTGATTAAACTTACTTGCCCATTTTTTGTATTTAGCATTGTTAATCAATACAACTATGGGACCAGTAGATTCACCAGTTGATGAGATGTTATTGTACAACTGAGTAGCAAAATCATCCCAAAGTGTGAAATCCAACTTTAAGCCGCTGCAAGAAATTAAGTGTATATGACAATTATTATTATATTTGATGTGAACAGAATGGGAATCCAGTAAAGCAAATAAACACTTACTAATTTATGTATTTGTGTAAATTTGGAGTTGGTGCACTTTAGGAAGTTTATCTTGTGTGCATGAGCCACAAGTAAATAGTTTCCATCATTTGCACCAACTCCAAATTTAGAAAGCTCAATAAAAGATCCTTGTTCTAGATAGTCTTCAAATTCTGGGATCAAGTTTCTCTTAATTGTACCTTGAATCTTATGTCCCTAAACATAATAATGTAAAACAATAACAAAAATCATATTGTACTTTAGCCATGACCAAAAGTTAAAGTTACATGATACTCCCATTGAATCTTAATCTCATCTTATTCTTACAATCATCACCACATTAAATAGTTTTTATAGCCAAATTGTACCTTGAATCTTATGTCAATAAACATAATAATGGGGAAAAAACCAAAAATCAGATTGTACTTTAGCCATATCCAAAAGTTTAAGCTACCTATCACTTGAATCCATATTCCCATTGAATCTTAATCTCATCTTATTACTACAATTATCACCACATTAGATATTTTTGATAGCCAAAATCAGATTGTACTTTAGCCATGACCAAAAGTGTCACCACATTAAATAGTTTTGATAGCCAAATCGGTATTTACAGAACATATATAGTAACAATTTTCTGCCATATTTAAAGATTTCAGGGATTCATCATTAAATAACAACAACAACAATCATCATTAATATTCAAACCATTAAACAACAACAACTAAAAACACCATTCAATTCATCAACAAATAATATCTAAAAACATAAATTATGAAGAACAGCAAACATTCTAAAAAAACGCTGTAGTAAATTTAGAAAAAACTTGCATGCTCATCGGCAATTATAATGTCGATGGAAGCTACCACAACAACGTTATTCCTAAAATACTGCTTCCAGATGTTGAGTATTTGTACTTTTATGCTTGAATTTTCGGAATCAGCATTGATATCTCTAACACAGGTTTCGAATGAAGCCATTGAAGAGAAGTTTGAGAATAAAATTAAAGCTAGGGTTTTTGAGGGGTTTCTTCCCGTTCGTAAGAACGTATGCAAGAGAAGAGTTTTTGAGGGTTTTTTCCTTCCGTAAGAACGTATGCGATGGGATGCGATGGGGTTTCTGTAAGGCGTCAAAACAATTAAAATTTATAGGCAACATGTGTTGGAATTGTAAGGTAATTTGGTTTCCTTAAAATTATATCTATATCTATATTTATATTTTATTTATAATCAATTAAATATTAATTAAATATTATAAGCAATTTGATAAATTTTACATAAATACGGTTACTATTTTGTTGTTGTTTGAAGCTTATCAAATTCGGCAATTTTTTATTATTTTATTTACTTCCGTATTATTTACTTATTATTTAATATTTATTTATTAAATTTATAATTATATTAAATGGATATATTTTAATTAAAATACAAAAGGGTGCTAAGTGTAACAATCATTAAATTAATCTAGATCGTTGGATTAGGATGGGAAAAACCAATTAAGGGCCGAGATTTTCCCAAGCTATTCTGCTTTAAGTATATTTTATAGATTTCTTTTTTGGGATAACTTTTTTATAACACTTTTTTAAAGGTATTTATTTTTTTTTATAACGGATTTGAATTATGGTTCGGACTTTTGCATCGAATTGAACTAAACCAAGTCGATGTTTTGGGTATTTAGCATGCAATTTTACACAAAACTAACTGTATAGCTAGCTAGCTAGCTAGCTAGCTAGTAGTATCATTTACTCTAGTGGTTGATTCTTGATACGATACCCGGCCCATGATACGATATCCGGCCCATGAATAATCATCAAAATTTCAATTAACCAATCAAATTGTTTAATTTTATCAAATTAGCTAAAATTTAGGAAACCATGACATCATAATTCATGATATAAAAAAAATTAAAGAAGTATAAATCATAATTAGATAATGATAAGATATAAAAATTCTAATTAGATAAGAAGTATAAACATAAATGTCTACCAAAATTTTAAATTATCACCGATAAAAAAAGTATAAATAAATTAAAATATTAAATAACCAAGTATTGAAATCATCTATTCGATAACTCCATTTCAAATTTTATAGGTAGTATTAGCTTATTTTTATGTTTAATTTAATGTTTAATATTTCGTATATTACTATAATTAAAATCATATAAATATATAATCCTTAGAATATATTAATTAGTATGTAATAAACAATCTATAACGTTTTATTCTATTATATTAAACCGGATAACATCCAAAAACAAAGTTATATGATTTTAATTGTGAAGTATCACAGTACTAAATTATATATTTTTTACAACTTATATCTCGATTACATTAAACTTATTAAATTAAGATACATGATTTCATGTTAAGTTCTTTAATTTTAGCAAAATTTTAGAATAAGATCCCTAACTTATTAAAAAAAATAAAATTTAATCAATTACACACTTAGAATGTTTTCAAGTAATCCATTAATTAAAACATTATCTAAATCGATCTGGGATGTTTCTATTTTCAATATATCAAGTAGGAATAAATATTGAAAAAATTAATATAGAATTGAAAAATCAATTTTATTTTACTAATTTTGTTTCAAAATATTTTAATTTTTCTACGTATATAAATCCATATACATAAAGTAATATTACAATGAAACAAACTAAATGTTTAATATACTTATTAACTTACACACTTAATTATTAGAAACGAGATATTAAATACGAAATTTCATATTAAAAATCAACTCCCGTGTGTATACACGGGTTTAAAGGCTAGTACTGTATATATTTTAGAATTTAGATCTTGTTGTACTCCAGTAGTTTGATTTAATGATGGAATTTGCTACTTGTAGCCCTTAGGGTTAAGGGTAACAACCACTTTTTAACCAACTTTGTTTTTTTTTAAAAAAATAAAAATAAAATAAAATAAGAAACCGTCAACCCACGTACTACTCCTATCCAAAGTCAAACTTTTTTTCATTTTTTTATCTCCCTTCTTCAATCTATTCCATTAACCTCCATCTTTTTTTCTTCCCTTTTTGAGATATCAACAAGTCATCGAAATTATAGTACCATCTAATCCGACAAAATAAAGTTGTTCTACCTACCTTCACTTTTCATTTTTATTATTAAAGTATATAAAACACATTACCAAAAAGTCAATTGTATCAATTTCGAGGCAAAAGACTACATGCAAATACTTACGTAATAAAATTGTGCTTTATATAATTAAGCTGCACAATACGTTAACGGTTCACAAGAGAATAATATGCAAATTTAAGAATGATGTCTCTACAAATCAAAACATACTAATAAAAGTTAATGGTCTAATACTTCGTAGTCAACACTGGATTTAAGTCTTCACTGTTTGTCAAATCTTTCTTTCTCTTTTGTGGCATACTATACCGGAAGAAACTGTTGCCATACCACCAACATTTTCCTTGAAGTCACACCTTGGTTTTGTATGTCCAACTTGACGACATATATATAGAACACCTATTACACCTTGGTTTTGTATGTCCAACCTTATGACATTTATGATTTCCTTGTTCAAAATATCTTATAATAAATTCATTGCCTTCATTATGAACAATCGAATATAGAGTAGCTCTTTCAAACTGTTCTTGAAACTTTTTGAAAGCAAACAGTGTAAGAACTTCATAAGCTTGCTTTTCCAACGGAGATTTTGTCTTTAACGGTGTAGGTCTAAGTGTAGCTAACATGTTATTATGCACTTGTGCATTTCTCATTTCTTCAACAGCAAGATCCAGCTAACATAATATTATAATTAGAAAAAAAAATAAACAAATGCACTTTAGTTTGATTATAGAAACATATTTCGAAGACGATACCTGCTTAACAAAGTCTTTCAAACTTGTATTAGACGAAACAAATCTTTTGATAACTCCATTTATGCTCTCTGATCTGCTCGTTGATGTCATTCCTCCAAAAAAGTAGTCCCGAAGATAAGCCGGTGCCCATGACCATCTAATATCGTACAAACCTTGCACGTGTTTATTTTCCTGTAAATTATACTTTGCAACTACTACAAACCAATTGTGCTCAAACTCTTCGATTGAAGTCATCCTATAAAGCGTATAAAAATCACGACACCAATTTTGATACTCGGTACGAAGAAGTGCTGTGAACCAAGAACTAAATTTTGAAGTGATATGCCATATGCAAAAGCTATGTTTAGTACTTGGCATTTCAATTTTAATTGCCTTAGACATCCATGCATCTTGATCAGTAATGATTGTTTTCGATGGTCGTCTCATAGTAGTTACGAAAGTCTGTATGTCCAAAAAAAAAAAAAGTTAGTAATATAACATAACATATATAATGCATAGAAAAAAAATTAAGAATTATACCTTCATCAACCACTGAAACGTAGCTTGAGTCTCATTGCGAAGAAGTGCACTTCCAAATAAAATGGTTTTGCCATGGTTGTTGACTCCAACAAAAAATGCACAAGGCATGTCATATGCGTTGACCTTGTAAGTGGTATAAAAAACAACTACATCACCGTACTTTTCGTACCATTCAAAACTTTGAGGATGACACCAAAAAATATTTTCCAGCCTTCGTTCTTCATCTAGAGTGTATACATACTGAAACTTCGTATTTTCTTGTTTTGAAGTTTCCATATACTCAATAAGGTTAACAGCATCGTTGTCTCCGACTAATTTCTTCACTTTAGTAAATAAATTTCGAACATCCTTTTCAAGGAACGAAGAGCTCCATGTTTCACCTGTTTTTGAAGCTCCATGACTCGAATTATTTGTCTAACATTAAGTCCCGCATCTTTGTATAAGAGAATCTGTTGCTCATCTTCGGGAGTGATAATGCGGTTAATCGGAAGAAAACGCATTCCTTCTGGTGACAACAAATCGTGATTGTGATCTTTCACAAACTTTGTGACATGCCATTCTTCGGGAAATATATCAAAGTTTCTTTTCGAAGTAACACGCACGTGAGCATTACATTGACATCTTATAGACTCCTTATTTCTCTGATTTTTGGTAATGTCAACCGGTTTTAAAGGCGTCTTTCCTCCACGATGACAATAAATGTCACGTCGTACTGTCCTATTATTCCTTTTATCAGATCGATCTTTACGGACTGCGAATCCATTTTGCTTGGCATAACTTTTATAGAAATTGTATGCTTCCTGAAAATTGCAGAAAGTTTGCCCAATATATAAAAGGTTCATCACTTAGTGTTTGGCTAATAACTTTTTCATTACTATCATCATCTGGAGGAAGATTCAAATCCAACATTGTAAATATTTCTGCGAAAAACATAAAAAACAGTTGAGAAGTCGATATGGGTATCACTGTTTTGAAGTCGAACACTAGATAGGAAGTTTCAATTTCCACACTGGTTTAAATTAAGTAACATTCAATAAAAAAATTACATAGTACAGTAACAAATTTCATGTATATAATATGCAATTATACATAAAATTTGATAGCAACAATTTGACTTCTAATAAACACAAATTTGACTTACAAAAACAAACTAAATGACACTTGCAGTCACCTGGCTCAGACAACGAAGTGGACCAATTTGTCTTCACAGGGAATTTTTAATTTTCAAACGCATCCTTCGATTGAAGTTTTTTATTATGTGAATGTAAATAGAGCAGTTTTTATTATTGGGAAGAAGGAGGGAAAAAGTGGGGAGAAGGGAGGGAAAAAGTAAAAATGATTTTGACTTGGTTGATAAAGAAAACGTGGCCTGCCTGATACTTCTTTAAAAAAACAAAGTTGGTTAAAAAGTGGTTGTTACCCTTAGCTCTAAGGGCTACAAGTAGCAAATTCCTTTAAGGATTCATAGACTCAAAGGATATTTCAGAAATAATAATATAATTAGATTGGATTAATCAGCCGATGTTCAGATTAACCGCGTACAATTTATATTTCGAAAACCATTATTTGTTCATTGGCCTTCATTTAATTACAAATAGATCGGACTAATTAGCCGATATTCAGATTAACCGCTGTACAATTTATATTTCAAAAACCATTATTTGTTCATTGGCCTTCATTTAATTCCAAATTTCTATGGGATAATGTACAACTAGGTCACTATACTTTACGAAAATGTTCATCTGGGTTACTAAACTTTAAAAATGTTCAATTGGGTTACTGTACTTGTAAAATGTTCAATTAGGTTACCCAACTTTAGACATAGTTGCTATAGCCAAGATGATGCCATTTAGTAAACTTAAAAATGTTCAATTAAGTCACTATTTTTTAACCAAATATAAGCAAAATAGGGGAATGACACCAATTTATAAGTTTAGTGATCCAATTGAACATTTTTAAAGTTTAGTAACCCAGATGAAGATTTTTGTAAAGTATAGTAACCTATTTGTGTATCATCCCACTTTCAATTTGTAATTGTTTTTGTGATTTTTTATACAACATTATTAATTCCATCTTACAACAGCCATATAAGGAAGTTAGATAAACTAAGGAACGTATATATATGTATACTAGATGAAAATCTGTACGATGAACTGCTATATAACATTGATCTTTGTAACACCCCAGTTTTTCAAGGTATTAATTTAATGTACAATAATATATGCATCTTTTTAATTGTAGATCTTTTAATAATAAGTTAGAATAGAAAACGCAATTAAATTGTTCAGTTCCAGACTGTGTAGTATAGCAATTCAAAAGAATAAAATAGACACTGTACGTGTCTTTCCCATAGCTCATTCAAACAAACTCCAGAACTTCTAAAATAAACAGAGAAAATCGCAGGGAACAAGGGGAAGTCAAGAACCAATCTTCAAATCATAATTAAGTCTCTCAATTCAAGCTTTAGAACTCAGAATCATCATCTCCTTTTTTTCTTCTTCATTCATTGTAAGTAATTTTCCTTCTTTAAGAACCCTAGAATTTGGGTTTTATGGGTTTTAGCCATTTGTTATGAATTAATCCGAATTAGGGCTTGTAAATGATTAACTAATGTTAGTTTAGTTTATGAATGGTGAATTGAAGCTCAAATTCATAATAGGGGTGATATATTATGATTAGGGTTCATGGGGTTTCTATGAATTTGATCAATTAGCTTGAATTGTAATGATAGAGTGTTAGTAGATGTTAGTACTTACAAGAAAGTAGCTTAATTATATCTTAAAGTTATGAGTTTGATTATGAGAACGAAATTAGTTAATTAGTTAAGGTAAAACTAGTATGTGATTAGTGGGGGAGAAGGGAATTAGGTGATTAATAGTTGAAAGTATGACTAGTATTAATATATATGTTATCTTTACATGTATTAGGTGCTAAAGAAGAATTATCATCATTCGATCACCTTATTACAAGTTGTTCAACATATCAAGGTGAGTTTATGAGTAATTAGATCATAACCATGTAACTAGTTGTGATTAGTTTGTTCTTATGACGTGATTATGATGAAAGTAAATGACTAGAATGGTTAATGAGTATTAGCCATGATTTGATTAGAATTGCTAACCAAGGTTAGATAAGTTTTGATTAGTAGCTAACTTGTGTTAGCTAATTATTTGATTAGACTAGCTAATTGATATTAGCTAGATAAATGATTAGATATATGCATATGTGATTAGAATGATGAAAGTGGAGTTTCAAGAAAAAGGGAAGTAGTCTCTTTACCTTGTTTATTGTTGGTTTATTGAAATAAAACATTGTATTGAATTGTTTTCATATTCTCACTAAGCAAGTTGCTTAATTAGTTAAGTTATGTGTAGGTACAAGTGGAAGAGATAAAGGGAAGGATATTGCAAAAGGATAAAAGTGGAAATTGCTTGCTTGTTGTAAGTTGAACAAGCTTCTCTCTTAACTAGTCGTAATGATTTTCACTTGTATAAGGCGCCTAATAAATCTCTTTTGAAAGTACTTTGAATAGTCACGTAGTATGTTGTAAAGTTAACTAGATAAATTGGTATATTGTTGAAGGATTGAAAGATGGTTGAAGTTCTTAATTATGTAATGGTTGACTTTAATTAGTCAACATATGTATAAAAGTAGTAATAATATCATTTAATGTGGTTTAAAAACTCAAATGGGTCAATTTGTGTCCAAATGGGTCAAGAAATGGTCATGTGATAAAATGGGTTATAGTATAGTGCAGAGATAGCGAGAATTGCTTCAAGTCCCATTTTGTTATTCAAAGTTAGTGTTAAAGTTTAAGAGTCAGATTTCAAGTAGTAAGAATTCTAGCATGTTTACTAAAAGTGCCATTTTGTGTCGAAAATGAGCTAAACGTCCAAAACCCGGAATATTGAGAATTTTGAGAAAGTGCGAAAATAGAAAGTTTCATTTTGATCATATTAAAGTGCCTGCAAAGTTTCATGTTTTAATTCCTTGACGTTTGTAAGATATGCGCAATCAAAGTTCGGTTTTTGGTATGAAATAGTGCAGGTGCAGAAATTTGCTGCAGGTCATGGGAATCCGGCGGATTCAAGGGAATCCGGTCGGATTGCCATGAATCCGGCGGATTCCTGAACCGTATTCCTTAAGTCCAGTTCTGCCCACAAGTTGAGTCGGAAACCATGGGGAATCCGGCGGATTCTCATGAATCCGACCGGATTCAGCTGTTTTCCAGAATAGATCATTTTAGCCATTTTAAAATGAAGTGTAAGATATTAACCAAGTATTGGGACCACAATGAACCAGTAAAAGTGTAAAAGTTTTTTTTTTAAAAAAAAATGTTCAGATTTTCAGGGCGTTTCAATCTTGGGTCTACATGATAAAAAAAATCAATCTCAATACAAATACAATTACGTATTACATTTGCATGTAAGGGTGTACGATGATCATAAAAAACAATACGATAGTTAATTAACAAATAAGCAAGAAACATCTAGTGAAACATAGAACATATAGAAAGTGTTATAAACTATATGAAGATTGTAACGATAGTTAATTAACAAATAAGCAAGAAACATCTAGTGATACATGGAACATATAGAAAGTGTTATTATAAACTATATGAAGATTGTAACGTTAAATACCTTGCCATCCATGAAAAAGAGTTTTAGCATGCGATACCAAAATTGGTTTGAATACACGCATCAAGAGTTCGAACTTCAATGGAGCACTTAACTTTCTCATTATTTTCTTGATAGCGGCCAATCATTGATTCATTATCTATATCAGTAAAAATTTAAAAAGAATGTTGATTCCTACGCCCACGATGAGTATGCCATGAAAATCAATTTTAAATTTATATACAGTTAGTCTTAAGATAATAAACGCTTATATAAAAAAAACTAAAAGAAGTCATATTGGTTTAGATCAAAAAGTTCAATTTTTTTATTAATTTAAAATACCTTTTCAATATATATTAGTGTTTTTAGCATGGCATATATCTCGACATAACGTTATTTCATTGTTTACGTACATTAATAAACATATAATATTAAAATAATAATATAAATATCTATTCTCCTAAATAAATTTATTAATTAAAAATTATGAACCAAAAGTTTAGTTCTTATTAGTTTAGGATACCTTATACTTCGCATGGCATATATCAAGATAATGTAATACTTCCCTCACGTATTTTAGATTACGTATAACATCTATTCACCTAATTTAATATATTAATCGAAAATTATAAGAGATTGTCACGTGTCATTGTTGCCTACATGGTAAATTCTGGAGCCATATTTACTACTCGCTTAGTATATACATAGATGTATATGTCAAGGAATTGGCAAATTGTTGATAACAAATAATTTAAAGCTTTTAGACAGGATTCACATACAAGCTCGATCTTAATCGTTGATTTATTCTATTTTCTTTTATATTTGAACAATTAAAATTCACCAACTTTATTTTCGTTCAATAGTTTTCGCATTAAAAAAATGTATAACTATTTGTGAACATGCAAATATGTAAATGGAAACGTTGAGTTTTTTTTTTCTTAAACGGTAACTTTGATTAAAACTTGCAAGAAGGTATAGTAAAAAGTTACATATGAGTTGGACGTACTAGAATGACATGATTACATAACCATTAATTCTATCTAGTTAATTAAAGGCAAATTTGCTACACCGATTCTCGCTATAGAACAATAAGAACGATAAAAATTGATGATGATATCCATGTATATACTAAGCGAGTAGTAAAGATGGCTCCAGAATTTGCCACGTAGGCAACACGTGGCAAGCTCTTATATTTTTTAAATTATTAATTTAATTAATTTGGCTTTAATTAAAGTTATATAATTGCGTAAGTAAGAGATATAGCATATTGAATTGAATCGAACTACATTAAAATATTAATTTATTTGGACAAGTCGTTTGATACGTACAAGGATTGCAATTGCATATGAGATGATAAGTATCTTCCAATAAGTATTAAATAATCGTTTATTCATTCATGCATTATCAAGTATCGGAGGAGAAAAATACGTACTTCGTAGCATTCAATTATTGTCATGCAATCTATCAAAAATCATCTATTTATCAAAGGTATTTGTATTGTTTAATTCTATGATTTTTGAAGTTGTTTCCTTTTTTAATTTATTGTTACATACAAATTTTAGTTTGTTAATTGTTAAAACTTCGTAATAATAACAAAACACATATATTTATTGTTATTTTTTTCCTTATCAATTGTAGACATACCAACAATTGATATTATATGGCTACATTTTAATAATACACAACTTTTATATTTGTTACTACTGTGTCTGCCGTTTTTTTTTTATAATTACGAGAATTTAGAAGAGTATAATGAACTATGATAATTTTCTAATATTATGTGAATCGAGAAGTTCATCTTACATATAGCACGCTTTTCAGATTATGTGATTTGTTTCATCGAATACTTCATTCTTCTTTGTTACCTATTGTATTTTCATTATATAACCTTATAATATATGATGAAAATTAAATTAGAAATTTTTGTAATTTTTCTTAATAACCCGATTACTTGGGTTTCTATTATGTATCTATGTATATAGATGAAAATATAGATAATTACTTTTAGAACATTTTGGGTAATCGATGTTCGTTATCTTTGTTTATGTTGTCAAGATCTATACTTGGTTTTCTGAACCTATCTATTTTGAATTGAGGAATACATCACATCATATGTGAGAAGCTCAAAAATAAATAAGTTAGTGATTTGATTATCATTTACGCTTATATGGTTGAATATGTACTACAACAAATTATAAATTGTATCATTTAAATTGCCGTGTATCGTACGGGTATAAATCTAGTGTGTGTGTGTGTATATATATATATATATATATATATATATATATATATATATATATATATAAATATAATTCATCGATTAGTTACATGATTTGTTGTATTGATCGATCTTAAATCATGCATCACAATATGATGATATATTTCATCATATTCGATCAGACGCTAGATGTAGTCGGTACATGAATCATGAATATATATATTTTCTAAAACTACATATATCATATATGTTCAACTTGTTTTAAAGTTAGAAAAAGAAACCATGCATCACAATCATATCAAACTTGAAAGCGAGATGTTGCTATAATGCATGAAACATGTGGCTTAAGTGAATTTAATTGGATATAATATATGATGATGATAAAGATCTTACTAATTAACCATACACATATATATATATAATTGCATACATCTAAGTACTTAATTCCACGAATAAATGAGTCCGTGAAGATACACATCTTTTTCTTAGAAAGACAGATACGTACGACCTACCACGCATATATACATTAATCTACTAATTAAAGTGTAAGTTCATATATACGCACTACTTTGAAAGTTGATTATTTAACTTGTCGTTGAAATGTATTTTCACCAAGGATTGATACAAAAAAAAAAAAAAAAAAAAAACATATACTACAACAAACGATACTTTAACATACATATTACACACTTTTTTCATTGATACCTTTAACTCACACCTTATTGTTTGATGGAGGAAGTGCTAATCACATATCGTTAGATCATATGACCTTTAGCAGTAAAAGATGATCCATTGCTAAAATTTATTTTGCAAACAAAATAAAATTAAAATGTACCACTGGATCGATATTAATTATTGTTATTTTTTCATTACTTTTTTTTTCAAGAATATTAGTTCGATAGTTAAGATTTATAACAATTGTTATAATTAGTATGTGAGTCTAAGTCTCCATCAAACCATATGCACGCTAATTGATTAAGAATGTTGTTGACATGTTTCCCTATGCATGGCCCCTACGAATAGATTGAAAGTTATATATAACTAATGTAAAAAAATAGAAAAATTAAAAAGTTTTAACAAATAATAGAAGCATGAGTGATCAATCTTTTCAATAAAAAGCCGCTTTATTTCTTCTGCATTTTTAATCTAAAGAAAAGAACATAGAGTACAAGAATACTTTTTCCTAATGAATATAAATACGAAAATTTCGTCAAGTAGTTCACATTGATCGATCCATCATATATTAACTTTGATTGAAACGCTTGTCGTATGAGTAATGCTATATCAACATAATTACATAGACCTAAATACAGACCTAATGATCTTATTGGTTGACTTTTTCCCCTCTCATAAACTCATCCAATCAATTTTTCAAAGCAACCAATCACATCTTTTGGTTTTTTTTAGGCTTACATAATTAGTCATACCAATCATTTTCCTTTAAATATACAGGTTTCCATCTTTTGATTTGATTCATTTTTAACTAGTGGTGATCCTCAATTCCTTATTCCTAGATCTAGATTTTTCAGTGTATATATATGCACTAAAGTGACCTTTGGAAGGTTCCGGGGTGTACGCGTCTTGGGCAGCCCAAGTAGAGATCCATTTAAATGGGTAAACTTGAGTCGTGAGTCTAGTACTTTGACAGTTTGACCCACTGTGTTCTATATATGTGTGGAGTCAGGTTGGTCCAAGTCGAGATCTACCCCAAGCCTAGTTCCGGGTCACTGACACTCTTGCGAGTGTCCTTATTTTAATTAACTTGATTGAATGCTTGATCTTCATAGTGGTCAGCATGAAGCATAGATTTCGATGACACGCTACTATATGTAGTAAACAACTAACCATTCTTACGAATTCGAATATTTAGATAAACCTAATTTGTATATTAATCAGAAAGAATCTCAATGAATTCACATCTTTAAGGTAGATCTTTTAATTTACACTGTATATAAGCAAAAGAGACTTTGAGTAAAACTGACTTAATTAATTGCTTCTACCTAATTTAGCTACAGATTCTGCATGCTAAAAAAAGAAAGAAAAACACAAGAACAATTAAGATGAGAGCATTAAAAAAAGAAGGAAAAACAAATTAAAGCTTAGTAGAAACTCTTGAGAATCGTACTCGTAATTGTTTTATGAGTATCTCGGTTTGAAAAAGCTGAGTATTTACTATTTACTTTGATCTCGCAATCTTGTTATTATTATTATTATTATTATTATTATTATTATTATTATTATTATTATTATTGGATAACTTTATTATAACACCTTTTTAAAGGTATTTATGTGATTTATTTATAATGGATTTGAATTTTGGTTCGGACTTTTGGATCGAATTGAACTAAACCAAGTCAATGTTTTGAATTTTTGGCATGCATTTTACACAAAATTAACTGGTAGCTAGCTAGTAGTGGTGAACAAAACCGGGTTTTCGGCCTACCCGACCCGACCCGAAACCCTACCCGGTTTTAAGTCAAAGAAGTCAAAAACCGGGTTGGGCCCAACCCGACCCGGGTTTTTTCGGGTTTTCAATCGGGTTTTGACCGGTTTCCTGGTTTTTGATCGGGTTTTCAACCCGACCCGATTTCAACCCGGGTTCAACCCGATTTCGAATTCTAAAAACCCTACCCGGGTACGTATTCGTCGGGTACTCCCAAAACCCGAACCGAGTAGGGTCATACCCGGGTACAACCGGGTAGGGTTTTCGGGTTTTTTCCGGGTAGGCTATAAAACCCGGTTTTTTTCCACCTCTACTAGCTAGTACTCCGTATAGTATTAATTTGCCGATTTAACTACCAACGTTTAATTACAAATTCGTGGAGTATATGTTTTTGTGATTTTTTATTTCATACAGCATTTATTCCATTTTACAACAGCCATATAAGGATATTAGTTAAACCAAGGAACGTATCTATATCTATACTAATATATAAAGTGTTTAGGATTTTGCTATATGTAGCCCTTAGGGCTATGTGTAAGAGTTAATTCATGCTTTAAGAGGTGGTAAATTAAGGTGGTTGGGAGAAGTTATATTCAGGGGGTGGGTGGTTATTATTAAGGTACAAATATTCAATGCGTGTCTGAATTTCTTATTCATAGCCCTAAGGGCTACGTATAGCATTTTCCAAGTGTTTATTACCTACTCAATCTCAATTAGCTGATGTTTTAACAAAAGTACTACCTGCTGCTCAGTTTAAATTGATGTTGTCCAAGCTGGGCATGTGTAATCCACATCCTCCAGCTTGAGGGGGGTGAAGAATATATGCTCAACAACTACATGGACCAATCTTGTTAATACCTCAAACTTGCAAACTACAGGGACTTGGTTGTATTTATTTAAAGATTAGTTGTTAATGTTAGTGATAAACTGTATAGAATTAGTTAGAGGCGGTTAGAGCAAATACGTTTTGTATATATTGTTGATTCTGTATTCATTGAAAGGTTAATGAGAAAGATTTCATTTTCCGCAATACATGTTCATGATTTTGTTACATATACGTTCCAACTTGTTTTAAAGTTAGGAAAAGAAACCATGCATCACAATCATATCAAACTTGAAAGCGAGATGTTGCTACTGCATGAAACATGTGGCTTAAGTGAATTTAATTGGATATAATACATGATGATGATAAATAAAGATCTTACTAACCACACATATATCGTTAGGTCAAATGACCTCTAGTAGTCAAAGAATCAAAGATCAATTGCTATATTTTATTTTGTGAACAAAATAAAACCAAAATGTACCACTGGGTTGATTTTCATTATTCTTTTTTTTCTCTCAATATTAGTTCGATAGTTAAGATTCATAACAATTGTTATAATTAGTATGTGAGTCTAAGTCTCCATCAAACCGTATGCGCTAATTGATTACGAACGTTCTTGACATGTTTCCCTATACATGGCCCCTACGAATAGATTGAAAGATATATAAAATTAATGTAAAAAAGTAGAAAATTTTAAAGGTTTTAGCAAATAATAGAAGCATGAGTGATCAACCTTTTCAATAAAAAAGCCGCTTTATTCAGATTCCTCTTCATTTTTAATCTAAAAAACATATAAATACGAAAATTTTGTCAAGGAGTTCACATATATAGATCGATCCATCATATATTAACTTTGATTGAAACGCGTGTCGTATATATAAATAGTGAAGACAATTAGCAGGCCCTAAATCATGATCATGGTCATTACAAAGTGCAAACTGATTTAAATATACAGGTTTTCATCTTTTGATTTGATGCATTTTTAACTGGTGGTGATCCTCAATTCCTTATTCCTAGATCTAGATTTTTCAGTGTATATATATGCACTAAAGTGACCGTTGGAAGGTTCCGGGGCGTATGCGTCTTGGGAAGCCCAAGTAGAGATCCATTTAAATGGGTCAACTTGAGTCCTGAGTCTAGTACTTTGACAGTTTGACCCACTGTGTTCTATATATGTGTGGAGTCAAGTTGGTCCAAGTCGAGATCTACCCCAAGCCTAGTTCCGGGTCAATGACACTCTTGCAAGTGTTCTTATTTTAATTAACTTGATTGAATGCTTGATCTTCATAGTGGCCAGCATGAAGCATAGATTTCGATGATACACTACTATATGTAGTAACCAACTAACCATTCTAACGAATTCGAAAATTTGGATAAACCTAATTTGGATATTAATCAGAAAGAATCTCAATGAATTCATATCTTTAAGGTAGATCTTTTAATTTACACTGTATATAAGCAAAAGAGACTTTGAGTAATCAACTGACTTAATTAATTGCTTCTACCTAATTTATCTACAGATTCTGCATGCTAATAAACTACGTACGTTCTGCTACGGTTTATGAAGCTGGCATTCAGCAAGATACGAAACCTGCGTAATCCTCTGTTTTGTATGCTTGTTCACACCAAATGATATTACTCTCCATTATTTCATTGATTTTTTCTTAACAGCATAATATATCATTAACAGAACGATAGAATTTTTACTTCATCATTGATTGTATCGAATCTTTTTATTTGATTATTTAATTTTTTGATTGATTGGAAGTCGTTGTATGTAGCTGCTGTTGTATTGTTTTTATGTATCACATTCAGATACTATGCACTAAATTGTCATTATTTATGACACTTTTGGCGTCATCAAATCACATAACAACAGACTTAATTGACTAAATTAACATAAATCAAAACAAACACGTGCTCGATTTAACCCTTAAACATCAATCTACGTGCTCTAAAACATAAAAGTTCAAATCCAAGGTTTATTACCATACTTATAAGTCCAGGGCTTCCCAATGGATTTGCCATTTCGCTTGAGTGGTTGTGTAGTTGCATCATGCATGTAGTCTAGTGTATCTTTATTCATGGTTTGTTTGCGATAAACTTGTAACACCTCAAATTTTATGTGTAAGTTTATCATTATTATTATTAGATTAATTTATAATAAAAAAAATTAACAAAGGTTTAAGGGCCATTATATATAGTAAACCTTTGAAAGTTAATAGAGTGGGGTGTAAGATTATTTGAGAGATATGGTCGTGGTAAAATGGAATCCCGTAGATATCGTGAAAATCTGGCCGAACTATTGCGATAAAACCACACGACCTTACTTACGTAATAAGATGTTATAACCTCAAAAGTGAGAACGGCTTAGGCAGGAGAAAGCAATGGGTTGTGAGTGCGGTATCGGGTTTTGGTAGCAGCTAACGGTCTCGGGATTTCCTTTCGTTATAGGTATTGTTGTAGCTATTCTTGTTATTTTGGTAGATTATAGGAATGAATATGTAAGTTGGTCACCGTCTAATTGTTTTTTTTATATAGTACTCCAACAACATGTTTTAAGCTTTGCTAAGAAACTTGCTATCTGGTTCTGGTTATGATACGATGGCGAGTATATACTATTTAAATGAGGAAGATGATCATTGTGGAATAAATTATTTAAAGAGTATTATTTATTATTGCATGTCAGTTGGTGAATTATTTTTATACAAATAAAGTACAGAAAGATGAGATTTCACATGTGGTTTGATTAATTAATTAGTTAAAAAAAAAAAAGCTAAACGAAAGTCATGTTTTCTGGTAGATTTAATCAAACTATATGAATGGATGTTGACTAAGCTACTTGCTAATGTTGTAAAGTTTTTACAAAGTTTGGTGACCAACTACAAATTAAGTGGCGATTTACAGAATATTAATACGAGAGGTTCGAAAATGTACAGAGCCGTTTTAATTATTCTTGTTATGTTACATATTGTTAAGAGACGATAATGAAATGTCTAAAGAGACTCAACCAATCAGCTAAGGATCCTATGCAGAAGTAGATAATTAGCCTTATATAAAAGTTAGTAGATAATTAGCCTTATATAAAAGTTAGTATATCTTATTGAACGTGTAGGAGGCTAGTTAATTAGTTATCGGGTCGAGAAGAACTTAATCATGAGTTTGAGTTAACTATCAAGTGAGTTTCACGTAACTTTTAAACTGGGTTGCACTTATTTTATAAATTGTTTATTTAAAATGATGTTTAAGTACTTTATATTGTGACATGTTTATAAACTTGTTTACTGAACCATACATGTTGCAATTATGTGAATTTGTGAAAATTGAAAATGTTATTAAGCATATTGATTATTCAGTCTCTCAATAATAAGGAATGGTATAAAAAGTGTGGAAAAGGTAGAAAAGTGGGAGACGTGTAAAACTACGATCTGCCATCAATATAGTGGAAAAAGTGAAGATGTGTAAAACTACGATTTGCCATCAAAAAGTGAAAAAGTGGGAGATCGATGTGTAAAACTACGGTTTGACATCAAATTGTGGAAATGGGAAAAAAGTGGAAAATTGGAATCGGAAAAAGTTGTTGAATTGAATCTTTAAATGCTTATGTGACAAATTGATTTTGCAAAATGTTGGTTAACTGTTTTATAAAGGTTGTTGTGAAAACTGTGAGGTTTTATAGCTGATCCAAAATGTTTCAAATTTTTTTTTTTTTTTTTGCAACTCAGGTTAGGAAACAAAAGGTGTAGACTGTAATTGTGTGACCATATTGGAGAATATTAGAGTGTATATGCTTCCGCTTAATCGAGGTTAAATGGTAGATAATGTAGGTTGTTTCAAAACTGATGAATATGAATATAAAGAAGATAAGTCCGTTAATGCTCAAGGCTAGGATATTGCAACCCTCTGTTGCGTGATCGAGGATTTTTTATTTTTATTTTTTAAAGAAAAAAGATTAATGTAACTTAGTACTCCATCCGTCCCAGTTAAAGTGTCCACTTTGACTTTGCACACAGTTTTAGAATTCTCCACTAACTTCACTTTTCACCAATCAAATAACATATCTACCCACTAAAGTCTCTTTCAATTGGTTAAAACATGAAAGTGGACACTTATTTGGAACAACCCAAAATAATAATGCGAACACTTGTGATGGGACGGAGGTAGTATTAGGTTATACCGACTTAGCTTAGGTTAGTTACTAAGAATGTTCTTTTCTCTAAGAACACAGTGTCTTGGATTAAAATATTAGAATAATTATATTATATCAATACTTTCAGTTAGTTGGGATATTATAATATATTCGATCGATAGTCAAAAGCAAGTTTTGGGTTATATAATTACTAAATTACGTGGATGTCACACTTGGTCATATTGCACTACGAGAATTAAGGACGTATCATTTGTTAGTTTATAGTATCAACAACAAAATTAATTTGTATGCATGTGTGATGCCATGGTGACATAAGAGGTATTTGATTAAGGGATTATATATACGTGGTGGTTGTTAATTAGGGAGACAATAATAATTATAGGATAGATTAGCGAATATAATCCAAATATTTTACTGTTATATGATAATTTAGTAAAGTGAGTAGATCGTATATATAATGATTAAATGATGGATTGGCCTCATATTAGAATGGTCACCATATTAGTATTTGATTCTTTACCGATGTATAGTAGTATGCATACGATATACTCCGTATAGTGTAAATTCAATATGATTAAGATGTATAATATGTAATTAAAATGATTAACAAAGAAATTAATTAAGAAAGTAAGTGGTGGTTAGCGATCAGGAAGTGGTTGGTGTTGTGTCTATTTAATTGGATAAACCAACAATTATTATGTTTAGCATTTGTTTCTGGGAAAACCATGCACTAAATCATTATATTCAAGACTTCCACTCCCCTTTTCATTTGCACCTTTCTTACCTTTTTACACAATAAAACTACAACTAAACAAACATATATATATATATATATATATACAGGGTGGAGTCAGAAAATCCAAAGTGTAGGGGCGAAAAGCCGAAAAAAAGTTATTTTTATTTCTTTTGTAGTTTAGTGGAGACGAAAATTTTAAAATGTCATTAATACCTTAAAAAAGTTTCTTTTTTACGTAATTTATAAATTCATGTGGAGGCGGCTGCCTACGCTGTCTCCGCCCTTGCATATACATATACATATTGCTAACACTATTTGCTGTTTCTAGAGCTCAACATTTGTTTGTTAATCTGTTAATAATTATATTTAACTTTCTTAGGTGTCATATATAATCTTCTTCATATCTGGTTTTAACATTAATTAATCAATTGGAAAATGTTAAGTATTTATCGAGCATACTCGTCTAATACATATATGGTTTCTAATCTAACTGGTTAATTAATTTATCAGTTTATAAATCTATGCTAAAGGATCTTTCTTCTCTAAAGATAGCAAATGAGGGACAAAAAAACCCCATGACCCACATATACCTATCTTCTGGTGGCGGGTAAACTCACAAAGTGTTACCCATGGGTGTAGGCTGAGGCAGAAAAGTATACCCGTCGGCGTGTCACAGGTGGTTCACGGGTAGTCATCATCAGTCGTGGGTAAACCCGTCCCATGAATGCGTGTGACCTATTTGATTTGCTGTGGTTGCATCAAGTTAATCAAACAAGAGAAATGAATTAGAAAGTAATCACGAGAAGTATTCGATCAAATGTGCTTTTGTATTCAATTAGAAATCACAGAGAGTTTCTGGAACAAAACTTACAAAAGACTATTTGATCGAATACTTCTCGTGATTACTTTCTAATTCATTTCTCTTGTTTGATTAACTTGAACATGTCGTATTTCATGAAATATATGTAGATTAATTAACAAATGATATGATATATAATTAACTAATATTAAAATTAAAATATATACGAAATTATAATTAATACATGTTCATGAATTTGGATTAGCGAAATAGCATAATGGTTTTCGTTATTCAATTCAAATAAATCACGATAAACCTATTTAATTAAGATATCCTAAGTCAATTATACGACATCTATATCTATATAATCTATATAAGTGCATGTGTAAAATGAAAACACGCATAAACGGTCAATTATGTACTTGTGACGTGATACATAAACAACTTTAAACAACCACCAGTCATGTCACTTATATAATTTGCTACAATAGAATTCTGATCCAACGTAAAATTCTCGATCATTTTTAATAGACATGTTTAAAACATACTTTATTAAGCATATATACGGAATTACGGAGTTAATTATATAAGATCTATGCTTTATCACAGCTTTCTTGATTGATCCTTGTAAATTTAGGGTTAATTAACAGAAACTACAAGTTGATTATCTGTCTTTTATCACAAATTTGTAATTGAATTTTGCAATCGCAAAGTATTTTCCATCTGCACCATTAATTCCATATTTGCAACAAATGTAGGGATCTTTATGCTAGTTTTTGATGATCAATCATCTTTAAACTACAGTCCAACTAAACAATTAATGATAATGTACAAAAAAGGTAAAATCTTTACTACAAGGTTCATGCTATAAAAGTAACGTATTCATGTCGTTGGAAGAAGGAAAAAAATTTGGAAGACTAGCTGATCTAATCTACGTAAAATGAGGGAGATTCAGAGCGATCAACGAATCGAAAGCAAATCAGTAGCTAGTCATCGCATAATGCTGCATAGATACTATAATTAACTCATTATACGTACGCGTTAAGTGTATCGAAAACGACCATGCATATATGTATCTTGATCCAATAAGTAGTTCTACTCATACGCTAAAGAGGCTTTTATTTCGACACGTCAATGTGTTAGGGCTACTTTGGCGGTGACTTCATTAATGAATGTATCGATGATCTATTTATATGTGTATGCATGGTGTATGTAAGTGTTCAAAAATAGAATGTTTACACTGGGTAGACCATAAAGCAATTGCTACACTTTATATAACTTTTATGTAGATTAATTAATTACCGAGTCTTTTCATGAAAAAGTTGCTCGTATAACATGTATCGATTTAAACTTCTTAGTATTGGTATGACAGTCATGGCTGGTACAGGTTTACGAAAAATTCATCATGACATCATATATATATATATATATATATATAGGGTAGTGATCAAGAGGGAAGTGTCTTTTTGGGGGGAAGGGGGGAAGTGTTAGTACGCATCAGGAAGCATATTACAATTATCAATCAAAACGTCAACAAAAAATTATTTTTATCGGTAAATAGTAATCAAAATCGATGCTATAAAGAATATTTTAACGAATGAATTTCATTTTTAAGTCATAACATTAATTGATGAATATTTATTTAATAAATTGTTAATATGCAGTGTGATGCATATTAATATGCATCGCGATGCATATTAAAACTTCACATTATTTGAAAGATATTTTTATTGTTAATAAGCATCACAATGCATATTAACTAATATGCACCGCGATGCATATTAACGGATTTGGATCTAATATTCATAAATCGATGCTATAATTTGAAGAAAGAATTTATTAAGGAAACTTAACATTCATAGCATCGATTCTAATTAACATTTACTAAATTTCAGTTTGCTTTTTTCGAGATTTGTATGGATGAATGTAATATGCTTCCTGATGCATACTAACGCTTCCCCCCTTCCCTCAAAAAATGCACTTCCTTCTGGATCATTCCACTATATATATATATATATATATATATATATATATATATATATATATATATATATATATATATGATGATTTACCAAATGGGATCAGAAAAAAAGATTATACGTACAAAAGCAATGTGCAAATACAAATTTGCTACAGGTTTTGGGTTCTTTTTCAGCGACGAGCAAGAAATTTAATTTCCTACGTGTTCAAAACTGAAAATAAATCACTTTTTGAAATAAAGACAGTAGGTTCATAAACAAAATTATACCAACACGTACAGTACTATCATAATTATTCAGTTAAAAAAATTCTTCCGGTAGGGTAGATTGATCTCACTCGGTATTACCTAGCTCGATGTGCACCTGAATAGTAGGGGTGTTCAAAATATCCGAACCCGAAACCGATACCCGATTACCCGAAATACCCGTCACGAAAATACCCGAAATTTTGGATACCTGAAATTTCGGGTACCCGAAATCCGGATACCCGAAAATTCGGGTTCGGAAATTGGATAGTGATATTCAAAAAAGTCGGGTATTCGGGTACCCGAATACCTGAAAATTCCAAACTTTTTTTTAAATAATATTTTTATGTTGGGTATAATTGGTTTCTTGTCATTGTTACCTTACGTATTCATGTGTATCCCAGGAACGCAAACACATAAAACACATTAGCTTGACTTTCATTTCCAACATTTTATACATATATATATGTATAATATATCTTATTACTAGTTGCAAATATAATGTATTAATTTTGCTTAGAGTATTAGTGAATCTCATTATTGTTTTACAAGGAGGTAGTTATCAAAGACAATCTTGCATAAAAAAAAAACAAAACAAAAAAAAAAAAAAAAAACTTCGGGTATCGGATTACCCGGTATCCGTACCCGAAATTTCGGATACCCGAAGTTCGGGTACCCGAAATTTCGGGACGGGAATTGGGTAGTGAAAATCACTATCCGAAAGGTTCGGGTACCCGAAGTTCGGGTACCCGAAATACCGGGTACCCGAAGTTGAACACCCCTACTGAATAGTATCCAATTAAGTGATTAACCATGTAGGAATACTAACGATCGAGGTGAATAGGAATGTAAACTGCATAAGAGAAATGATAACAAACACAAGTATGTGCACGTATGTTGTGGTTAGTATAGAGGGTAAGGTTTGCAAGTCATAGTATTGGTCTCTCGTATTTTCCTTCTTGTGTGCAGTGTATGTAGCTGTGACTCAATCATATATTAGTCTTCACAACTTAAAATGCAACTATATAGTAAACTTTATCTCGATATACTCATGTATTCAGTTTGACAAAATGTGTCATATATGCGTACTCGAAATTGACATATATCGTTTGGGTATAATTATATTATGGAATTAAGTTGTTGATCACCAGAACGAGTAGGGTAACGCGATGATGATGAATATGACTGGTATGAATTGAACTAGTTTCTCTCTCATACTTGATATGTTTTAGTTGTTATTGCACGAGGGAATTGATCAAAATGAAAGAGAAATTAGATACTTGAAGATAGCGGTGGTTTCAGAGGTGGTTTTCTAAGAGATTTTAAGGTCGAAGGTCATAGTTAAGATGGAGGCCTGCCTCCCGCTGCATTCGCTCGTTGGACCCACCGAATCGGGACCCACATTTGTCCTAACACCACCCTCTATCTCTCTTTGGCGTTTAGGTAGTTAGTTGTTTTCGAAGTTGAAGACCCTACACTAAAAGTAGCTAACACAATGCCCACAAGTCCAAGTCTGGTACCTCATTATATCTTTCGGACCTTCTATTTTAATTTCGATATAATTAATTGTATATTAATTGTAAATTTGTGTTCTGGTGAGTGTTTAGTATACAAACGCAAATAGGTAAAAATGGAACCATTTGGTGCAAAAATTATGGGTCCCTTAAGTTGGCCATACTATCATATACACCAAAAGGTTACATATATGTGTTGAGTTTGTTTTGGACCCATCTCACTCATAATTCACATATAAATAATCATGTCCTTGCAACCACTTTTATGCACACCACTCCTATCTTTTTTGTTATCATCATCATATCATTCTCTTCTTTTAATTTTCTCTCTCATTTTCAATTAATTAACCTCTCTAGCTAGCTATACTAATGTCTCATGAAGAGGAGGTGAGTTTATCAGTGAATGTTAATGGTCAATCTAAAGTGCCACCGGGGTTTCGGTTTCACCCCACCGAAGAAGAGCTTCTTCACTATTACTTGAGGAAGAAAGTTGCTTACGAAAAGATCGATCTTGATGTTATTCGTGACGTTGATCTTAACAAGCTTGAACCTTGGGATATACAAGGTATGGGGATATGATGTACGTATAATGAATCATGTTGTGTGTGTAGATTCATAAAGAAATATTAATCTGCATATTTAATCCAACTTATTTATCTCCTGTTTATGGTTAATTAAGGCATCAAACTTTTTTCATGTGATTAAATTAATATTTCTTTTCGAAAGGACAAAAGTTTTATACAGAACTAGCGAGAAGCTAGGAGATAAAGATAAAAGTAAATGAAAATCATGTTATTTGTATAATTTGATCCCTGTAAACCTTTTTAAGTATATGATCAAAAGTTTTGAAACTTTATTTGTCACGCTCAAAACTTTTTTGAGTTGTCATTTGTTATGACTCTATACTCAAATGATTTGCATTTGGATATAACTTTGCAGAGAAGTGTAAAATTGGATCCACCCCTCAAAATGATTGGTACTTCTTCAGCCACAAAGACAAGAAGTATCCAACGGGAACGAGAACGAATCGTGCAACTGCTGCCGGTTTTTGGAAGGCCACCGGGCGAGATAAGGTCATTTACAGTAGCTTTAACAGAATCGGTATGAGAAAGACACTTGTGTTTTACAAAGGGAGGGCACCTCATGGCCAAAAATCGGATTGGATAATGCATGAATATAGGCTTGACGATAATATGATTACCAACCAAGATCCATGTGTAAGTTTCTTTAGACCTCATGTTATTATATTCAACTTTGACACAAGTTGTTTTCAAATTTCAAATTAGCTTTAGCAAGAAGCTTTCTGTTTATAACAAAGTTTCTGATTGAACTTTATGGAAAAATATATATAATCTATCCATTTCACATCAAATCGAATACGTACAACCGATGTTTTATTTAAAGATAAAACTTTCTTTGGTCTTTATTTATGGTGAGAGTCTATTATTACTGTTTATCCATGAAGTCTTGATTATAAGGTTTTACCAAATAATTAATTGTATATATTATTAATAATAATTTTTATTAATTTAGGGTTCTAACCTTTGTGATTCAACTCAAGAAGATGGATGGGTTGTATGTCGAGTTTTCAAGAAGAAAAACTACCACAGATCACTTGAAAGTCCCCAAAGATCGATATCAACCTCGTGCATAGATTCAAGAACGCAACTGCAATCGTTGAACAAAGATGGTGTTCTTGATCAATTACTAGTGTACATGGGTAACAATAGATCCTGCAAGCAAGAACTCGAGTCTCTAACTGCGAACCAAAACACCATGCAACAATTTATTAGCCCAATCAATGAAAGATTCTATCATCTTCCAAGGCTTGATAGTCCCACCAACTTTGATCATGAGTTGCCTTTCAAACCTCAAGTAAACAACTTTTCAACAGAAACCGATCAACCAAGGATCATGGACCATGACTCACGCGAGCGTCTTGATAACTGGGCTGATCTTGAACGGCTCGTGGCTACTCAATTAAACGGTCAAGTTGATTCCTCTAAGCAGTTGTACTCTTGTTATGGTGATCAACCTAACGAAGACTTCTGTTTCCCACTTGATCAACATGATGAGCAAGAACCATCTCAACTTTGTGATTCAACCACAAGTGTTCGATCGAATCAAGGAGTTTACACGAGCGAGATAGACTTATGGAGCTTTGCACGATCATCTTCGACTTCATCATCCCCGGATCCGTTGTGTCACTTGTCGGTATAATATTTAATTATTATCATGATAATATAATAAAATAATATATACTAGAAAAACATAATAGGGTTTTAGGCCGGGTGGTGAATGAATTGACCAAATGTAAGATGATTGATTATATTGCTAGGTAGCAAAATGTTGAAAAGAGAAAAGAAGAAAGAAAAGAGAAAAACATTCTACACACATATATATTATATAGAAAAGGAATGAATAAGGATTAGTGAATAAAGGTATATGTTTGTATGTATGTATTGGTGATGGATTTGTGGGGTGCACCATGCATGTCATGTAATAGTTATGTCATCCATCACACAACATGTCGATATTATTATATATCAACCACATGTACATATTACTTTCTTATACATAAATAAAGTAGTTATATTGTGATGCATGGTGCATGCATGTATATATTTTGGTACATAAAACTCTCTCTCTCTCTCTCTTAATTTTTTAATTTATATTTATATATATAAATATATAACAATATAAAAAAATATATACGTATGTTACATAAATGAATGAAGTAGTTATGAGAAGTGTGGTTGGTCCCACATAAAAGGTTTCACCAACAAAGTTTCGTAGAAAAAGTTGTATGAAAAGTCCACCACCTTTTTCCAAATGAAATACTCCACCAAACACCAACAAAAAGGATTAGATTATATATCACGTACCTCCATAATCTCCAACAATTAGCTATAGGTAAAATAATTTAATTAATATAATATAATATGGGCTAAAATTTATGTCGTCAATGGAAATATGATTAGAATTCTGTTAGACAACTAACGCACCACACCCAACTCCACTAGCTACATATATATACGTACCAATTAATGATCGATCATCATATCTCCAACTATTTTAATTTCAGGGGATATGTATGATCCCACCTTATAAATACCAAATTTTCACTCCAATATCTATCATACATTATTTTAATTCTCGACATGCATGAGCTCACGGTGTACAAACGTTTTCATCGTCGTTTTCCTTTGAGAACACTGTGTTACAGTATTTTGCCACACCGTCACAGTGTTCTCAACAAAATTCTCGACAGTGTCCTCGCATGCCATCTAGTTTAGGACGCTGATTTCCAACTTTTTTATTCTTTTTTTATTGTTTTGCTCCACACACACATTTATCAATATACAAAAATTAAATATGAGAACACTGTCCAGAACACTGTCTACCACACCATAAAATTCTCGACAACAATATTCTCACCATGATACTGTGAAAACAATTTTTCTACACCCTTTGCTTTTAAAAGGGTAATTTTCTCTGACACACACACACACAAAAAAACCTTTGGTGAAAATCTTAAATCATATTTAGTATAATATGATTTTTGATTCATATATATATAATTATACATTAAGAAGTTGTATTATGTGCATTTTTTTGTTTATGTTCGTTTATAAAGAAAATATATATGTTTGTTCACGAAAGCAAACGAACAAATTGTTGAGACATAGATTGTGACAACAGATCTAGCTTGAAATAGGACTGGTGTAATTATTATCTTGTTTGTACATTGGTTTATATTTGTAAAAAAAATATATATGATATTAGTTTGTTATTAATATTTGTTAAATATATTATTATATTAAAGTGTTAGAACAAATATCGTATAATAACTAAAGTCTGAATAGCAAGTCGAGATCTCAAGTCACAAGACTTGGTCTTGCGAGATGAGATCTGAACTCGCAATAGTGGCAACGAACTGAAGCGAGTCGAGTTGGGCTTGGGCCGGACTGCGAGTTGAAGTCAACTCGCAAGCCCATTACCTGCGAGTTGAGTCGAGGTATTTATGAAAATTTTGTTTACGATTTTCATAACTTTGACGATCTGACTTTTTAGCATTCCGAATTTTTTCAGAGAAAACCTAAATATTCTAACTGCTAGGCTTTGACGGTTTTACGTATAAAGCAAAGTAATTAGATATTCGTATTATAAACGTGATTATTATTGTTATATTCATATAACACGTATTGAGGGATTCCTCACCTTAATAATATAGATAACCTCGTTATCGATTCAATAACTAGGGACTTACACAAATTAAATCTATAAATTAATGCATTATCACAAGATAAACGTATGAAGCCAAATGTATAAAAATCAACCCTAACAGACTAATATCAATATTATAATCGAGAAATAAATGAAATTGAATAATTTATATATAATATAGATAAATAGAAAAAAAAAGTGTATAGAATTCTTATATACGGAGTAGTTTATATAAAATATATAAAGATAAAATGGACGAACTTTAACGAACATTTACGAGCGTAATTGAACGAACGAAAAATATTTTTGTGTTCATTCATTTAGCTAAACGGACAAAAAATAATCATGTAGTATGTGTTCGCTCATTTAACTAAATAAACGAACGAACATAAATGAACTTCTACCCGAACAATTCACTAATTATTCGCTAAACATTAAGTTGAGGTAGAAAAATTAAATTGGCCATCAAGTTGAAACATGTCATGCTAAATAGGATAAACGACAATTCAAAAGAACAAGATAGCACCAAAAGCGTGCACGTAGTTTATTATTGTGTACGTACGTAGTAGAACATCATAGATTGTTTAAAGGTTTTGTCATGTCACATCGATCAATATTATTAATTCACATATTACTATTACAAGTTTGTCTTTTCTTTTTCAATTATAATACAATGTACGTACCAATAGATGGCTTTGATACTTTGGAATTGCTCTAAAAAATACAAGGCATTTTAAGGGATTAATGTCTGAAAATGAATCAAACTTAGACACAATCTCAATTGTGTGTACCCACATATTTTCTTTATATTGTGTATATTCAATTTTCAATAAGTGTATTTTTGATGTATTGATTGATATGTCATCTGTTTAAGGTGTCGTGTGGATGACATCCGTAGCAATTGATACTATACATCATCAAAAGTAATATATAATACATTAAAACATATTTTTAAAAAGTCAGATACAGACAACGGAAAAGAAATTAGTTGGATACCCACAATTTAAATCGTATCCAAGTTAGATACATTTACAAATATTAATCATGTAATTTAACTGTCACCAAAACTAGTCAAAAGTTCAACTTTTACCATTCTTTTTCTTATTGGCAATTTGTTGATTAAACAGTTAGCTAACAAATAGCTAGAGCAAATAGAAAAGATTACAACGAAAGTGAAAAGATTGAATCCCGAGTCAATATATCAAATCAAGAATTAACAGAAGTAGCATTGAATCGTTTTAAGTGTATCATGTCTAGGTTTCCGGAGCTTGAACTATGCGTCATTTCTATATATGTCTCCAAACAAACGATCCAAAGGGCAACATGCACAACAATTCCTAATTATCTCGGGCAGCTTTGACCGAGGCCAGAAGAATAATAAGTTTGACTTCTGAATTTAAAATCGTTGGAATGGAAGCGGAATTATACATCCCCCATTTAAAGATCCATTCCCACAATTCCTATTAGCAACATACGTGATACTCTACAAATAAGTGGATTTCGGTTTCAATGTCATCATCACAAAAAGGACATCTAACGGAGTACTGCAAGTCGGTTTCCAGGCCGGTTTACCCAATTTGATGTATCATAGTACGTTGAATGCCTTCATTAACTACTCGCCTAGAAGAAATGGTGCATAGTAAATTAGAAGTGTGTTGACCTGCTTATACTTTGGCTCCATGTTTCCTGCTGAGATGTTTGATTGATATGATTAACTCCAAGAGTTTGAGAAATGATAATGAGTATATGCATCGCAAAATTTATTGACAGTGAAACCCAAACAATATATCGTACGTCAAGTCTGAGGGAAATTATTATCGTACGTAATTAGGGGATAATGTGATTAGTTTGTAAATGAGAGATTGAGAAAGATTAAATAAATGACCTCTAAATTAATACATTACATGGTGGAACGAGGGGTTGGTAGAGTTTCATAGAATTCGATGTAATTGTAATTTCAATTCAATTCAATTCCATAAAGTAGTTTGATTCACGAATAATAGTCCTTAAATTACTTCACTAAAAGGAATTCACAATCAACAAAATTACAATTTCTTTGATAAATTACAATTTCAAAAAAAATATTTCGCGAACCAAATTCAACGTAACTCTTACCTCAAAATTTATCATTTGGCTGGGATCAAAGTTTTTATTTTACTTTCGCTAAATTTGTCAAAACATATGAAAACTCGGCCCGATGAGACATAATTATACTACATGTACGTACATGCTTTTTTATGGATTTCGAAAGGTTTTGATACATGCATCTATCACTAGAATGTGATAGTGTTCTTCCGTTAACTCCTTGCATGTGGCTCTCATGCACATAACGGATATATTATATATATATATATATATATATATATATATATATATATATATATATAGTAGAATGATCCAGAGGCAAGTGCATTTTTTGAGGGAAGGGGGGAAGTGTTGTATGTGTTTTGGTCAAAATTTACACTAGGCAATTAAGTGATCAAACTTAGAAAAGTGAGGTTGGGTGCTATAAATTACTTTCAAGATAATTACGCTTTTACACGATTATCTATATGAGTAAATGAAAACTTTGAATAAAAATTATGCCTTGAATCCTTGGATTCGTGGATCCTTGTTAAAAATGTGTTTAACGGTGAAAACATGTGTTTGTAAATAAGATTATTCCAAAAGTTTAAGTAAAATGTAAAGTATTTTCTGGATAATGCAAGTTATGCAACAAAAATATGATTACGATCAATAAAAATGCATGAAACAGAATTATGATGCTAATTTTTATGATAAAAACGTGATCACAGATGAAATAAATACGTATACTTATGATAAATTTAAGATAAAGTCAGTATAATGCAGAATTTATGATCAAAAGATCAATGAAATGCAAATTAAACGATGAAAACGTAAAGTAAATGCGATCGACACAAGGATATACGAGGAAAGCCCTTGATCTTGTTAGATCGCCGGCATAAAACCTTGGGAAGGAAAAATCGTTCCTTGCCTTTGATGATTTTATTACGTAAACTCAGGATAATTACAAAGAAAGAGCGCAATGATGATCGAACTAAGTGTTTTTTGTCATGAACGGGATGAAAAAGATGAATTAAAGTGTGTTTTGATCGTGTTAAGAGTAGTAGCAGAGTGTTGGAGGTGAATAATGGTCGTCCTATTCGATCATATTGCCTCCAATTTATAGCAAATACAATATCAGTAACTTTCCGAAAAATCAGGGATCCTCCCGAAATATCTGGGATCCTCCAGTCTTCCACCTTGACCCAGCCTTTTTACACGTTTTTCTTGACTTCTTCTCGACTTGATCCTTAAATATAGGTATGATTGACCCATGTTTAACTCCTGGTAGACTTGGTCAAGATACATAACCGTCAAATAAATATTAGTGACGTTTTACTCAGGATACCGAATATATCCTGGATTCTGATCACCCGGGATCCTGAATATCCAAGATCCTGAACACAAACTAACAAACAAACATTAGTAACATCTGATCCCAAGATACTTAACATATCCGGAATCCTAAACATATGTGAGATCCTGAGTATATTTAAGATTTCTATAGTACTCAGGATCCTGAATATATCTAAATACTCATCTATAATCGGGATCCTTGATCCAAGTGTGATCCTGGATATATCCAAGATCTTGATTACCTGTATCATATAAACATAAAATCTTAGGATCCTTAGTCTTAGCATTATCCTGAACATATGTATGATCCTAGATATAATTTTCAATAGTAACTAGAGACTTCAGGATCATGTATCCTAACTATAAAATTTAGCCCCAAACAATTGCCCCCAAGTTGTGTTATCTTTAGGACCCTGATGGTGACACAACTTCTAAAAATAAAATTAAATAAATGAGGCAAGATATTACCATGAATTGATAACCATGTCCACGTTGATCGAATTTTTGATAAACATAAACCCTTTCATACCTCATTTGCATGACTTCAAACTTCATAATGGCTTGGGCTACCTGTTCTTCGTCAAGTTTCAAAGAAAAATACCACAATGATTTTAAAAACCGATAAACATACCTGAATCCTAGGTTTAATATGATGTTAATATCGCTCGGTTGAGATCCTGTGAAACATTTTCATGTGGTACAACCTTCTGGGTTTGTTTCCTCGGGCTTCCTTTCACCATTTTCTTGATTTTTTACTGTGACCAAGCTATGTTACTCCCAAACTGTACTCACGGCTTGGCGTAGCTTTTTTATTTATCCAAAGCATCATGGATTTCCATGACCTTGATCATGGCGTTTCTTCAAAAATCTCTGCAAATTAACCATCTTTAGGATACTGAAGGGATGCCCCCATTCCACTTAGTCTTTTTGAGCCTTCCAATTTCCGCTTGTGGAACTTTTATCCAGGATAGGCTAATCCCAATTGTGGATTGGCTTAGTTCGATTCGTTACACTCCGTAATTTACGTGGATAACCCATTAGAGTGTATTGAACGACACTAAGGATGGTTTGAATCGAATGAATGTCATCTAACGAGATGGGCTTTACTGATGAGCAAGGCTCAAACTCGAATGATAAATGTATAGAGAGAGAAAGAGAGCATACAGAGGCTCCTCTTGATTCTCGTTGAACAATCTGAAAAGATAAGTTCTTGGTAGTGAGGAGAACTCACCATCGATAAAGAAGATGGAGAGAAAGGGAGCAGGGAGACTGCCTTCTCATTTGATGCGTGTTATCATCTTCTATTTATCTTCTATATTTAGGATACTAGGGAGATTCCCCCAATATATGTTTATTTCATCCATGCACTCAGAATCTTGAGGAGATTCCCTCAAGATATATTCGAAATAATCCTGTTCCCAGAATTCCCATATTCTAGGATCCTGAAACAGACTTTCAATCGTATATAAGTCAGTGGTTAATTTTTCAAATGTTCTACTACAAGAAAATTGATTATTAAATAAATTAACCATATGAGCAAACGAAGTAATAGAATAGGGAGGAACGTTTAACAGCCATTTTAATGCGGATCCTGTCAGAGTTGATCCAAAGCCTTTGCACAAGCACGCTTCTCTGAGATCAGCAGGAATCGGAATAATCTCCATCCTTTCCCTATACTGGGCGATGTGCTCCTCAAGAAACGTCATTCCATCATACAACTTCATGCTAGGAGTCTTTAATCTTTTTGGGATCTCAGCATCACAAATAGGTGGTGCAAATCTTGAGATCCTGTGGGCTGATGGAGTGACTTCAGGAATAGGTTGAACAACACCAGGAACACTTGATATCATGTCCTTTAGTTTCTGCAACTCCTTTTTATTATAGGGCTTACTCTAGGATCCTGCACATTGTTAGTACCAAAAGAACAACCATAAGATATATTACCACTGTTAGGCGACATAATTGAGGATCCTGGAGTCTGCTCAGGATCCCGAGATGTCAAGATCCCAGTAGTTCCTTGCATGGCAATGCAATCTGCTCCAATACTTGCAAATGCTGGAGTGTTGAAATCCAGGATCCTGCTCCGAAAAGGAGTAGTATCCTGATTAGGGGGAGTGTTGATTCTTCCGCTCAAGCTTTCAAGATCCTTCTTCAGGGCCTCGTTATTCTGTCCCACACGTCCTAATTGCTCTTTCACCTGTGAAAACAAAGCCACAATATTCCTGTTAGAAATAATAACGATCTCGGATCCTGAGAAGGTAGATCCCGTGGAAGCCGTCCTCTTATAGATATTCTCTGGTCCCCGTTGCGATGCTGAAGGAGGGGAAGCAGGAGGTAGATTAGTCATCACAGATGTCGATAATGGCACAATAGAATATATAGGCTGTCCTTGTGTCGACATTTTTGACAAAAACCTTTGAAAAAAGTGATTTAACAAGGATTTTAACAAGAATTTGATTATGAAAAGCACCCCACGGTGGGCGTCAAACTGTTTTGGTCAAAAATTACACTAGGCAATTAAGTGATCAAACTTAGAAAAGTGACATTGGGTGCTATAAATTACTTTCAAGATAATTACGCTTTTACACGATTATCTATATGAGTAAATGACAACTTTGAATAAAAATTATGCCTTGAATCCTTGGATTCGTGGATCCTTGTTAAAAATGTGTTTAACGGTGAAAACATGTGTTTGTAAATAAGATTATTCCAAAATTTTAAGTAAAATGTAAAGTATTTTCAGGATAATGCAAGTTATGCAACAAAAATATGATTACGATCAATAAAAATGCATGAAACAGAATTATGATGCTAATTTTTATGATAAAAACGTGATCACAGAAGAAATAAATACGTATACTTATGATAAATTTAAGATAAAGTCAGGATAATGCAGAATTTATGATCAAAAGATCAATGAAATGCAAATTAAACGATGGAAACGTAAAGTAAATGCGATCGACACAAGGATATACGAGGAAAGCCCTTGATCTTGTTAGATCGCCGGCATAAAACCTCGGGAAGGAACAATCGTTCCTTGCCTTTGATGATTTTATTACGTAAACTCAGGATAATTACAAAGAAAGAGCGCAATGATGATCGAACTAAGTGTTTTTTGTCATGAACGGGATGAAAAAGATGAATTAAAGTGTGTTTTGATCGTGTTAAGAGTAGTAGCAGAGTGTTGGACGTGAATAATGGTCGTCCTATTCGATCATATTGCCTCCAATTTATAGCAAATACAATATCAGTAACTTTCCGAAAAATCAGGGATCCTCCCGAAATATCTGGGATCCTCCAGTCTTCCACCTTGACCCAGCCTTTTTACACGTTTTTCTTGACTTCTTCTCGACTTGATCCTTAAATATAGGTATGATTGACCCACGTTTAACTCCTGGTAGACTTGGTCAAGGTACATAACGGTCAAATAAATATTAGTGACGTTTTACTCAGGATATCGAATATATCCTGGATCCTGATCACCCGGGATCCTGAATATCCAAGATCCTGAACACAAACTAACAAACAAACATTAGTAACATCTGATCCCAAGATACTTAACATATCCGGGATCCTAAACATATGTGAGATCATGAGTATATTTAAGATTTCTATAGTACTCATGATCCTGAATATATCTAAATACTCATCTATAATCGGGATCCTTGATCCAAGTGTGATCCTGGATATATCCAAGATCTTGATTACCTGTATCATATAAACATAAAATCTTAGGATCCTTAGTCTTAGCATTATCCTGAACATATGCATGATCCTAGATATAATTTTCAATAATAACTAGAGACTTCAGGATCCTGTATCCTAACTATAAAATTTAGCCCCAAACAGTATGCATCAGGAAGCATATTACCTTCACCCATACAAATCTCGAAAAAAGCAAACTGAAATTTAGTAAATGTTAATCAGAATCGATGCTATGAATGTTAAGCTTCCTTGATAAATTCTTTCTTCAAGTTGTAGCATCGATTTATGAATATTAGATCCAAATCCGTTAATATGCATCGCGGTGCATATTAGTTAATATGCATTGTGATGCATATTAACAATAAAAATATCTTTCAAATAATGTGAAGTTTTAATATGCATCGCGATGCATATTAGTTAATATGCATCACACTGCATATTAACAATTTATAAAATAAATATTCATCAATTAATGTTATGACTTATAAATGAAATTCATTCGTTAAAATACTCTTTATAGGCATCGATTTTGATTACTATTTACCAATACAAATAATTTTTTGTTGACGTTTTGATTAATAATTGTAATATGCTTCTTGATGCATACTAACGCTTCCCCCCAAAAAGGCACTTCCCTCTAGATCACTACCCTATATATATATATATATATATATATATATATATATATATATATATATATATATATATATATATATATATATATATATGTATGTATGTATGTATGTATGTATGTATGTATGTATACATATATATATATACATACATATATATATATATATATATACATACATACATATATATATATATATACATACATATATATATGTATGTATGTATACATATATATATATACATACATATATATATATATATATATATACATACATACATATATATATATATATATACATACATATATATATATACATACATACATATATATATATATATACATACATACATATATATATATATATACATACATATATATATATACATATATATATATATATATATATATATATATATACATATATATATATATTGACTTGGGTGTAACAACCGGCAAATTAGGACTAGAATTAGTGCCTAATTCTTTGTAAATACATGTAATTAGTTCTGTGTTAGGCTAATTTATGTATCGGATTATATATTGGTGAATATATACAACTTTGCGATTTGGCTTAAATCGTACGCAACTTAAATAGAATGAAATTCTATTCGGTTAATACGGACGTTGGTGAACAAATGTTTATAAACTAAAATAACGCAACTATGACCGAAATGCTATTTTATAACAATTAGTAACTGTCTCGTATTACACGATTAAAACTTACACGATTTAATAACAAACGTAATTACATTTAATTTAAACTATTAAAGATTTAAGGAAATAATTTAAATAAATTATTTAAACAAGATTTGTGATTTTATAAATATAATTAAACGCGTGAAATAAATATTTAATGCATAAACGACGGAGCAAACGAACACCGCACGGGGAGCGGGGACTGAAAAGTGGAGGTAAAACCCCCACCTCCCTTCCCTTTTCTTTTCATTCTCTTCCACTCACTCTCTCTCTCCTTTCTCTCCCTTTCATTTTTCTCTCATCACCACCAACTCCAAAAACCTCACTAAATCGACAAATAAACGTACTAAACGACCTTGGATTGCACTACTAGTTTGGAAGAAAACGTTCACCATCACACGATCTACAACTTCATCTTTTCGGATTTTCAATCCGACACTTTGTAAGTTTCCGACAAATCCCGACATCTCTCGTTTTTGATCATTTTTACTAGTTTATGGTTTAAATAGGCTTATTATGTTCATATAAGGGTTGGGTAAGAGATTTGGACCCAACGGAAACCGGGAAACTCGTTTTTGACAAAAATTCCGGCCATCAGACCGCTACGTCGCACCTGGCCAGTGGCCTCTGCGACGTCGCGGCCTACGTCGCACAAAAATCCCAACGTCGCACTAGCGACGCAGCCCCTTACGTCGCATTAACTTGCGGACGTCGCAAGTAGCGACGTAGACTTTAACGTCGCAAACCGAACCAACGTCGCATTAGCGACGCCGCCCCCTACGTCGCATTGATTTGCGAAGGTCGCATCATGCGACGTACATGCCCACGTCGCACTCTACGTCGCTAGCGACGTCGCATGCTACGTCGCACAAACCAGAACTTTGAAAACTCACATTTTCACTAAGTGTCGAACTTTTACAACCTCAAATCCTTATACGATACGACCTAACAAACATAATAAAACATACTTTCCTATTACAATTACTCTAAATTGCGTTATAAATGACAAACTTTAATTATAACAAATCACCAACGGGCCGTATACTTTGATACGAACGCGAACAAACCAACATTTAAACACAACGGGTTGTATGAACAACTAGCCTAGATGGTCTTGCGAGACATCTACTTACTTAACCTTACGTGTTTAGGCACTAGAAGGTTACAGGTTCGGAGAACCTACTTGATTTACTACTACTTGCTATTTACCACTGCCCGACTCAGGTGAGTCTTACAGCCCCACTTTTACTGTTTTATACTTTGGGGTGAGATACTTAGCAACTGTTTTACGTATGAACACAATGTACTGAACTGAAAACATTACTGATTACAAACAAACGCATGAGTTACTTTTATCCACTGAAAGCCTCCTAATCGTAAGTTGTTAGTTATGGACTTAAGCGCGATTACTAATAGATGGATCCATTTGGGACTGACAATCCCTGTCTGGGGTGGTAGCGCCACCACGTACTGATTTACACGTAGAAACAGACATATTAGTATTTGTTACATATGAGTGTGCGGATAGCACTCACGGGGGTACGTGATATATTCACACTACACGGTTAAGCTTCAACTTATGAGCTCATGGCACTGTACTGATTTACTGACTTACTTACTTTGCTTGATAGCAATACGGGTACATACTTGTGGTTCATAACACCTACTTATTACTAAACCTGTGAGATTCACCAACCTTTTTGGTTGACACTTTTTAGCTTTGTATCCCAGGTACACTTACGGAGTAGGATCACTCCAGGATTACTAGCTAGAGTCGCATGATTTACAAACTGCATTTAACGAAGATTCTTTGGCATTATCTTTTGTAACTATGGTTATGTAATAGAATCTCCCGCTATACGCGTGGGCTCTAGGGAACTACATTTTGTATACGAGAACCTACGGTTTTCAAACGATTATCAATTATGAAATGTAACTATTTTACAAACGTCTCATTTAGAGGTCGTTTACTATTAATCTTGTGCTTTGTATATTGATTAGTAACATCCAATGTATGCTTCCGCAACTCGATAAATTTGAGGGTGTTACAGATTGGTATCAGAGCCTAAGGTTGTAGTGAACTAGGTTGCATTTAGTAAGCCTAGACTATGACCATTAGGCAGTATCCCTTATTAGGTATAACCGGTTCAGTGATTACATCATACGAGTTTAATTTAACATAGCCTGATCAACTATGTACAATTAAGCAAAGACGATGTAAGATCTGAAAGGGGTTATGACTGAACAGGGTACAATAGAAGACTCTGACTTCGAGAGAACCGAGACTTGAACATGTTTATGCTAGACACTCAATAGACTATATTATATAGGGACTATATGAATATAGGCCTCAATCTTACTAACGCTTTGTCTCAGAAATGGCAAACATCCCATCCGATTTATCTCGTTCTCAATCTGGGTCGCAGAACCCAAGGGTAGCAAGGAGGAACAACAGGTTGCCTCGAGCTGGCCCGTACTCTACTCACTTCACCTTGCCGGCCTTAGCTGCTAGGGTGAACCAACAAGAGCAACGACTTCGCACCATGGATGTCGTGTTGCAAGAAACCAACGAAAACTGGAGACTTAAATCACTTGAGCGCATCGAACAAGTCTCTGAGGATCACGAAACCACCGTTAATAATGTGGACGTTCTTTTCAACATAGTGGTGGAGATAAGCGTGGAAACCGCTCTTTTGAAACACAGACTTGATGAGTGTGAACAACGCTCACGGGAAACGGAAGAATCTAACCGCGGATTGGTACAGCGACTAGCATTAGCTGAAGACAATGCTCGACAAGCCAGCAGACTTGCAAATACTGTGGATCGTCTCATCGAAATGATGGAGCAGATTAACCTACGTTAAGACTAGCATAGTCTTCATTTTGTAAACTATCATGTAATCTAATAACTATCTAAGCGCTACTCTATGTTTCAGTCGGATGTAACAATTCCCGACATCTTTTGTAACACATCCGTAGGATGTAACCCTTGAACTCGTATCATCTATCAAATATTCCTTGCTGTTTCGACTCATATTAATTGCCGTAATCCTTTTCATATTGATGTTATGTATTACCAACTTTATACATGTACATCTGAAATAAATGCAATTTTCTTACAAAATCTCATGTATCTTCATTTCTTTTATTGAAGAATCATGCCGCCAAAGTCAAGACCTTACACTGATGCTCAGATCACGTCTCTCATAACCCAGGCTGTTACTGAAGCCTTGGCTCGAAATACTCCACCAAATTCCACAAGAAACAGCGATGCCGCTGAAACCTCTGCTGCTAAACCTTGTTCATACAAGGATTTTCAAAACTGCAAACCCTTGAGCTTCAAGGGAACCGAAGGAGCCATCGAACTTATCAGATGGTTCGAAAAGATGGAATCTGTTTTCCGCATCAGCAAGTGTGCGGAAGACGACAAAGTCAAATTCTCCACCTGCACCCTCGAAGATGGTGCCCTCTCGTGGTGGAATTCCTATACCCAGTCCGTGGGGATTGACACCGCTTATCTACTCCCTTGGGAGGATCTAAAGAAAATGCTCACGGATGAGTATTGCCCGTCCGAACAACTTCACAAGCTGGACGAAGAGTTCTGGAACTTAAAAGTGCAAGGAACTGATATCGTTGCATACACCACCAGATTCCAACAACTCACCGTCCTTCGCCCAGCTATGGCAGGTACTGGGCCCGACAAGATTAAGAAATACATCCGCGGCCTCCCGGAACCCGTCCGGGGAAACGTCGCCTCATCAAACCAAACCACCCTTCATGGTGCCATCCGGTTGGCCCATGAACTTCTAGCTATGAATGAGGACCCAGAACTACCCACTCCATCCTCCAACAGCAACAAACGAAAATGGTCCGACAACCACAACAACCACCAAAATAAGAAACCTGAAACCATTAAAGCCTACACCTCCAGTTCTGTTGATAAGGGGGCGTACAAGGGAACCAAGCCCTATTGCTCCAAGTGCCAACGACACCACCATGGTTCGTGTCCCTGTAGCAAGTGTAAGAGATTTGGACACTTGGCTAAGGACTTTAGATCAAACACCACTGACACCAACACCTCTGCACCAAAGACCTGTTATGGGTGCAACGGTACGGGGCATTTCAAGAAAGACTGCCCGAAGCTGAACAACAACAACAACAGGAATAACAACAATGCTCGAGGAAGAGCTTTTGTGCTGAAATCTGGGGAAGCCCGTCAAGACCCGAACGTGGTCACGGGTACGTTTCTTCTCAACAACTTGACGGCCTCTGTATTATTTGATACTGGTGCTGATAAGAGCTTTATTTCCGATGAGTTTTATACATTTCTTGACACTGCACCTATTGCCTTAGATTCTAAGTACACAATAGAATTGGCAAACGGAAAACTTATTGAGGCCGATAGTGTGATACCTAATTGCACTTTGAACTTAGCTAACGAGCTCTTTTCCATTGACTTAATACCTGTCGAAATCGGCAGCTTTGACATCATCGTCGGTATGGATTGGTTGTCCAAGTATCGAGCCGAAATCGTTTGTTTTGAGAAAATTGTACGCATTCCTCTCGTCACCGGTGGAACTTTGAGCATACAAGGGGAGACCGGTGGGACGAGAATAAATATCATTTCTTGCATGAAAACCCGAAAATACTTGAGAAAAGGGTACCAGGCAATCCTCGCACACGTTTTGGAGAAAAAGTCGGTGGAAAAGCGACTTGAGGATGTGCCTATCGTTCGAGACTTCCCAGAAGTCTTTCCTGAAGACTTGCCTGGCCTACCGCCAATTAGACAAGTCGAATTCTCTATTGATCTTGTGCCCGGCGCAGCACCCGTGGCACGAGCCCCTTACCGACTAGCCCCATCCGAACTTCAGGAGTTGTCTACTCAGTTACAGGAACTCCTGGACAAGGGATTTATTCGACCAAGTTCCTCACCTTGGGGAGCTCCGGTCCTGTTTGTGAAAAAGAAAGACGGTTCTTTCCGCATGTGCATCGACTACCGTGAACTCAACAAATTAACTGTCAAGAACCGTTACCCACTTCCTCGCATTGATGACCTGTTCGACCAACTTCAGGGGTCGAGTTTCTACTCAAAGATCGATCTACGGTCAGGTTATCATCAACTCCGAGTTCGTGATGAAGATATTCCAAAAACGGCTTTCCGAACTCGCTACGGGCATTATGAATTCCAAGTGATGCCATTCGGCTTAACCAACGCACCGGCTGTATTCATGGACCTTATGAATCGGGTGTGCAAACCTTACCTTGACAAGTTTGTTATCGTCTTTATCGATGACATCTTGATTTACTCGCGCACTGAACAAGAAAACGCGCAACACCTGAAAACTATCCTAGAGCTGCTCAAACACGAAGAGTTATACGCCAAATTCTCTAAGTGTGAGTTCTGGATGCAAACCGTTCAATTCCTTGGACACGTCATTGACAATCAAGGGATTCATGTCGATCCTTCAAAAATCGAGGCTATCAAGTGTTGGCAAGCACCTGCAACACCAACCGAGGTACGCCAATTCTTAGGACTCGCCGGATACTACAGACGATTCATTGAGAATTTTTCGAAAATAGCCCTACCTCTCACTGCACTGACTCAAAAAGAAAAGAAGTTCGATTGGACTGACAAACAGGAGTCAGCTTTCCAGCTACTAAAACAGAAACTCTGCAGTGCACCTATCTTATCTTTACCCGAAGGCAACGATGACTTCGTGGTATACTGTGATGCTTTACACCAAGGTCTTGGTTGCGTGTTGATGCAACGAGACAAGGTCATCGCTTACGCCTCTCGACAACTCAAGGTCCACGAAAAGAATTACACAACTCATGACCTAGAGTTGGGGGCTGTTGTATTCGCCCTGAAAATCTGGAGACACTACTTATACGGTACCAAGTGTACAATCTTTACTGACCATAAAAGTCTCCAACACATCTTCGATCAAAAGGATCTCAACATGAGGCAACGTCGATGGGTTGAGTTGCTCACTGATTACGATTGCGAAATTCGCTATCATCCAGGCAAGGCGAATGTTGTCGCCGATGCTTTAAGCCGAAAGTAACGGGTGAAACCACTTCGAGTTCGAGCTCTCGGTATGACCATTCACAACGACCTCATCAATCAAACTCTCACCGCTCAACTCGAAGCACTCAAACCAGAAAACTTGATAAACGAGGTCTTGCGAGGCATGGACAAACAATTTGAAACCAAACCTAACGGGGCCAAATACTTCTCGAATCGAATCTGGTTACCAAGTTTTGGGAACCTTCTAGACTTGGTGATGAATGAAGCTCACAAGTCAAAATACTCTATACACCCCGGTGCCGACAAAATGTATCACGGCATCAAGGAAATGTACTGGTGGCCAAACATGAAATCTGACATTGCAACCTATGTTGGCAAGTGTCTTACTTGTTCCAAAGTTAAAGCTGAACACCAGAAACCCTCCGGTTTGCTACAACAACCCGAAATACCACAATGGAAATGGGAGCAGATCACCATGGATTTCATTACTAAACTCCCGAAAACTTCTAACGGTTGCGATACCATTTGGGTGATCGTTGACCGACTCACTAAATCTGCTCATTTCCTAGCCATCAAGGAAACTGATAAGATGGAACGCTTGACACGGATCTACCTGAAAGAGATCGTATCAAGATCTCAATCATCTCCGACCGAGATGCTCGATTCACTTCTCGCTTCTGGCAGTCACTGCAAAAATCTCTTGGTACTCGTCTGGATATGAGTACGGCTTACCATCCTCAAACCGACGGTCAGAGCGAACGAACCATACAAACACTGGAAGACATGCTACGAGCCTGCGTAGTTGACTTCGGTAAAAACTGGGAAAATCACTTACCGTTGTGCGAGTTCTCGTACAACAACAGTTATCACACCAGCATAAAGGCTGCACCCTTCGAGGCACTGTACGGTCGTAAGTGCCGGTCACCTATCTGTTGGACTGAGGTGGGGGATACACAACTCACCGGTCCAGAAATCATACATGAAACAACTGAAAAGATCGTCGGCATACAAAACCGACTAAAAGCCGCTCGTGATCGTCAGAAAAGCTATGCTGACGTGAGACGCAAACACCTTGAGTTCCAAGTAGGGGACAAGGTACTTCTCAAAGTGGCACCGTGGAAAGGTGTCATTCGATTCGGAAAACGAGGCAAACTAAATCCTAGATACATCGGACCATTCGAAATCCTTGAAAAGATTGGTCCAGTGGCATACCGCCTGCAACTTCCTGCTGAGCTTAGCAGCGTTCACAACACATTCCACATTTCTAATCTGAAGAAATGTCTGTCTGACGAGACACTGATTATACCACTCGACGAAATTCAAATCGATGACAAACTTCATTTTGTCGAGGAACCTATGGAAATCATGGACCGCGAGGTCAAACAACTAAAACAGAGTCGTATTCCCATCGTAAAAGTCAGGTGGAATTCTAGACGTGGTCCTGAATTCACCTGGGAACGGGAAGACCAAATGCGACAGAAATACCCACATCTCTTCCCAGACAACGCACCGACCGTGCAATCGAACTAATTTCGGGACGAAATTCTTTTAACAAGGGGAGAATGTAACAACCGGCAAATTAGGACCAGAATTAGTGCCTAATTCTTTGTAAATACATGTAATTAGTTCTGTGTTAGGCTAATTTATGTATCGGATTATATATTGGTGTATATATACAACTTTGCGATTTGGCTTAAATCGTACGCAACTTAAATAGAATGAAATTCTATTCGGTTAATACGGACGTTGGTGAACAAATGTTTATAAACTAAAATAACGCAACTATGACCGAAATGCTATTTTATAACAATTAGTAACTGTCTCGTATTACACGATTAAAACTTACACGATTTAATAACAAACGTAATTACATTTAATTTAAACTATTAAAGATTTAAGGAAATAATTTAAATAAATTATTTAAACAAGATTTGTGATTTTATAAATATAATTAAACGCGTGAAATAAATATTTAATGCATAAACGACGGAGCAAACGAACACCGCACGGGGAGCGGGGACTGAAAAGTGGAGGTAAAACCCCCACCTCACTTCCCTTTTCTTTTCATTCTCTTCCACTCACTCTCTCTCTCCTTTCTCTCCCTTTCCTTTTTCTCTCATCACCACCAACTCCAAAAACCTCACTAAATCGACAAATAAACGTACTAAACGACCTTGGATTGCACTACTAGTTTGGAAGAAAACGTTCACCATCACACGATCTACAACTTCATCTTTTCGGATTTTCAATCCGACACTTTGTAAGTTTCCGACAAATCCCGACATCTCTCGTTTTTGATCATTTTTACTAGTTTATGGTTTAAATAGGCTTATTATGTTCATATAAGGGTTGGGTAAGAGATTTGGACCCAACGGAAACCGGGAAACTCGTTTTCGACAAAAATTCCGGCCATCAGACCGCTACGTCGCACCTGGCCAGTGGCCTCTGCGACGTCGCGGCCTACGTCGCACAAAAATCCCAACGTCGCACTAGCGACGTAGCCCCTTACGTCGCATTAACTTGCGGACGTCGCAAGTAGCGACGTAGACTTTAACGTCGCAAACCGAACCAACGTCGCATTAGCGACGCCGCCCCCTACGTCGCATTGATTTGCGAAGGTCGCATCATGCGACGTACATGCCCACGTCGCACTCTACGTCGCTAGCGACGTCGCATGCTACGTCGCACAAACCAGAACTTTGAAAACTCACATTTTCACTAAGTGTCGAACTTTTACAACCTCAAATCCTTATACGATACGACCTAACAAACATAATAAAACATACTTTCCTATTACAATTACTCTAAATTGCGTTATAAATGACAAACTTTAATTATAACAAATCACCAACGGGCCGTATACTTTGATACGAACGCGAACAAACCAACATTTAAACACAACGGGTTGTATGAACAACTAGCCTAGATGGTCTTGCGAGACATCTACTTACTTAACCTTACGTGTTTAGGCACTAGAAGGTTACGGGTTCGGAGAACCTACTTGATTTACTACTACTTGCTATTTACCACTGCCCGACTCAGGTGAGTCTTACAGCCCCACTTTTACTGTTTTATACTTTGGGGTGAGATACTTAGCAACTGTTTTACGTATGAACACAATGTACTGAACTGAAAACATTACTGATTACAAACAAACGCATGAGTTACTTTTATCCACTGAAAGCCTCCTAATCGTAAGTTGTTAGTTATGGACTTAAGCGCGATTACTAATAGATGGATCCATTTGGGACTGACAATCCCTGTCTGGGGTGGTAGCGCCACCACGTACTGATTTACACGTAGAAACAGACATATTAGTATTTGTTACATATGAGTGTGCGGATAGCACTCACGGGGGTACGTGATATATTCACACTACACGGTTAAGCTTCAACTTATGAGCTCATGGCACTGTACTGATTTACTGACTTACTTACTTTGCTTGATAGCAATACGGGTACATACTTGTGGTTCATAACACCTACTTATTACTAAACCTGTGAGATTCACCAACCTTTTTGGTTGACACTTTTTAGCTTTGTATCTCAGGTACACTTACGGAGTAGGATCACTCCAGGATTACTAGCTAGAGTCGCATGATTTACAAACTGCATTTAACGAAGATTCTTTGGCATTATCTTTTGTAACTATGGTTATGTAATAGAATCTCCCGCTATACGCGTGGGCTCTAGGGAACTACATTTTGTATACGAGAACCTACGGTTTTCAAACGATTATCAATTATGAAATGTAACTATTTTACAAACGTCTCATTTAGAGGTCGTTTACTATTAATCTTGTGCTTTGTATATTGATTAGTAACATCCAATGTATGCTTCCGCAACTCGATAAATTTGAGGGTGTTACATTGGGATCCTTTGAGAACAAGGAGATTCCGTGAGAACGGTGAGAACACATCTTAACCATCCATTTTTTGATCAAAAGACCTTATTTTGGATGTGGCATTTTTGTAAATACTTTGAAGTTTGATTTTGGATAGTTCACATAAGAATTGCTAGGTGAAGTTTAATTTTTTTTGCTTCACAATAGTTTTAACATGGTGAAGCTTTATTTAATTTTTGTTAATCAGCATATTTGAAGTAGTGAATTGATAAGTATAAACATTAATCTCTTCAAAAACTAATGTTAACAAAAAAATATTTACTTAATCTCATTAAAACTATGTGAACCTATAAAAATAAAAATTCATAGCATCGTAACCTTATGTTATAAAATATATATATATATATATATATATATATATATATATATATATATATATATATATATATATTAAATTTAACCTCACCAAAATGATGTGAATCTAAAAAAAAAAGCTTCACATGAGCAAAATGATGTGAAGCTAAAAAAAAACTTCAAATGAGCAAAATAATGTGAAGCTAAAAAAAAAAAAAAGTTTCACATGAGCAAAATGATGTGAAGCTAAAAAAAAAAAAACTTCACATGAGCAAATGTGATGTGAACCCTCCAAAATCAAACTTCAAAGTATTTACAAAATTGCTACCTCCAAAATCAGATTTTTTGATCAAAAAATGGATGGCTAAGATGTGTTCTCACCGTTCTCACGAAATCCCCTTGTTCTCACCAGAACCCAACCCTATATATATATATATATATATATATTAAAAATCATCCACCCTATCTTGAGTTTTAAGCTTACAATATACTACATAAATCACTAACTTCCTATCTTTTGCAAATTACTTGATACATTAAATATATATTTTAATCTTTTCATTAATTTGGAATCAAAATCTTTTAACTTTTGAATCTCTCCATATATAAACTGAATAATATTGATAGAAAATCCACTAAATGTAGAATATACACATTAATTTAATTACATACTTTATAGAGGGTTTATAATTTGGTAATCTATCGAACTTTACACTTTTTAATGTTATATGTATAAAACTTCAAAATCTTCCATTGTATTAATTCAAGTTTTAAAACTGTATATATATTGTATGTTCTTTTTGCAAGTTTTTGACTACATAAATTGATGTGTTTTTCGTAAACTCTTTACGTACAGTAGTAAGTTACATGTATATAAAAGACGTTTTTGGAACTTGAATACATACGATAGAAGGTTTCAAAGTTTAATGCATACAATATTGAAAAGCGTAAAATTTGATATATTACAAAACTATAAACACTACTTTATAATGGGAAACAATATATCAAATACAAAATTTAATGTAGATAATCAATGACCTGTGTATATATACATGTTTAAAATCTAGTTTAACTTTCTATAGTAAGTGGTGATATCTCCATATGCATATTCATTTGGTCGTCAACAAGAATCAAACTCTATCAACCTCTTGTAAAAAGAAGATGTTTCTATAGTAGTTGGTTTATTGTTTCAAAGTGTAATATATTTTATCTCTTTTACTATTGAATGGAATGTAATTTCATTTGGTCTATTATATAAAATATATTGAACTTGTCAATTTCGTCTATTATATGTACACTTTTCATTTTCGGCATTGACAAAAAAAAAAAAAAAAAAAAAAAAAAAAAAAACTTTCCTTTTTAGCCTTGTCAAAAAAGGAAAGTGTAAATATAATAAATTGAATTGACAAATTCAATTTGAAAGTACGTTCCATTCATTTAATTCAAAAAAAAAGAAGTATAATACACCTTCAGGGTGGAGTTCAAATGAGAATAACAATTTGCTTGAGAATGAAGGAATCAATCTCAGCCACTCATTTTCATCAGATACTCACTTCCCCCTTCTTTTTAAAATTAAAATATCTCACAAATGACACATCGAAATATCATTAAAATTGCACCACAAAATTCAATGTTTTCTCCTCTTCGATTTGCCGTTCCTCAAGACATACTTTTGACGAGTTTTTTTTCTTCGTTTTTTGGTGGGTTTCACAAATTACTAACACATGTGTTACAGTGTTGCGTTTAGGGTTATGGTTTTATTGTTTCAAAGTGTAATATATTTTATCTCTTTTACTACTGAATGCAATGTAATTTCATTTGGTAAATTATATATAATATATTGAACTTTTCAATTTCGTCAATTGTATATACACTTTCCATTTTCGGCATTGGCAAAAAAAAAAAAGAAGAAAACTTTCCTTTTTAGCCTTGTCAACAAAGAAAAGTGTAAATACAATAAATTGAATTGACAAATTATGCCATACATTTAATTCAAAAAAAAAGTATAATACACCTTCAGAGTGGAGTTCAAATGAGAATGACAAATTGTGTGAGAATGAAGGAATCAATCTCAGCCACTCATTTTCATCAAATACCTACTTCCTCCTTCTTTTTAAAATTAAAATAGCTCACAAATGACACATCGAAAAATAATTAAAATTGCACCATAAAATTCAACGTTTTTTCCTCTTCGATTTGCATTATCTCAAAGTATACTTTCGACGAGGTTTGTTTTCTTCGTTTTTTGGTGGGTTTCGCAAATTACTAACACATGTGTTAGAGTGTTGCGTTTAGGGTTTAAGGTTTGGGGTTTGGGGTTTAAGGTTTCGGGTAACCCGAAACCCTAAACCCCAAATTCAAAACCAAAACCCCTAAACCTTAAACCTTAAACGCTTTACAAACCCCAAACCCTAAATCATACTAAATCTTAAACTCTAAACTCTGCTAAAACCTAAACCCTAAACCCTAAATATTAAACCATGCTAAACCCTAAACCCTAACCACAAATCAAATGTACAACCAATCACTAACACATGTATTACTAATTTGTAAAACCCATCAAAAAATGAAATAAAAAAGTTGTCAAAAGTATGCCTTGAGGGACGGAAAATCGAAGGGGGAGAAAACGTTGAATTTTATGGTGCAATTTTTATATATTTCGACTTGCCTTTTGTGAGATATTTAAGTTCCAAAAATGTGGGGGAAATGGGTATTTCATTAAAATGAGTGGTTGAGATTGATTCCCTTATTCTCATTCAAAATTGTTATTTGAACCCTAAGAGCACAGGGAGCGCTTGATGGAGTTTCAGTGTTTAGTTCAGTGTTCAGGAGAACACTGAACTTGAACACTGAAGCAGAAAAGTGGGGTAATGGTTAATCTTGAGGTTCAGTGTTCAATTCAGTATTCAGTTGATTATTTTATAATTTATTTTTTTTTGCAAATATTCAAATAATAATCAAATAAACAATAACTATTAACCCATTAAATAATAAAAGTACTTTCATAAAATTGATTTAAAGGTCTACATTAAACAAAAAAAAAAAAAGAAAAAAAAAAAGAAAAAAAAAAAAATTAAACCTGCAAAAAAATGTGTGGTAATAATATTATTTGAAGAGTAATATAATTAAATAAAAATAATATAAGTAACCCCACTCATACCAACCTTACCCATACAAAACCCAATCGTCTTTTTTTCATTCTTATTTACTGTTTTTTATTCTGCAAAAACACAAGAAGATGGTGAAAGTTTGAAACTAAAAAAAAAATTAAAAAAAAAGCAAAACGTTGCACCGAGCAACGTTGTGTTTCCAACGCCGAGGGAGAACGGCGGCGACGAAAGGTGGAGCGGTGTGCCGAATGCCGGGCGCCGACGTTTTCAGTGCTTGAACGCCGAGGGAAAACGGGGCACTCCCTGTGCTCTAATCTACACCTTCAAAATAATAAACCCTTTCTAATAAGAATGAATATATATTCTTTGAGTAAGGTTCAAATGAGTACAACAACTTTCTGTAAAAATAGAGAAACCAATAGGAATGCGCCACGAGTCACTAAACCAACTTTCCCCCACTTTTTTAAAAATTAAATATTTCCCAAACGGTAAGTAGAAAAATATAAATATTGCATCATAAAAATCAGCGTTTTATTCTCTTCGATTAGAGATGTAACAAGATATACTTTCGTCAAACTTTTTTTTTCCATTTTTTGGTGGTTTTGAAAACGAGTAACACATGTGTTAGAAGCTGGTAACACATGTGCTACCGGCGAGTAACACATGTGTTAAATGCCAGTAATATATGTGATACAGGTTAGTAACACATGTGATACCAGCGGGTAACACATTTGATATCAGCTAGTAACACATGTGTTACTAATTTTGTACAATTTGTAAAACCCCCGGAAAAAAAATCGTCGAAAGTATACCTTGTGAGATGACAAAGCGAAGAGAAAAAAATGTTGATTTTTATGGTGCAATTTTTATGATTTTTCGACTTACCGCTTGGGAGATATTTAAGTTTAAAAAACGTGAGGAAAAATGAATTTTGTAATACGTGACGTGTTCTGGTAGGTTCCTTCATTTTCACAAAAAATCTCATTCTCATTTCAACCTCACTTTATATTCTTTTAATAGATCATTGAATCAGACAGAACGGTGTATTTCTAGTGGGTGCTCTAATAATCAAGTATCAAGTGTTCCATATAGTATGAAGGGTATGGTTCAAATGAGAATAGAAATTTGTGTGAGAATGAGGGAACCAATGATATCAAGCCATGTGTACAAAGAGAATGTTCCACATGTACAAAACCCATTTACCCCCAACATCAATTATCTCACAAACGACAAATCGAAAAATTATGAAAATTGCACCATTAAATTCGTCGTTTTCTCCTCTTCGATTTGCCGTCCCTCAAGACATACTTTCAAAAAGTTTTTTTTTTTTTCATTTTTTTGATGGGTTTCACATTTACTAACACATGTGTTAAAATGTTGCGTTTAGGGTTTAGGGTTTGGGGTTTAAGGGTTAGGGTTTGAGGTTTGGGGTTTCTCCCTGAAACCCCAAACCTCAAACCCTAAACCCTAACCCATAAACCCCAAACCCTAAACCCTAAACGCTTTACAAAACGCTAAACCCTAAATCTTTCTAAACCCTAAACCTTGAACCCCTTCTAAACCCTAAACCCTTATAAACCCTAAACCATAAACCCTACTAAACCCTAAACCTAACCCTAAACCCTAACCTTAACCACAAATTAAATGTACAACTAATCACTAACACATGTGTTACTAATTTGTGAAACCCACCAAAAAATGAGAAAAAAAAAGTTGTCAAAAGTATGCCTTGAGGGACGGCAAATCGAAGAGGAAAAAGAGCTGAATTTTATGGTGCAATTTTCATGATTTTTCGACTTACCGTTTGTGAGATATTTAATTTTTAAAAATGTGGAGGAGAGAGAATAAAGTGTGGAGGAGAGAGAATAAAGAGACACATGGCTGAAATCTGTTGGTTCCCTCATTCTAACTCAAAATTGGTGTACTCATTTGAACCTTACTCATATATGTATAATATTTGTGACTCCTAGTTTTTGCACTTTTTGAAATTAAGTAGCTTGTACAATTAAATCTTGTAGAACATATGTCATGTAACGTAATAAAGTTTTGTTGTGATTATGTATACGATACGTAAAATATAGTAGAAGTGACGGTGTGGAAGCCAGGATAATATCTTGTAAATGAAGAAGTTGTTGTCGTATAATGGGACTTGAAAGCGTTGGTTGACATATATATTTCAGACAATAAAACAGAGATATTGTTGTCTAACAAATATGATTAGCAACACGGCCCACCAACTTCTATACATTCCAAGGGTTTACCGACAACTAAATTACGAATTTATTTAATGCTTTATTTATAGTTTTATATTTTTTTTGATTTGTTAGTTCCACAATATTAACTCCGGCTAACTAAACAAAATACCTTAAAATCTTGTCATCTGTTTATACTTTGATATCTCTTTTACTCATACTTTTATTACTATTATTATTATTTAAATTTAATCTAATTATATCAATGAGTATATACGGAGTTTGTAATTTGAATGTTGGGTGGTGATTTGTACACCACCAAATTTTAGCCATCCACCACCAAGTTGTTTTAAAGTATTGTACAATACAACAGTCTGATGCATAAATAGTGGTGTATGGCTAACTTTGATGGTGTACAAATCACCACCCTTGAATGTTATGCTAAGTTAATGATAGAGTGCTCTTATTGATATTAGAAAAATAAAAAGATAATGGAACCAGATGTCGTTTTAATTCAAGTGGGAATGAAAATGCGAATCGGTTTTCTAGTTCAACAGCAAATTAGCTCCAACATTTGTATCATAATTATGAGAAATAGACCGGTGATTTAATTAATTTCATATTTTTATTCTAAATATAAAATCAGTGCAATATTCAATACATTTGATAACATCATTCACGAATTGAATACGTAATAGTAAAAAGGAGATGACATTCAAAAGTATATTATTCTCACGGTCTCAGATTAAACGTCCACCAATTTATTTTAGTTTGTCTGAAAATAAAGATCATTTTTAAATTGTAACTCAAAATACTTTTCAATGTTCAAAATGAAATCTTATTGGTGCAAGTGTGATGGTTACACTTTTGATAACTATTTAAAAATTTAAAATGGACATTTAATTTCGAACCGAGGTAGTATCTTGGATTATGAAAATCAATCAATGTTAAATATAAATATCAACTATAAGTTATTAATATCAAAATATCAAATTTCCAATACACGATACTTATGTATTCGTTTCATATGGTAACAATTTGCCATGCGTCTAAATTATATTTAATTTAGATAACAACGTATTATATCATCTCACATAAAGTGATTAATTAGGAAGCGATTAACTAATTAGCAACTGCCTTTCAAAAAAAAAAAAAAAAAAAACTAATTAGCAACTAATGAAGGAATGTAGTAGGTGAATATATACATGAATTTAGACTATAAATATTTTATCTTGTGTCGCAATAAATAGCTTATGTTATTGCTTTTATCTATGATCAGTTTGATGGGGGGATATGCGTTTTTTGTCTACACGTAACATTGACAACCGGTGACCAAGAAAAACAGGATATAAATGTCATAGCTTATTAGTCGTTTCAACACGTACAACACAAAAAATACTACTCCGTAATTAAAAAAGACTTGGTAAATGTACTGTAAATGTTTTATGCAAGGTTAATTTGACTCGGTTAAATTTCTTTTCTTTTTCTTTTTCTTTTTTTTTTCTGTTTGCAAAATTGAAAATAAGAATTATTCAAAGAATGTTTCAAGTTCAATTTAACTTGATTTGATAATTTCAATCGAATTTGTGGTAATAGACAACTGTACATAGCACATAATGGATAAGACTGATTAAAAAAATCTAGTCTAGTTGTACATATAAATTAAGGTTATAACATCATGCATGTAAGATATACTACCTCCGTCCTATTTTTATTGTCTTGTTTTAACTTTTTAAGTTTTTCTTTTTCAACCTTGATCTTAAATGTTTTTGTTTGTGTTATATAATACTTGATGAAAATTATACCCAATGAAAATACATTTAAAACCCAATCTATTCATATATTTTGCATCAAGTATTATATAACAAAAAAAATTAAGGTCAAATTTGAAAAAGAAATACTTAAAAAGTCAAAACAGGACAATAAAAATGAGACGGAAGGAGTATTCACTATTCTATTTGATAAATTTACTAAAGTTATACCGTACATTATTTACGTGTACAATACATGTATATTCTATTAGGCATTAGCTTTTCAAAAATATAATATGTATATGTATATATTATGTGTACGATATAAACTCTATAAAATCAACGTGATATGGTCCCATCTGCCTTTGATTTATGTATCATGTATGTGCATTACAAATAATTATGTAGGGATATGCTGTAATTTTGTTCATGACTTCATGTGTTTGGTTTTTTCTTTAAGAAAAAAATTGCATTTCAAATAAATATGATAACATTAGATAAATTTAATAATAATTATGTAGGGTTCAAATGAGAATAGGAATTTGTGTGAGAATAAGGGAACCAATGATATCAAGCCATGTGTACAAAGAGAATGTTCCACATGTACAAAACCCATTTACCCCCAACATCAATTATCTCACAAACGATAAATCGAAAAATTATGAAAATTGCACCATTAAATTCGTCGTTTTCTCCTCTTCGATTTGCCGTCCCTCAAGACATACTTTCGAAAAGTTTTTTTTTTTTCATTTTTTTGGTGGGTTTCACATTTACTAACACATGTGTTAAAGTGTTGCGTTTAGGGTTTAGGGTTTGAGGTTTAGGGGTTAGGGTTTAGGGTTTAGGGTTTGAGGTTTGGGGTTTCTCCCCGAAACCCCAAACCTCAAACCCTAAACCCCAAACCCTAAACCCTAAACGCTTTACAAAACGCTAAACCCTAAATCTTTCTAAACCCTAAACCTTGAACCCCTTCTAAACCCTAAACCCTTATAAACCCTAAATCATAAACCCTACTAAACCCTAAACCTAACCCTAAACCCTAAACCTAACCCTAAACCCTAACATTAACCACAAATTAAATGTACAACTAATCACTAACACATGTGTTACTAATGTGTGAAACCCACCAAAAAATGAGAAAAAAAAAAGTTGTCAAAAGTATGCCTTGAGGGACGGCAAATCGAAGAGGAGAAAACGCTGAATTTTATGGTGCAATTTTCATGATTTTTCGACTTACCGTTTGTGAGATATTTAATTTTTAAAAATGTGGATGAGAGAGAATAAAGTGTATAGGAGAGAGAATAAAGTGACACATGGCAGAAATCTGTTGGTTCCTTTATTCTCACTCAAAATTGGTGTACTCATTTGAACCTTACTCTAATTAATAAATAAATAAAACAATATTTTCATCTATCTCTATATCATATTGTTCACTCCTTCACCCACGACATAAAGAAAACTACAAAAAGTACATAAGGCGAAAACGACGACGTAATTAGTGTTCATGGAAGCCACAACGTCTAATAGTGAAGTAACCCATTATATTGTTGCTTATAATTTCACACGATTGTATGGTATATATTTTTTATAGGAGTGATTCATATATCATAAAAAATTATTCATACACCTACTAACCATGTTTTATAGTGTTATACAATACAACACTATAAACCACATTTAGTGACGTATGAAATTTTTTGAATGGTGTACTAATCATCACTATTTTTTAACAAGTTCCTTACATGACTTAAATATCCAAATTTTGTTAATTTAGGGACTTGAAATTTCTTTATATATTTGAAAAGTACCTTCGGAGTATTATCAAAACGTACAATTATCAAATTTTGACCACTAGAACCGGTAAGAAATTATTTTCATTCAAATAAAAAAGACGCACATTTTGTATAATGTTCTTGGAACACATATATTCAATATTTACAAATAATGTAACTCACATCACCATACTGTGATGATAGCTTGGTGATAGGGGACATTTATCATAAATTGCGAAAGTCATATGCTACATTCATATCCCCATGTATCTTTAACCACAGGTTAAAAGATTTTTTATTCTCACGTTGACCGTTAGACCGATTTGGTAGGGAACTGTCAGAGAGTCGGTTTTATCTTTTACTCGGTGCACATTCAAGACTTCTCCCATCATCATCGCTAGAAAACAATTTGGTATCGTCGTTGCTCGTTAGACATTGACCGCAATTAAGTGCTCAAATAATGTAATCGTAAGTCCAATATTTATATACCCAAAAATAGTTGTACCTTTTATATTACCCTCTGTATAAAATAAAATATAGAAAATAATAAAATGTAAATTATGTATATAATTTTATTCAAAGATGAAAAAAAGACAAATTAACTAAAGAGCGAGCAATCAATCAATCAAAGAAGAAGAAATACATGTTTAGTCGATGATTAAAGTTGTTGTAGATAATTGATTAATTAGAAAGAAAATAAGGTATTTGATAGGAATATGTGAAAACACTTTGATTGATGTTAGTTGTAAAATTAAGGTTGGAAAATGACTCTTCTTCTTCCAATTAAATGTCTAGCTAAAATGATTTTTTTAGTGGGCAACAAAACACTACACTAGTATAGTCTAGCTTGATATATATTATTTAATATTAATTTAAAATTTAATTAATATATTAATTAAAACATGAGAGCTACCATTCATCTTCATCTCTCACTATCACTCTACCAATTTAACAACCATTCCCATCAACATATTCTTTTTTCAACATAGTAAAATATATTATATGTTATTTCACTTTATTGGATCTTGATAGTTGTTAGCCCTAACTTTAACTCATGTCATATATACATGCTACTTACTTTGGTCCCATTTGGAAAATTAAGATCATTAATTGGTAGCTATAACTTCTAATCTACACCCAAAAAGGAATCTAGCTAACTCATCACTTTTTATCTTCAAAACTAGGATATTTAGTAGACAAGAAGATTATGCTCTAATGGAGTTATTAGGGACAATACATCACACGCATCCTAAGTTTAAACGTTGATCAACAATATTTGGCACAAAAGATGGAAATTGGCACAAAATTATGCATAATTTTGCATCAAAACGACATAATACTAATATATACTATGAAAAAATATTATGTGCAGCAAACTGCACTTAAAGTTAGGTGCTGGTAGTTTAGAGGAGGGGCTAATCAAAAGGCGATACAAAGGGGGTTCCGAGAAGGAGGCACCTGAAAAGCAAAAAAAAAAAACTAGCAAATGCTAGACGAAAACGAAACTGAGCAAACTAGAAAAACATCAAAATGAGTCGATCCCAATCGGAACATTTATAAATCTTGATTGGTCAATAACACTTAATTATTATGGGGTCAACAATACCAATGTTATCCCCATATACTACTATACACATATTTACTCTCCTTAATTTGCACATTAGTATGAAACATTAAGAAACTATACCATTGCAAGAAGACAATATTCATAATATATGTGGTCCATTTTGTGGGGATGATTAACATGATGAGAAGAGACAAGCTAAAGTTATTATCATGGTAATAAAGAGTTAATTAAAGAAGTCTAGTGTGCACAATTTTCAAACTTCGTATAACTTCACGATCATACAAGATCATATCGAGCCTAAACATAAAATGCCAAAATATGGGGATTAAGGAATGAGTCACGACTGAAAATGACTCGGACCATCTATCTAGCAAGCTAGGATTGATCGAAACAATTAAGTTGGAACTCGTTAGGAGTTATTATCAACCATTCAAACTTTAAATCTTTAATTAGTTTGGACCATATCAAGATTAATTAATAGGTTGAAAGTCTTTTGTAATTATGACAAGTTGACCTTCAATTCCTGGACCATTTCAAGCCTATTGTTTTATGGCGAAACCAATAGGGATCGAGTTAGGCTGAGGAATAGTATGTACGTCATTATGGAATTGGAACTATATCGACTATAAAACCGTATGAAGATAGTATGGATCTATGGATGATCTTCATATATAGTACCACCAAAGTCCATCAAGTATCGATTAGCTCAGCTTCAACTCTGATATATACATTTGTTGCTTAATTCTTCATTCTTAAAAACGACACCGTACAAATGGATTTTAAATAATAATTATAAAAGGGGAATATCTTTGATGTAAACAACGCATATGTTAGGTGCTGTTGAGAGTAAAAATTTCAAAAAAAATTATATTTTTTTGTCCTATTTTAAAGTTTCAACACTTTTACAAGTGAGGATATTGTATTGTTAGCAACAAATTAAGACTTAAAGTCAAATATTTTTTTATGCATTTAGTCTTCGAACTTTTAAAAATATACAGAATCGGTCCCTCTAAGATACTTAACATCACCTAACAATCCGTGTAATTTGATGCACAGAAGATTTTTCCCTTTTACAATTAACTAATCATTTTAGACCACCCAAGATTAAGTGCTGACGTTCAGTAGCTACACCTATTTTAATTTTAAAAATATTTAGTTAATAAGTTTAATTAGTCAATATGCTGGTCATATATATATATATATATATATATATATATATATATATATATATATATATATATATATATATATATATATATATATATATATATATATAGTATAGGAGCATCCCTTAATATAGAAAAAGGTTTTCTAAAACTTTTTTTAACCAACTTACAATAAAGTTTACACCAAATAAGAGTTAAAATGAATATTAAATTGGCAAGGTTGAGCTTGAGAAATGTCGGGCTTTTCATCAAAAAGTTTTCCCTTCAATGAAGAAAAACTTTTTTTTTTTCATAAAAAAACTTTTAAAAAATCATTCATTGAAGGTGCTCTAAAGTATAGTGTGTAAGACACAATTAGTTTAATCTATAGTATATCTATAATTGTAATCTAAAGTTTTGATTTATCTGAACTGTGTTGTACTATGGAGTCGTTTATCAAAAATATCATTTATCCATAGAGTACGTCTGCTACATGTAAGTGGGATATCCGACGGTAGAAAATAGAAGGAAGGTAATAAGGTTGGCGGTAGGCGGCCAACGGTAGCGAGGATGAAAAAGAAGGTTTTCTTAATGGATCCCGATAGGTCTATGGTGATTGTTGGTGGTGGTGGTCCATGATGATCAGTGACACTAGCTTATAATAGTGTTGTCTACCATATATAGTGAGCTCAATATTTTGCGAATAAATTACAACTAACGAAGGGATCCATCTATAATAATTAGAACTGTTAAAAAAATATAACAATGTTATTTATGAGACAAACTCGTGTTTTATACGGTAGTATATATTCTAGAAGTAGATGTATATATATGTTAAAGAAAAAACGAAAATATCATTTTAAGACACAACACTCACTTTTTATAATATTGTAGATGTAGATTTGAAGTGTTTGCTATGCGCATGTAACTTCAGTTTTCATTTAAAATATTCTTTGAAGTATCAACTTTAAACTATTTTACAATATGAAAGACACATTACCTATGCGTTTTCCTTAATTTCGCTTTTAAAAAGTAAAAGGTAGAATGAGTGTTGAATTTTACCCCTATATAATTAAGAGGGTTAATAATAGTTTAATCCTCAAAGTTTCATTTTTTTTTCGTTTTAACCACTTAAGTTTTTTTCTAATGATTTAACCCTTTAAGTTTCAAAAAATTTGTGGTTTAAGCCTAAAGTTTCATTATACCTCAAAAATTTGATGGTTTAATCCTTGAAGTTTAACTTTTATAGTGATTTCGCCCTTTAAAGTTATCTAGTTTAATCATCCAACTTTCAAAAATTTAATGGTTTAACCCTTTGAATGGTTAAACCAATAAGTCAACGCAAACTTAAATGGTTAAATCATAAGAAAAAAAACTTAAGTGGTTAAAACGAAAAAAAGTGAAACTTTGAGGATTAAATCATTATTAACCCTAATTAAGAGGGTGTTTGGGGGCTTATTTCTTTGACTTATTTGATTACTATGAATTTTGTGATACAATAACTTTGAGATTTAATGTTTAAATAGGCTTATTAATTAGTTTATTTGCTTACTTGTGAGGGGAATTTTATAAGCTCATAATTAGCTATGAACTTTGAGCTTATTTGCTTATAAACAATAAGCAAATAAGCTAAAAAAAATGTGGCGATTTGTACACATCAACTTTTAGCCATATATTATTAATGTGTATCAGTCTGTTGTACAGTACAATAGTTTAAAGCATAACTAGTAGTGTATGACTAAAAGTTGGTAGTGTACAAATCATTATAAAAAAACTCCACGACAGCCCTTTATTGATGATTGTGAAAATCGAGTGAATCATTTACACTATCTTCATATGGGCCATCCTTGGTTTATTGAGTAATAAAATTTTGAAGATGCATCAAGTCTACTGCAAACATATGTAACAAGGAATTATTTATATTTATTATTATTATTATTTTCTTTTCTTTTCTTTTGACACGTGATAAAAAAATAAATTATGTTATATAGCAGGTATGCAACAAATATTGTTAAAAACACCTTAATTAGCCCAAATAAACAGTTCATTTGAATACTCAAAACCGTTTATTGTAGCAGGCTAACCCAAACACCATACATACTTGAACGCATTCATTCATAAAATCAATGGATCAATATCCAAACATGTATACATCATTAGAAACAGCAATCCCTACGAAGATTGTGCTATAACTAACCATTAATTAAAGGTTCAAAGTTCAAACAGATGTCTTAAACCTATGAATTAGTGGATTTATTAATCCAGAAACTAGACATTAGACAGGGGATCAACTACAAAGTGGGCAATGAACCAACCCATTCTCATTACAATCACCACACCTAACCACCACTCTATTCCGCCACTTCCCGCCACCGTCTTCCTTCGAATTCACCACCATCTTACAACTCCCATTGCACCTAAAACACGGCAAGAATCTAACACCACCACAACCCTCACACACATACCCACTTTTCGATTTCGGCAAACCTTCAAGCAGTTGACTAAAATTTCCATCTTCCATTGTCTTCACCACCGCATCAGCCCCACCTATGTATCTACCTTTCACAAACACCCTCGGTGGCACCAATTCGGTGCTATCTTTCCCCTTCATTAACTCTCTCAATTCTTCCCGGAAACCTTGATCCATGGATATATCTCTCTCGCAAACAAACACCCCGTATCCTTCTAACACCGCCCTCACGGCATTACACGCCTCAAATGTCTTACGTACCCCTCTTAATGTTGTGGTATACACCACTACCTTGTTTTCACCTTTTGGCGGGCAAAGGTTTTCAAATTCGTCTAGTGAAAACGGTTTAGGTGCTAACGATTTAAAAAAGATTGGATTTTTATGATCAAGATCTGATTTTTCTTGAAAGGTCATAGAGGGTTGTGCGTAAAGGCGGAAACTTTCAGCAGTAGAATCAAGACCCGCCATCAGTTCCCAAGAGTTGATGACTTCCGGTGGTGGTTCGGAGACTAAGATCGGCATAAGGGTAGTTTTGTTCTTGGAGGATGATGATTTTGGGTTGAGCGACAAGAGGCCGTAAATATCTGGTGGTGGTTCGGACCCAAAGATTGAGAGGAGGGTGGTTCTGTTTTTGGAGGACGATGATTTTGGGTCGAGTGTCAAGAGGCCGTAAGTTGTGGAGGTGAGAGAGACGATATGGTGGCCTAATGCTGAGGTGGTGAAATCTTCATCATGGTTTAGCTTTAGCAGATGTGATGAAGCACAACCCATTTTGGAATGAATGTTTCAGAATTCTAATTTGGTGAGATGAGAAATGATAGAAGACTTTAAAAAGATGGGACTAAAAGTACAGTGCTTTCAATTTCAAATGTGGGCTTATGGTTTTAGCGCCCAATTATACTGATAAATTTGAATCAAAAGACTAAAGGGGACATACTGTGCAATCAGCAATGCATGCTTTCGGTCTTTGCATCAAATGTCTTTTTAGAAAGCCAAAAAGATGATCTAGCTGGCATCCAAGGCTAACTTTATTAAAATTTCCACTTCTCATAACATTATAATAATCTAACTAATTTCAACTCTTATATTCTTCATCTTCGTGTATATACGGATCAAGTACCCTAAAATCCCAATCACCATAAAAAGAGTACCCCAACTACCAAACGGGTATCTTGCCTAACGGTATGAGAATAACACATCAACAAATAGGCTCCAGGTTTAAGTTTCAAACACAATATAGGTAGTATAGGGTGTGAACATTTTCCCATCCTAAAAAAAGAGAAAAGAAGTAGGTACTCCAATCAATTCTGTGTTATATCATACGTAGTATGACCTTTAACTTATGTCAGTTGTTCCACTAAATCTGTTGCAATATCTTTCTTAAAACAAAAAAGACACAATATGATCGGGATGCCAGTAAAATGTCCAACAACTGGTAGACGAAATGCATATAATTTTGAATCGATCCAGGTGCGAATCTAAAACATTTATTATTGTCATAATAATACTACCTAAATATATATATATATATATATATATATATATATAGGGGAAGGATCAAGAGGGAAGCTTCAATTTTGAGGGAAGGAGGGAAGTAAATCTCAGCCACAAATTTCCTCCCACCTTTTTCCAACAATAAATAATTCATATACAATACCCATTTAATCAATCTTAGTCTAAATTTCAAAATTAAAGCATGAAATTCAATGATTCATCAATCAAAAACATTATAAATTTTCCAATTCATCAAACACATTCATATATATCTTCAATTCGTCATGATTTGAAATCATCAAAAACTGTGAATTTTGGGTTTTTATAAAAAATCTTGTTTTGCCATTGAAAACAATAAAATTAAACGAATTTAATCATACAAAACGTATAAACAGGTAATTAATTGAATTAGGATTGTCATTAACCATCGAATTTCACAAAATTGAAAATATCCAGTACGTTAACATGCATTTGCAATGCATGTTAATCAAAATTACAAGTAAGATTCTTAAACATTAATTTTTATTGAATATTACCTTATATAAGTAATTATACATCGTTGAACGGTATAACATAACATTCATCAATGTATTACAATATATATGAGTTAACATGCATTATAAATGAATGTTATAATGTTCATCAGCATGATTTAAGTTAACATTCGTCATAAATGAATGTTAAAGACTCAATGAGATATTAACATGCATTTATGATGAATATGAGTTATTATACACTAATAACATATACAAGCTAAAATATTCATCATAAATGAATATTTAAATTGTAATTTTTATAACATGCATTTCAAATGAGTGTTAACTTTCTGAAAATTTTGATTTTGAGATTTTTTTGTGTAAAACGTAAAATAACTACAAGTTTGTTTGATTATTGATGTATATGATCGATTGATTTGAATTTTGCTTTATATACATCTCAATTTTGTACTCAATTGAATGAATTTGTGATTTTTTTATGGGTTTCTACATTTTTCTTCATGAAATCTATTTTCTAACATTTTTTTATTGAATCTAACAATTGTTAATCAATCTTGCTTAACGAGTTGTGTTTTAGTGTTTTAAATTTATTTTTGCAAGTTTCAAGCTTTAATTTAATGAATTTAAGATGAAAATCATGTTTTTAGTTGTTTTTGATTAACATGCTTTTGAAATGCATGTTAACGTTCTGGAAGTTGATTTCAAGTTATTTACAAAAATGTCACCGCGTTGACTTTTGAGTTGACCAGAATGTGTGGCTGAGAATCACTTCCCTCCTTCCCTAATTATTTTACTTCCCCAAGGATCTCCCCCCTATATATATATATATATATATATATAAACTAATCAAGCTTAGGACCAATGTCACGAGAATATGTCACATTAACTATGAGATGGGTTGAATGCAGTTGCAACCCCAGGGCACAAAGCCTCACCTAATGGTCCACCCAACCAAGAACCATGATGTGCCGACTGCTCTTCATTCAAAATCCCAATTCTCAATTGAAACAATCACGAGTATTGTAATTTTGACCAGGTTGCACTAAGGTAAGACAGCAATTATCACCAACAACCAAATCTTTATAATATCCCTCTACTGCTTGTTTATAAATCTTTTAGTTTGATGGAGAGATAATTCTACTCTTGTTAAACCACCTTCCCCACAACATATAGATAAATGAACATACCATATATGATGACACATTACAGTGAAATTCAATATTAATCATACCAAAAACTCACTTACCATGACTGTCGACATGAAGTGGGCATACCAGGATTATGATGAAGGGTAGGATGGTAACTATCTTTACTGTTGAGATTTTCGCGTTCTGTGATTGGGATTGGATCGAGATTCCACATGTTTTCTTGAACGAGATCTGATTTTGTGAGAATGGCACTGGCAGTATTGTCGATCAGGCATTACAACTCTCGAACACCTCCATTTCTTCCCATCTGTTCTGTTGCTAGCTCCTCCATGGTTCCAAATCTGACCCCATCATTCGACAACTTTAGTTAGAGACAATGTAAAGCTACAATGAAGGGTACTTATCATCATCTTAAATCTTGAAAATAGATATATTTCTTATATATGAACAATTAAAACGGGCTGTAGGCGATCACATTTACATACAATATGACCATTAAGTAATCAGTTCAAAATAGAACTTCGACAACTACCAATTAAACGTTTGTCATGTGCTCAGTTTCACTACAGATCAATTATTTACATACAACATGACCATTAAGTATACCAAAATGCAATGCTAAACACACCTACAGTACTATAAATTAACAATATTCATTTGAATGAAAAAGTAAAAGGAATTACTGTTGGATTAAGTGGATTGAAGACATAAATTACATGCAGTTGTGATGCTGTAAAAACCACTTTCCCAATGCCTCCACCTGTATATTTTCATTGTTATAGATCATTACAACCAACTTGGCAACTTCAGTCATAAAAAAAAGTGTGATACAAAAAGATGTGGACTTTAAGACCTGTGAATGAATTCCCAGATGCAACTTGATTGGTAGAAGTCAATGACTGGTCAAACAACCTCCGGCAATCATTAATTTCAATGGAAGTTTGATCTTGGGGATGATATGGAATAAGATTAGAAATCAATTTTTTTTTTTTTAGTCGGGTAATAAGTTGATCCGGTGTATCGCATGTTTAACACACACAACCCAGATCTTCGGTATCCCTTTATTTTATTTTTAAAATTCATTAATATTATCTAAAGATTTCTATTTCTATGATTATATCCACCCAAAATCCCAAATACGTACCAAATAAATTAATATTTTGATATCAAAACTTTGATAAAAAGAATTTGTTGTGAAGTTGCTCATCAAATACTTTTTTAACGGGATACTGTGATCCCCAGACCCATTGAAAATTGGGCCGAACCTTCTTTTTTCCACTATACTGCTTATGGGCCCAACGCAAAGAGAGAAAATATTGGGTTTGTTTGTGTGCATTGGCCAAATATTTTCTTTATTATATTCTATTTATTAATCATTTATTTTGTTTTTTCTTTCTTTCCAAGATACGTTCAAATTTGATAATAATGTTTACGGGAAGGATTCACAAAGAATTAGCATTTTTGAGGTAAGAAAATTGATAAATTATAACGTTCACCGAATATTTTTTTTGTGTAAAATAGTACGCAGTGAAATATTTATCAATGAATATTTATGCCCTGTGAATCATATCTTTGATGTTTTTATGTATCAGATTCATTAACCCTTTAACCACTTTAACGTAAACATTGTACTTTCCGAACAGAATGCACATAGGCACATGTTCATATATACGAACCATTTAGTCGCATACTCGCATGTCTATGCATGTAAGTTCGTCGTTCAAGTAACTATTATATAGATTCTACTAGTGTAACGATATGTATAGATCAAAATCGGTTCTCCCGTATACAAGGTTCAAACTTGTAACACATCAAGTCAGTGTAGTTTCCTCCATGTTAACATGATAGAGTAATGGTTGCTCTTCAATTAATACCAAATTCCTTTTTTCCCAAAATTAATATAATAAGAAATCAAATAGTGAATACAATAATAAAAAATAAATCTTGATAAAGAAAAAAGGAAATAAATGGTTAGAAGATAATATAAGAGATCGAGGTCCACCATTACAATGAGGTAAAAGTGAACCATGTGCAATTGTGCAAATGGTCCTTGAATCATTACCATTATTATGAAACATTCTAATTTACATTTACAGCACTCCATTAATATCAAAAACACTATGAAATCCCTCAGCATCATAACACATCAAAAAATCACACCCTTATACTCAAACTATGGATTATAATTACTTAATCACCACAAACAACATCAATAGTTAATCATATATAAGATGCAAAAAAAATATAATAATGATAATGTAGTACTATAAGTGTAAATCATCATGATCGACTTAACTCATGATAAGATTATTGGATTGGATTTGTGTCTTCTGTTTCAGTAGTATCATAAGTTGAGCCTTTTGACATTCAAGTTTCGTACCCAAATGCCTACTTCTTGACCCGATCGCTTTGACGACCCTCGGAAACTCTACAAACCCGCGAATTCCACGCTTTATGTGTGGATTTTCGGCCTCTAACGATGCCTTTCGACCATGCAGATTTAGTGAATTATTCCCAGATATAACATTGAGGTTTTCGGGCTCTTGTTTTTCATGATCATCATAGATCTTATGAATCATTTTTGTACTTTCCAATTCGGAAATCTTCTCTTCTAACAAGATTTTAGCATCACTAAGCTTCATATGAACTCTTTCTTCTCTCAAGACTTCGGCCACACGTAACATCTTTCGTTCTTCTTCCATGTCCGTTTTCAACCTACTAATTTCCGACTTATGAGATGTTAACTCAAAGGCAAGCTCTTCACATACTTTCTCCAATGCTTTTGTTTCTTTCCTCTCTTCCGCCACTTGTTTCATCAACTTTTTAGTTAAAGACTCTGCCTTTTTACGAGCTTTACGTTCATATTCAAGCTGTGCTTTGAGCTCCAAGATTTGGGCTTGTGCGATTTCAAGGTCCGAATCCATAAATGGCTTGATGAATGTAAGATCCCAGAAAGACGCAGCAATCTTGCGAGTTGAAACCGGTAAATGAAGGAGATGAAGTTGCTTATTTTCTTGATCTTGATCTTGATCTTGTTTTTGTTGTTTGTTTTCTTGTTGGTTTTGTGGACAAGTATAGGACGGATTCTCATACAACTTCCAAGTTGGGGATGAGGTAGGGATTTGAGTAGGTATTATGGTTTTGAAAGAATGGTCATTTGTTTCATGAAAGTTGGTAGTAGTTGTTGTTGTTGTTCTTGTATTGATCATCATAATCGTTTTAATGTCATCTTCTATTGTATCAACTTCTTTTCTTATGTAAGATTTAATACCCTATAATATTTAAAAATATATATATATATTTATAAATAAAAAAAAGATGTTGCTTTTGTGTTGGCTAGCTAACTTTTATTGAAGGAGGGACCTATGTGATGGATTAAAGGATTAAGATTGTAAAAAGGAAGAGGAGACATCACATGCTCTTCATCTTTATTTGTTCACACACTCACTTCCATCATCACTCTTGCTCTTGTATAAGCAAACTATATTAATTATTATTTTTAAAATACTTATATTCTTTTGTTGTTACATATTAATAATATATGCAGCTGGTTTAAGTACTACCTAATATGCATGCAAATTGAATTTATTAGTCAAGGACTCAAGGTGACTTTTCACTAATGCAATAAATAATAAATAATCATATATATACAAAAAAATTAGTAATGTAGTTGGATGTGTTTCAGTTCTTATGGTAAGACATGAATGATAAATAATTAGTAGGCCATGCTACTATATCCCACCACATTTTGAAACCACATGGACTGTTCTATATACTCCTATCTTGGTGCATTTTGTCTCTATCATGTATCACTTATTTATCGTCTTCAATCATACCATCTATTTTAGCTTTTCGAATAGCATAAAGACGACGTCTATAAAGACGACGTAGGTCTTACTCTTCTATTATTGAATCGTCATTCTGAATGGGCCTGAGGTAAGTTACAGTAGGAAAGGGCATCGTTATATGAACCCCACCATAATAATTTGAATTCTGGGACCAAGTAGCACCTGGACACCAATATCATCAACACAATTTCGACCCCTGCCTAGCTTTCGAGATCATCAAGGACGTTCTAGTGCGCAAGCTAAGAAGTAAGAACACTATAAGTTCTACAAAATACAATTGAGATCCAAAGTAAAAGATGACAACTAAAACCCTTGGAACTTTGAAATATGCCAATTGAGTTATGTGTTGTGTCATACAGATCAGATAGAAAACTTCAATAGAAGTTGGGACACCTTTTGCCTACATGTGTAGACATCATGTAAAATCCAAATGAATGCCAGCAATATGGAAGCAATACATGTTAATGACTTGGGTCATCACTGCAGGTATTATTAAATACCCATAATGTGCACACCTACCAAAATATGTCACAAACCTCTCCGACAGAACACTCGATGATACGTATTATATATGTATCATAATATCCAAAATAAAATTGGATGGTCCTGACCATAATGACACTCCGGTCTCTGGAGAAGTTATCTGATGGAAAAGTTTCAAGAACGAAAACTGAATAATAATATCAAAGTGGTAAATTGTGCATTTGGGTACTTCAACTTCACCAGGACTGCTTCCGCTTAAATGCGTTTCTCAATCCGCATCTGTTATTAGATAAAACAAAAATGGCTTGTATACATCACCATCATCGATCCCACAAACATATAAAAGGATCTGAATTGTAACATAACAGACTACAACATTCAATAACTTTCTAAGTCAGCAGATGCTTAGAACCACCAAAGACTTGGGACTTCTTTTATTCGGCAACTTCATCCGGCTTCATTGTTTCAACTTCTTTCAAATTTTCCAATGACGAGATGCGTGCATCCAGGGATTTATAAAGGTCATTCATCTAGATCATCATGGATGACAATTTGTTAGAGCTTTCTAACAACTCAACATAATATAGCACAATGAGTATTAAAAGTACTAGAAGCATATACATATAGATCCAATGATCCATATCAAAAACCATGAGATGATATTCAGAGTATACAGATAAGAGTGCAGGCAAACTAGGCATGCAGCCATACACATAGAATGCTTATGATGACCACAAAATAAATTTTCCAATGGCATGTATTTGATGATATAGACCATTTATCTCTACGAATACAGGGGATCACAGATCTGATACGGAGTTATACACATTCAAGTATACTTACTTTTTTTTACATAAAGAGTGAGTGTCAAGATTTAACTCCAGTGAAATGTGAGAGGCCTGAACACTAGCCATAACATTGCTTGGAACTAATTTGTTCACTAGGTCGGTCAATAGTCTTGCAAACGGATCTATATTCAAATACGAAGAAAAGTATGTTGTGTGCAAGGCATACAACCTCGATCACAATTTCAACAATCAGATTACCCATTAATAAATTTCATCAAGATCATATGTAAATACCACACACTCCTTGATTTCAAACATGTTTGGTATTGCTTTGGTCAATCTATAAAGATATTTATTCAATACTGAAGCACCCAAGAGAAAGTGCTAAGAAAAGAACCCTGACAATCCGAAGCGAGTGTACCCCAGGGCTCAGACTACCATAAACCATGGTATTTCTATTATGTTATTTTAAAAATCATATATATCAGTATTAACTTTATAACTACTTAAATTTCAAGCAAATCAAATTCAATGTCTATTTTTCTCAGGGGGGGGGGGGGGGGGGGGGGGGGGGGGGGAGGAAATCAGGAAATGTCATGTTGGAGCTTTATAATAACTAAAAAGTAGCTGAAGTGAACATACATTCATATACACACATACATCCATGCACCATTTAGTTATACAGCTCATACTGTAATTTGATACATTTCAAAAACAAGCTTTGCATTGACCAAATATCTAGACTATGGCTACTCCTGAAAACACTTCTGATAGATAACATTGTAGAAGACACCTCTACAACCATTGAAACTGCAAAAATGGTTCGAGATCAAACATAAAGTTTATAGTGCAACTATCTATTATTAGTTCACCTATAAGGCTATTAACAATTAAACATTTCATATACGTGTGAGTAAGCTATAAAAAAGTGAGCCCAAGGTATATAGAAAAGAAAGGGTTCAATTATTTGACATCGAAATCTGAAAGTTTTGGCAACATATTTGGTCCTCCACTATAGAACCACTATATACAGCCTGTGAAGTATAACACTGGGGCCTATAATGTATATCATGCTTTGGTTGTAAGTGTACATACACACTCATACACACACAAAAAGACCCAAATCTGGATGTTCATTTCTCTGATGGAAAACTCCTTTTATGAGAAATTTTCTTACATACATAATACATTTGTGGAAGGGTCGTAAATTTGAACTATACATTAACTCTAAAAATGGCTGCTATGACCAAAAGGTCGTTTATTGAACTTTATTACTGGTTCCACATGGAAGACCAAATGCGTTGGTTGATCTGGACTATTTTGGACCAAACTGAAAATAAGATGATCAAATGTGAAGTAAGATGATCAAACCTGTCAGTTGATATGCAGTCTAGGGACTATAACTACTATTATATACTCTAAAGTTTGACCTTAAAGACGTCAACAACATAATATACGTCAATTGGGGAAACATCTGTTAGGGAAATAACATGATTGTGCTTTGCAGATAAACTAGTTCAGCCTAGATAGTGCTCTATAACTGGTGCCTAAACGCAGAATTAGGAGCAAAATAACAATGTATACCAAAAGTTGATACATATTCTAGTTAATTAAAACCTCAACAATACACTAATATCGATTTAGCAGAAGTTACTTAAAACACAATATAGTTTGACAGATTTTATACATCTATTATTCGAAAAGAACAACTTGAACCTAACGTTCATTATACCTATTACAATGCCATCCCTGTGCATTTAAGAAAAAAAATCTAAGGCACGATGCGACATCCGAATTCACTGTTTTCCGTAATATAATTAAACACTTTACCCTAATCTTCTTAATCCAGGTACCTAGGGTTTTGTTATCCAACTATGTTTTTATAGAAGCAATCATACAGCAATAACACCTAATACATTTATCAACCATTGATAAATTACCTATAATTTTATAAAAAACTACAAAACAAAATATGAAACGGAAATAATGAATTAAATGATGAATTAAATTGGTAGTATATACAGAAGAAGATAAAAAGGTGAAAATGAAAACCAAAACCTGTTGAGAGATCGATTGATGAGCGATTTTGTAATCCTTATGAAGAAAATAAAAACCACCGGCCGACGCCACCGCAGCTCCGGCGAAGAAGGACGCGAACCTCACCCGCAGTACGTATCCCATGACTTTTTTCCGATTTGATTCTAGTCAGAAACGGGAATAAGGGTGCAAAACGTAACTAATGGGCCGAAATATAAACAAATGGGCTTTTTTTAATTTTAACATAATACATATAGGATAATTGGGTCACATGACTCTGGTATAAAGGCCCATTGAATATGAAACCTTCTATTAGGCGCGAACAAAATCGGGTTTCGTGCATACCCGACCCGACCCGGTACCCGAACCGGGTTTTAGGTCAAAGGAAGAAAAACCGGGTTGTTGACCTACCCGACCCGACCCGAACCGGGTTTTTGACCCACGAATACCGATTTTTAAACAGGGTTTTTTCGGGTTTTATACCGGGTTTTCCAACCCGACATGTAGTGTACCCGGGTCCAACCCGCTTTTGAAATCCAAAACCCCAAACCGGGTATGTACTTGCCGGGTACGAAAAAAACCCGAACCGGGTTCAAAAAACCGGTTTTTTCGGGTTCGGTTCCGGGTTTTTTTTCGGGTTCGGGTTTTTTTGTTCACGACTACCTTCTATAGTTCTATGAAGAGAAATGATTTGATTACATAAATTTAGATACATAATGATGTGGCACCAATAAAGTAAAGAGAGAGAAAGAAGAGAGAGAATAAGTGAACCAATGTGATGATGACAACTCATTATGTAAACATTTTGTATATGTATTTGTGTGTAAGCATAGCATTGCTCATGAAGAGAAGAAGAAGAAAAAACGATAAGTCAACTTTATTTTTTCTTTTTAACATGGTTCAAATTGTAATAGTATAATAAAATAAATATAATATAAATATATATATAAACTAAAATAATTTCAAACACTAGACATATAAATTTAAATTATCATATTTACATTATACGAATACAGATGATTTGATTGTCGGGCTAATTACGTAGTTTCCACTCACAAATCACCTAAATTTCATATTTCATCCATCATAACATTAAAATCACTGTACATTATGCACTAAAAGTTTGTATTTTAGAAAAATATGTAATTTAGGTACTTTTTGAGAGGGAAATATGCAATTCTTCCTTAATTTCGGTCAATTACATATTTCTCCCTCAAAGATTGTTTGAATGAGGTACATGAATATGTGTTTGCCACAATTTTTGTACGTGGTTAGATGTATAGATTTGGCTTTTGCTCTCCATACCAATTATTTTTACTCTCTATACCATTTTTTAAAATTAAAAAAAAAGGGGAAAAGGTACAGAAAAGTACAGAATGAAAAGTAAGAGTGGTGGAATAAAGTACAGAAAAAATACAGAAAAATGTAATTTTAAAAAAATAATTGGTATGGATAGTAGTACCCGTAGATTTGGATATGTTAGTTGGAGGAGTTACTTTTTTCATGATTTTATGGTGGTGAAATGTATCATTCATTAAAGTTGGTAGTTGAGGCAAACATGAATGTGGAATTAATGGGTCAAAGACTAAATATCGATTGCCCCATATTTCAACAAGAGTTGCATAGATCTTGTTTGGGGTACTTTCTGACTCGAGATTTTGACCCTTCATTGATTTCCACTAGTACTTTTGGATTCAAGATTTTGATCCCCACTTGTCTTTCACTATTTACCGACCTTCGAAACTTGATTAATGAAAACATGTTCACTTTGTCGTTTTGTATATACCAATTTTTGCATGGAACTATATATGACTTTATTCTCTCAATCAAACACTCAACTTTAGTTAAAACCATATTTGTATTTTCGAAAGAAAAGTATAAAGAGTCCTAATAGACCATTTTCATTTATTTCAATTGTTATAAGTTATTTCTTCCATGACTGAATTTTTGAAGATTCATTATAGACAAAATCTACATTGAACCTCCATCGTATCTAATTAAAAACATGTACGTGCGGCTTGGTTGTTGGTGGCGTGCGAAGACTTACACGAGGTCATCTGCATCTCTCCAACCCACAGCTGATATGAGATTCGTATAACATGTTACAAACGCCCGCTTGGCTGTGATACCGTTTGTAATGCCTCAAAATCCGAAATCAAAAGACTACTCTGATACATGACAAGTTTCAATTACAAAAAAAAAAAAAAAAATAGTGAAACGATACTAATAGCCCATTACGTTATACTTTTAATAAATGACTTAAATGCCTTATCTAATACTGATGTGTGACGTGTTTTTGCAAACCTTATGCTCGCTAATACTGAAATCGTGAATAAGGTTAAGTTCTTAATTCCCTTAAAAAAAAAGGTCGAGGGGTTCTCTCCAATTCGTGCATGAGTCACATGAACTAAGAGTTTACAGTCATTACCTCTATCATTATTTATTATCCATTATTTGATCATTTATTAGATCAATGAGAAGAAACTTAGACATGCTGGCAATGAATTAATGGATTCAATACTTCACTACATCTGCTGAGGTGGAGGTTAATTGCTTCAAATACTTGATGGGGTGGGGTCTCCCATTTTTCACTTAAAAATTCCATTCTTATTACATACACTCATTAGTCAATAGTCATTAACTCGACAAATATTTCACTAAAGCCGGGGTGTATTTAAAGTAAGGGTTTTGCGGTGTGACCTTGTGTCATACGTTAAGGTGCATTTATTAAACATGTAATTTTTTTAAATAACAGAATTTGTAATTAATATATGCATAAAAAAGAAAATATTAGATTGAATTAATGAGTATTAAATGTAAATGTTAATATTTAATGAAAATTTAACTTCATTAAATACACCTTAACGGGTGTCACGGAGGCACATATTAGCAAAACCCTTAAAGTAAATAGCTTTTAATGTTTTTAAAATTATAAATTAGTTTATACAACTAATTCCAAAGATGCCCGTTTACATATAAAAAAGTATACTAACTTCATTTTTTAAGTGATGTATATAGCTAGGAAAGTTTGTAAACTAATTAAATGTGATATGTGAAAAAAAGGTTTATTGTTTTCATATGTATTAAACTTTACAATTTTTATTGAAATAAACTTCTATTTGTTCTATTGTATGTGTTGAACTTGTAAATATCCTCTATTATATATATACTTTCCTTTTTAGGTAAGACAAAAAAATGAAACTTTCTAATTTTGCCTTTGCACAAAAAGAAAAAATGATCAAATTATATAAAGAAATAATAGTAAATGATAATTAACATGTCAAACCCATAGTTGTTAACTAGTGACTCGAGATCTCGATTTTTAACTCGTCACTTGTGATTTGACTCGACTCGTAAGAGTCACTATATAACAATAAACATGTATTTTATATGTATATGTATATTATTGTTAAAGATTATTGTTTTTAAGTGAAATAAAACATGGTGAGAGTCGATAATTAAGTAGCTCACCAGCAATCAACACAAATGCTTAACTTATATTCATTTCTTTTTCTATTTTGTTATTTATTCTTTGTATAACATTACACTAAAACTTCGTCTGATTTGCTGACTCGTAAGAGTCGTACAAGACTCGAAAGAGTCTCAGAAGAGTCAATAATCAGCTTGTAAAAATCAAAGTCATTTAAGAGTTGGGGTCAGAGTTGACTCTTTTTTTGGATATTTAACTTGATTCGTAAGAGTCGACTCATGAATCGTAAGAATTTAACCATTATTGTCAAACCTCGTTAAACTTTTGTAAGGTAAATTGACAGTTCATGGGATGGGCGGAGTCACATTGAAGGTTGGGATAGCATTTACTAGCTACACGACCATTCGCTATATGCGGTGTAATCTTTTACGAGTATATTAAAAATTGTATTTTTGCTACATTCCTGATTTGTATAAAGGGTTCACAAACATTCAGATACTCATGTTACGAGAGTTATGTCAAATCCTGAATCACCACTACATGTAGCCCCAACTCCAAAAGACCATAACACCAATTTAATTTGTAACTATTGGAACTAAACCAGCTATAACGCATTATACGATTTATAAATACGTACAGAGTGTAGTTACTGTTACATATGCATACACGTACATGACCTCCAATAGATATAAATTTCATGGCTGTATTGTATTATATCCGACATGAGCACAGGGAACACATGGTGGTTCATAACCGGTGGATCCATTTCACAGTTGGCACCATCAAACAAACTCTCAACTCCATCATCATGATTCAGAATTTCATGCATCCATCACCACCAAGTCTTTTTTTGACCTTTTTATTCATCATAAATATGGGGTTGACTTTTTTCCAAGACTTACATACATGTATATATATATATATATATATATATATATATATATATATATATATATATATATATATATATATATATTGTATATGTATATATATATGGGCATATGGCTCATTAATTATACGGAGTACAGAGAGTTTGACTAATTTTGTGTATCATATTGTGGTCCGTCATGCCTACGCTTGAAATTATGGTACGTGGCACCGTTTATTGCTTGGACGTAGTCTCTCTTTTAAAACTTGTTATATACAAAAATATATAACAATATATATATTTTAAAAACTTTATATATATCTTTTTCTGTTTTTTATTTTTTTAAAAAAAATTGTTATATACAAAAATCGTCACTTAATTGAATAAAACGCTATATGTAACGTGATTATGTGAATATATAAGTTATAAAGTATTTTACATGTAAATTTATTTATAAATGAATATAATATACAACTAAATATATGTAATAGTAGCAAACAGGTGGCATTTAAACCAGATTAGAAAGTTTGAGTCTCGATTGTTGAGACCATTTACTCGGTTTGCAGAGTTGTGGTTGCAACAACTCATGACATTTATAGAAACCACCTCTTTAATTTCTTCACACAAATCTTTCCTAACTTTCAACCTACGTACGTACTTCAAAATAGTTATCGATAACCACTATAATATACGAGTAATGCTCTTTTTCTAGTATTTGTATATTTTCATTCTCTTTTTTAATTGTTACTAGCTAGCTTCATTTCTTTATTAATTAGGGTTAATTGTTTCGTTATGTATTAAACTTTAAACTTTTTACTATTGTATGCGACATACTTTCACTTGTTCTATTGTATGTAGTCAACTTGTAAATATGTTCTATTGTATGTATCATTTCCTTTTTGGGTAAGGCCAAAAAAGGAAACTTTCCTTTTTTGGATATACCCAAAAAGGAAATAATACATACAATAGAACATATTTACAAGTTCAATACATACAATAGAAGTTTTCAAAGTTTGACGCATACAATAATAAAAGGTGTAAAGTTTAATACATAACGAAACAATTAACCCTACTAATTACTCCATATGATGCAGAACAAAAACCTACGAGAATAAATTTAAGAGCAATGTTACACTCATAAAAAACTTACAGATAAACTTATATACAAAATGACATAGCAAATGATGTGCACCAATTACATTAATTCTTTTTTTTGCTCGTATGTTTCTCTCTCCTAATCTAATTGGTACAACTCATTTTGTGGATAGAATTTTGTGAGTCAATCGTTTCTTTATATTTAAAATGGTATAGAAGAATAGGTAAAACTTATTAGGGTGTAAACGAACATGAATGAAGCCTATTTGTGTTATTTTGTTAAAATTTTATTGAGTAAATAAATGAATATACATACAAACAAATATACGAACAGATTCCTGGTTTATATTCATTCATGCCTTCCTTTGCAAATTGTTCACGTTCATTTTTATGTGTTTATCAAGACGTAGAGATGAACAAACACAAAGTGTACATATATAATAAACCAACAGAATTGAAAAATGAACATTATAATACTCCGTATAAAATTACTATATTATGGATTTGTCTAACTTGTTTACTTATTTTATAATAAAAATAAAAATGTATACAAAATTTTTATGTATAAACTATGAAACGAAAGGAAGTTTTGGTTAATTGGACGTTTGGTTCATATGAACCGTGCCATTTATTGAGGTCATGCAGTAATTATGATTGACCCATGTTAGGCGCTGATATGATCCAATCTGGATATACTATACTCCTATCCATCATTTAATTGATTTTAAGTCAACTCAAATATCGACAAAACATCTCGATTTGAAAATCATTTGAGTTTTTAGTGACATTGAATCTCCTCCGTCATTGAATTTTATCTGACAAATAATCGGGAAGGTAACGCAAAACCCATTCGAAATCAATAAGTTAAGTGCGAAAGACAAAAGGCGTATGACCACGTCACACTTGTAGATCGATTCATTTGTTGATTGATGAAATCCCGTATGTATTTTAATTCGTACCATAACGATAAGTATATATAGAATACAAAGACACGGACGAAACCCCCTAATGGAGCATGTCACATCTAATCGGGTTGGGTCATACTAAACTAACATAGCATATTATGTATTCTAATGATCATTTTCTATACCATTTTCTTCAAGGTCATAATGTAAGTAAATTTACTTGTAAGAGGTAACATAAAAGCTGAAACACAAAATCTTAATTGTTCACATGAATTACTTGATTAATACTAGCTAATTTCAAATTGGATGCAAATTTGATCGAGAAAACTAAACAAAATGCATGTCTAAAATCACACGATGGCCTACTACTACAAATGTCTCACTAGATCGTTAACGATTTAATCAGGATGAATAATTGCAATTTGATATATAGTGCAAACTCAAAGTCTGTGATTATGAAGCTGGCGAACGTTTAAAGGAGAACAAATGTTCTCATCGCCATTTAGCATATGTTGAGCTATGATGAAATTCGCTGCTTGTCCAGGATGATATGAGTCAAAAAACAAATACTTTGATCGGTCTTCGCAAAGACTTGTGCTAATTACACTCTCATCTCCAAGCCGAAAGCAAAATGGAGGAATAGATCCTCCACAACATGGATTGTTCACATTTTCAAAGCCTACAATGAAGACAGCGTTTAGCAATCAATTATACTAAAGAATCTTGATTTTCGAATTATCAAGGTTGGATGACATACCATAATCGCGATAATTTTGTAACATTCCCATTATGACATCGTATGAATTTGCATAAACGAAAATGGAACCAAAACCCATCTCTAGGTTTAAGCGTTGCACAACCATACGTAACTTATCATTATATCCTTGGATTAACTTGTTCATTTCTTCGTGGCATTTTCCGGGTGCTAAAAAGTGTATGTCCCGAACAAACGGTATGCAACCAAGAGGTCCAATGTCTACTACGACTATCTTTCGAGCCCCTAGTTTATGCAATCGCTTTACAAAACCAACAGTTAACAATAGATAAATATATCCAAAGAATTTATATAGGACACAAAATGATAAAATGAAACTTTTAATACAAGTCAAAACTGGTCAATTCAGGTCAACATGTGTTCAACATGTGTTGACCTTAAACATATGTCAAAATTATTCAACTCTGTATAAATTACCAATGTGTCAAATACGATATGAAGATTATTTTATTTAAATATAAATTAGAATTGTTTTATACAGTAAAAATACACCTTTTATGACCTTTGACCCATTTGACTTCTTTTGTGTTGACTATGATCATAATTAACGTGTTACAAGGTACTGCACAAGTTATAAGTAAATTAACAACGGATTAATAAATAGTTACCTTGAGATGTAAAGTCATATTGGAGATCATGGTGTTTTGTAAAGTAGCAGGGGTAAAATCGTAATTGCCAACAAAAGGAAGATTTGGTAGGAAGTAAGTGATTATATCATTTGATCCGGTCGTTAATGAGAAGATTGCATTCTTTAGAAGATGTGTTGTACTATTTTCTCCCATCATTTTCACCATTTCAGCCCTGCTTCGCTCAAAACTATCAATTTGTTTGCTCAATGGTATACGTGCAACCTGCACAAGTTACGTTTTGTATTTCAAGATGCGAAATTAAAGTAATGTCTACTAAGTTCGTGATTCAAGAAAATATGTGCATCGTGTTATAAGATTGACGTACAAATAGGGTACCAGTGTCCTCTAGTATCCCAGAAGCTCCAGAAGCGTAGTTTATGCCACCACGAATCGCGTTAGATATTGTGTTACTAGAGAGAGATGGTGTAGGCAGTGTCTTGGCTCCTAATGCTTGCGCTAAACGACAAGAAAAAAGATTATTGTACGCCGTAGTACTTATAATCATTTTAACGAGCAAATGAACTTACGTTACACGTATTTTTGGTTTTTGGATCTTTTGTTAGCTTTAAAAAAAAAAAACCATTAGATCAATTCTACAGTTTTTTCCGTATGTAAACACTTAAAAAGTATGTAGGTCAAATATGTCGTGACAAATTCAATTAAAATCTGAATTGTTACCTAAAGGAGTAAAGGGTACTAGAAAAGTGGTTAAGACTCGACTTTAATTTGAAGTATGCTGTATGCATGTATAAATATAGAAGAATTAGCAGGAAATTGGTTACCAACGATGTCAACAATAGTGAAACCATTAGTGTATCTTCCTGTGGGCTTCCCACCAGATGGAGTAAAATCGATCCCATAAGGAGAGTAATCGGCCTTCGAGAGACTTGGCAAGTAGTTATTGTTTCCAGCATCGACAACCGAGTCACCAAATGCAAAGTTAGTGTAGCAAACACAGCGCGAAAAATGAACAAAACACGAGATAGTGAAAAGGAACACTTGTGCACTCATTTTAGTTTGAGGTAGTAAAAAACTGGAGTAAAATAGTGACTTTATAAACAATTACATTACGTAATATGAAACAATATATTAATATTAATGATGGTTAGCTAGTAGCATACATGTTGCATGACGACCATATCTAAAGGAAAAGATACTTGAATTGAACAAGTCTAGAATGAAATGGTCATATTGATGATTAAAAACCGTACCATGTAAGATGACGAATTTACGGGACCATGATCGCTAATGGAGGAATCGTTTGCATATGGGTGACGGATGCATGCTCGATCTTTAGGTTATGGTAGAGGATTTGTTTTGTGCTTTTCATTGTTTACTTTGAATCTTTTGAGTACAATCAGCGCGGACTCGGGATAAAATTTTCTTATGTTCCTTTTGAAGGGTTTTAATAGAATTTATACGTTATAAAAGTTTTAATCTTTATTAACTGTTAATACAATTAATGATGCGGAAGTACGAGTCGACTTCTTCCTCTTGTTTCTTGAAATCGGCCAAGCTAGGGATACGTTAGGTATCCACCGATAATTCATGGTTGAACGAACGGTAGTATTCTAAAGTGTGTACACTAAATACCAAACACAAGTACGCGATCGAATCACGAACTAAACTCTTGGATTGGGTAGGCCGACTTTCGGCTTGTGGTTTGGGTGGGGTTGGTCGACGGCAAGAGAGGGAAGGGAAAGGAGAGAAAAGATTAGGTTTTTGATCACCAAACAAATGAACCCCTAACCCTCCTTTTATAGGTTTAGTCCAACTTGTTTTCCAAGTTAATCAAACTAACACCTATAGTCCCTCTAATTTAATTACTTATTAAACCAATCCCAAAGTTAACAATTTACAATTGAAACCTTGTAGTTTAAATAATAATTAAGCTAGTAAATTTATTTACAAAACAAATTATAAATAAATTCCTTTAATAAATAATTACATTTAATTATTTATACATTCGACCAAAAAATTCATTTCAACTAAATGAACGATATCAAATATCTAATTATAGTATCACACTACGTGTTCGGTTGTGCTCATCGGTGTGACCCTGCGGTGTTCATATGAAACTGGATTTGATATTAATTTACGATAATATTAAGCACATAATCTTTCAGACTCCCACTTGTGCGAAATATTAGCATCGGTAAATATTATGTACCTAAGGCGGTCCCTACCAGGACACTTAAGTTAACCAGATCAATGAAACAATCACTCCTCATAGCTATATAGCCTAGCTGAAATAAAATTCAAACGGTGAGGGTGTGGCTATTATCCTTTTGCACTTTCTTAAGATATTTTAGAGTATAAGGCATGGACCGTATCAACCTTCCAATACTCAATTCCTATTTTCGATTACAGATTTGTACCGACTAAGCAAGTGACTTATCACTCGAGTATGGCCATACATTTCTTCAGTCCAAATCATCGACGGCCTAGGAGATATCTCTCTTGCTTCTATTCAAGAGTTGCAAAGTCCCATCTTGTGAGTTAAACTAGAAATCACAACATGTGTTCTTCGTCAGCCAACGAATAACCGTTATGGATGCTCATTTACGAACACCGTTAGGTCTCATTAGAAACCAACTAGGTTCACATGCGAAAATCTAGCCTGCTCAGGTCAGAGGATAGTGCGCCACAATTGAGAATACCCATGACTATGGTCCACGAAGTATTCACTCAATATGTGGGTCAATCCAACATTTAATCGCATTAAGTGCTAGTGATCAGGCATCACAAATTAACAGTGACTGTACCTTATCTGCAGGACAAGTTGCTACTTAAAGCTGTAACATACCATCTTTCACTATAACCGATCGCCCTATTGTAGTTCCCACGACAACAAGCGGTTATGGATATGTGTCTCATACACTTTAGAATAAATTTGCATTTATTCATGGATACTAAAATATACTAAATATGAACAACATGAAGATCTCGTCATATCTCAATGAGTCACACAACCTTAACATGCTACAGTTCATGGTTTCGGAATCGGGTCGTGATATATGAATATAATTAGAACTAATTCTAGTTAATCCATATCAACCATATTTACTAAGATGCATTTCTCCAAATATATCTTATTAAATATCTACCCACTAAACTTAAGTTAAAAGACTTTAAGCTTTATTTGTTGTAATCATAATTTGAATCTTTGTTAATGTAATCCAATGATCATTTCATATGTACACCGAAGTAAAACATATTGGATCATGATATCATTTATACAAAACATTTACTATAACTAACCATTAATTCAACTTAATGAAATTGACTTCACAATGTATTTGATGTTTCCAAAAACTTGGATTTTAAAATTACTTTTAAACAATCATCAAACCTTTTAAAGTCAACTTAACAATAAACTTTAATTCCTCAACAATAAAATTAACGAATTAATGTTCTTGTGAGATATTAAAATTTCCAATTAACGCTCCCACTAAATCCAACAATAATTATGAATTCAATTTCTACATAACAAATCTCATGATTCATTTTAGAAATGATTCATAATATGCATTAATTAAATAAACTAAGTCTTTGGTTTCATGATGTGTTTATAGAAAACACATTATCAATTTATTTCTCATAGACAAGAATAAATCAAACCACAACAAGTTTATTATTCCATAATTAATTGACAACTCAATTTAATTGTATCTAATAAGTATATTAACTTATTCATACATTTTAAGCATATAATAGATTCAATAATCTATAAGATTCAACAATCTTGAAGTATTATTATTTAGTGCTAAGTTCAAACATTCATATTATATGGCAACTTACGTATTCAATAATTCACAATTATATAGATATCAATAAATAACATGTATTACTCATAAACTCTTATCTCATAAAGATAAATTCTAAATGAGTCATACAATAAGATTGTTACATGTGGATTTCATTTTGGGATTTAAACATAAGTTTTAAAATAAAGAACATTTCAAAAACTTGTAAACACATTTCAAACATTATTTCAGAAACCAAACTTTAATATTAAATAACCAAAATATTTAAATATTCAAAAATAATTATCCAAGCTCAAAACGAGCAAATCATAATGTGAAAACCAATGTATGAAATAATATCCCAAAATATTAAAAAAATGAACTAATGTGCATAAAGCACTTATTCTTCCACATCCAAGCTTCTCGAATTAATAACGTCATCTCTATAGCTCCACTTCAAGTGCTCCATTACTTCTTGACCCCTACAATAAAAATTGTACACATTAGATCAACCATCTAATATAGTCATGTGAAGTAAATAAACAATCCTTTATAGGATATCAATACTAACCAGAACTTTCAACACCATTCCTCTTATCAGCAAGATAATCGGGACAGTTCCTCCTCCAATGTCCAAGCTTACCACAATGAAAGCAATTATGCTCGGCTTTGGACACTTTGGCTTTAGCTGCTGGCTTTGAAGTTGAATCAACATTCTTCTTCTTTCCCTTGTTGCCACGGAACTTACGCTTCTTCTTTATACCCTCATCACGAATCATAAGCATATCTTTAGTCTTGACGGGTTCCATATCCCGTTGAGCAGTTTTCAACATTTGATGCAACTCATGGATCGTCCTTTCCGTATTGTTCATATTGTAATTGAGCACAAATTGCTTGTACTCCTTACTCAATGAACCAAGAATCATATCAATAGCCAATTCTTGCGGAAAGGCATGACCAAGTCTTTCAAGACGGTTAAGATGTCCTATCATCTTCACAACATGGGCACTCACATCAGATCCCTCGTGTAACACCCTGTTTCTGGGTCTGTTAGTATGTTAATATTTTCAGACTGTGAGGTATTATTTAATGTGTCAGAAAACAGGTTCGGTAGTTTATTTGAAAATAAATGGGTAAAAGAGCCTAATAATTTATTGTGACTAATAAATTATTAACCGATTTAAATTAATTTAGTTGACGGTAAAATAAAATGGTATTTCCCCGCAAATGATTTTTAAGTTCCAGACAATAATAAACACGGGGAATGAAAATTACACACTTATATGCTATAATCTATGGAATAAATCGGTTTTTATTCCCACACAATACATACATACGTACGTTCATACATACATATGAAACCCTAGATGGATTCACCTCCTCTCTTCAAATCAAAGCTCTCAAGCTCCAATCCAAGCTTCAAACACATAGATTAATCATCCTTCAACCTTTCTAATTGCTTGGTAAGTTTTATTTCTCTAATTTTATAAACCTAGAAATGATGTTTTGGGGTTTTAGCAAATTAGTGACATTAAATTCGAAATCAAGGGTTGAGGTTGCTAAAATGATGCTACTTGAGCTTATTAATGATGATGATTAACATCAATGAAGCTAGGGTTTATGAATTGTTTGAGTGTTCTTGATATTGATGATGATTAAGATAAAAGTTGTTTGATTAATATGAAATTGAAGTTTGTAATGATCATATAGTTGTTAGTTGATGATTATATGTGGATTATAATCTAAACCTAGTTTAGAAATGGTGAATTTGATATATGATCATTAATAAAGTTAAAGGGTTTAGTTGATTATGATGATCAAAGCTTATAAGCTTGTGTAATTAGTGTATGTTTGATAATTGTTGTTAGTGATCATGTTAGAGTTGATACATGATGATGATTAGTTGTATTCAAACTAAATTGTGTAAAGTTGATTAGGTGTTCATGGTGTTTATGATTGATTCATGAAGATGATTATGAGGGGTTTGATTAATTGTTGATGTTAGATGTTATTAATCTTGTTAATGGGTTAATTAAATTAGTTAACAATGATTAAGATGGATAAAGGTGAGAATGTGATACTAATGATCATAATTTGGTAATTGATTATGAATATTGATGTTTATAATGGCTATTCATAATCTTGGAAACTTACTTGATTTGATGTTGAAAGATGATCATAGTTTATTAAGTGATTGTGAATTGAAATGATACAATTTAAGTGATTAACGAAATGAGTAATAACTCAATGAAATAGAGATTATGAATCATGTTGTATGACTTTAACATGAGTTAATTATTATGAATGAGTTACTAACTCATTTTGCTTAATTATATTGTCAGATGTGCAGAAGGCTCAGTGATATTAGACTACTGAGTGGATGCCTGAGGTGGTCGGTGAGTGGATCTCTAATCCTCAGTATAACTTGGTTGTAACGAGTTTGGTTACAACAAGTAACATATTATTACTATTGTAGTTGCCATGATGATTATTATAGTTAGTAATAATATGGTTGATATAATAACGTTGACCTGATGAATATGTGATTTGTTGATTATGTGATCACTGGACTTGTTGTTGGCCTTCGGGCATCAGTTGTTAATGAGGTCAACGAGTTGTTGAACTGTTGGTTGGGCTAGTCGGTTATTCAAGGTTTAACACACCTCCTGTGTTAGTTGAGAATAACCACTAGCTATCGGTCTCGTCCGTTATGGCCATACGGATATGGTTGGGTAAGTGTTCTTGGGGAGCCTCCCGGGTATTATGGTTATCCCTAGAGCCACCGATGCCTCATGATTAAGTCCTAGTTGTGGAATAGTTGCTTTGTTGAATAGTTGACTAGTTGCTAAGTTGACCAGTTGAACCGTTGCCTGTTGCTTTGCTAAATAGTGATATTGTGTACTTGTTGGTTTAGTGTTAATTGTTGTATGCAAAGTTGTTGAGCTAAGTTAGACTGTTGATTAGTTATCTGCTCACTTAGCGTTATGCTAATCCCCCACATTAACACTTCTTGCAGGTTAAGCATTATTATCGGGTGGGCAAGAAGTTGGACTGGATGGAATATTTGACGTGGCGTGACTCTGATATTGATTTGTTTAAATCAATGTTTTATCTTGTTTTTATATAACACCTCTGTTGATAAATTATGTTTTGAAAAGGTGGAATTTTATATGTTGATAAAACGAGGTAAATTATCACTATATCTATTTGGACTTACGCTTCCGATTTACTATATTTAAATGAGATTAAAATGAGGGGTGTTATACCTCGGCCATCTTGCAACTATTCAAATCCTTAGTGGCGTCGAACCTTTCGGTTCTAGCAGTGGATTGAAAAGTTTCCCTCAAACGACGTATCAAATCATACGCCGTTGTCTCCATGTAGTTAACTTGGAGTTCGGGAGACATAGTAGCAAGCATCAAACATTGCACGTCGAGAAGATCGTTCTCATGCTTGGTGTGAGCATTTCTAAAGTCTTCGGCGGCATCATTTGGTGGCGCGGGACCAAGAGGTGTCTCGAGCACATACCACTTTCGTTCATGGCGAAGGACAATCTGAAGATTTCTTTCCCAATTACGAAAGTTAGGCCCGGTCAACTTATCCTTCTCAAGGATGGAACGAAGAGACAAGTTCATGGTAGTGTTCGCGTTAATGTTGTTATTAGCCATCTACATTAAAACAAACAAACTTTAGTTATTCCAATTTAAACTCTTAATAATTCATAAACCCAAATAGAACTATTAAGCTAGGATCCGACATTCACACTAAAGTGTGCCCTCAATGAAGGCTGCAATGACACACAATAGCTTTTTAGGTAGATCACCTATCAATTGCATCACATATACAATTCCTAGACGCTTGAGATTCCAAATTTATTATTTGGGTATATTTAATCTCAACTTACACCTTGGGTCAAGTCTCACTTGGAATCACCAATAGACCAAACCATTTGCTAACTGTGGGGAACCGGCCATCTTCTCAAGTGGATATCGCGGCCCTTTCACTTCACCCTAATCGAATACATGCATGCCCACCCGCGGAGGCGGCAAAGGACACGGAGTCGAGTTCGGTATGAATGTCCACAAATGGAGGGTGCTTACGGTCTTAAATTAAATAGGGTTTTAGGTCTTAATTATCTAATTAAACCTACTTCGGTATTTTTCTTAACTTTAAACTAATTTCAAAAAAAAAAAAAAAATTACTTTTATAAACTATGCATGAGTTTACATACGAAGCTTTTAATAAAACACGACCCTTAGGAAATCATCAAGTTTAAACCATTTCCTAGTTTTTATTTATCATATTAAAAACAAGCGTTTTATTAACCTTTTAATAATGCGTTCATCCTAGAGGAATCAACATTTCATAAATGCGCTCACTCGATAATACACATTATTCAATGTTTTATTTATGTCCTAATTATTAATCTAACAATTCACCAATCATTCAAATAATTAAACATGCATAGACATAAAATAAAACATATTTAATATAGTGCCATAGCCTTGCCATAATCTAAGTTTGATTTCCGTGAGCCATTACGGAAATCAAGGGTCAACCTAAGGGACAAACAACACACATGGTTGGCATTCTTGATCTTCGTGCTCCCACTAGCTCCAATGACTCCTCATCACTTCATGGAAAGCTAAAACTCCTTGTTGTTGCTCCCTTTTCTTTTGGACTCCATCTTCTTTTGTATTTACATTTTACAAACAAAATCTGAACTACCTTTTACACAAAAACTAAAACTACATTTTCATATAAAACGAAATTACAAAATAAATTGGGTTGTAAGTGACACGCAGGTCTCCCCTTAAACCAAAAGAAAAATACAACACAGCTAAAATAATCACAACCACGCAGTTTATATATTAGGTCAAAGATTGGCTCGGCTATGGTCACAACTCATACAACAATTATAATCACAATTATAAAACTATAATGGAAACTTAAACTATAGTTTGCTTAGGGCGTTATATTGGATACATGCATTATCTAATAAACGCACCTATTCAAGACATACAAACTACGAGTTCCATTATATATTCTTTATCTTTGTATCACATACAACAATTAATAATTGTCTATTTACAATTCTATTGAATTATAAACTAACAACTATTATTTAATTAGTTTTTTGATTTATTGCTTCTTTGACTTAACTTTTAAATAGAATTAACATGTTTGACCGAAAATTACTCTTTCTTTTAAAACACACTTTTTAAACAATATTAATTTAAAAACATGTCAATTTTATTTAAACCTTTTAAAACGTTACTTTAGTGAGTTTCAAAAATACTAACTTGTTTTAGTGACACTAGTTTTAATTAGGTTTACTTAAAACATTAATTTATACAAAATTAGGATTTCACATAAAACCTAATTTGTACAAGTTCACTAATCAAAATCATACAAAGTTTCATAAACCCTAGATTTTTGATTAGACACATGTTTTACGGACCTTATCACAATTCTTCTAACTAGGGATGAGCAAAAAAATCGAAATACCGAAACCGAACCGGTACCGAACCGGTACCGACCATTACAAATGGTACGGTATTCGGTTTTTTATTTGGGGAAAAAAAAAACCCGGTACCAACCGGTCGGTACCGGTTGGTACCATGCACACCAAAATACCTAAACCGAACCGGAACCGCACCGGACCGGTACCGAACCGGTACCAACCGATACAAATGGTACGGTATTCGGTTTTTGATTTGGGACAAAAAAAAACCGGTACCAACGGTACGGTATTCGGTTTTTGATTTGGGACAAAAAAGAAACCGGTACCAACCGGTCGGTACCGGTTCGGTACCGGTATGGTACCACGCTCACCCCTACTTCTAACAATTCTTTTAATAATCCAAAATCAATATCTTAAGGTTTAATAACCCTAGACTTGATCTTGCTAAAAGATATAAAATATCCTAGCCAAAATCGACTAATCCATGGGTTCAATAAAAAACCCTAAATCGATTTTGCTAAAGGTCTTGTACCTTTACAAAAACCAATTTAAGCTTAGATTTTCATAAAACCTAGTTGATCATATCATTGGATTAAAGATATGGATTTGTAACAACCTTACAAAAATCGGCTATAACAAGTAGTCAAACTCTTGTATCAATTTCTTGATTACTAAATCAATTATTAAGTGTACTAGATTTTGTTAGGATATCAAATACCTAATACTTATGCCAAAAACGATTTTCCTAGGCGTTTGGGTAAACCCTAAAATCGATTTTTCACAAGTTTAAATCAACACAATTAATATTAATTTAAAGCAAGAAGATTTAACCGTTAGTTTTCAGGTTAAAATATTCAAACCATTAATTAACAAAACTTGGCATGACTTTGGTTATGGTGTTTAAACACCACATACTAAAATCGATCAAACAAGGTTTCACATAAACCTTGGAGCAATTTTAGTACAACCAAATCATACCTATTTTATATTAATCGCGAATAACCAATTTATGCGTGTTGTTTAAATATTTAACAAACTACACAGTTTAACCGATTACAAGAAAGGTAGAAGAAGAGATTGCAATAATTAAAACTTCAATTAAAAGAAGCATACAAGAAACTTAATTACAGTTTTACTAGAAAATTACATGGCTCTGATACCACTGAAGGGTTTTAATAGAATTTATACGTTATAAAAGTTTTAATCTTTATTAACTGTTAATACAATTAATGATGCGGAAGCTTATAAAAACATTTAATCATATTAAATCAACCCTTAGCCAAGATCTATAATTTTCATAATAAAACTTGTACATAATTAATTACACGTAATTAATAAGATAAGAAGAAAACGTTCTTACATTGAGTGCTCGGCAAGAACTTCAATCTTCTACTCGTTGCCCAAGTACGAGTCGACTTCTTCCTCTTGTTTCTTGAAATCGGCCAAGCTAGGGATACGTTAGGTATCCACCGATAATTCATGGTTGAACGAACGGTAGTATTCTAAAGTGTGTACACTAAATACCAAACACAAGTACGCGATCGAATCACGAACTAAACTCTTGGATTGGGTAGGCCGACTTTCGGCTTGTGGTTTGGGTGGGGTTGGTCGACGGCAAGAGAGGGAAGGGAAAGGAGAGAAAAGATTAGGTTTTTGATCACCAAACAAATGAACCCCTAACCCTCCTTTTATAGGTTTAGTCCAACTTGTTTTCCAAGTTAATCAAACTAACACCTATAGTCCCTCTAATTTAATTACTTATTAAACCAATCCCAAAGTTAACAATTTACAATTGAAACCTTGTAGTTTAAATAATAATTAAGCTAGTAAATTTATTTACAAAACAAATTATAAATAAATTCCTTTAATAAATAATTACATTTAATTATTTATACATTCGACCAAAAAATTCATTTCAACTAAATGAACGATATCAAATATCTAATTATAGTATCACACTACGTGTTCGGTTGTGCTCATCGGTGTGACCCTGCGGTGTTCATATGAAACTGGATTTGATATTAATTTACGATAATATTAAGCACATAATCTTTCACCTTTCTCGTTTTTGATGGGGGAAATTAAAAGTAAAAAAATATCATTATGAAACATAAAATACAACTTTCACCTTTGGGGAGGTTCGAGTTCAAATCTCACTTAGTGTAAACAATAGGGGTCACGTCAATCTTTTTAGCGAGAATTTTACTAAGACCAAATATGTGTAGTGGTGAGTTTGATACCTATGAAGTAAATGACCTAAAAAACGGTGACGTCAAAACCAAGACTTAAGAAAAGAAATTCATGTTTTCTTTCAAACCTTCAATCAAAATATACTATATTTCTATGTTTAATATAATCCATTAAAATTATTTAAAAGAAAAACACTTAAAAGTTGTTCAAAACGCACTCTAAAAACAGAGAGGTTGAAGAGGCAGAACATAAAAAACAGAGGGGTTGAAGAGGCAAATCATAAAAAACAGAGGGGTTGTAAATTAGATTTTCTCACCGTATTTGTAAGTTTGTATATGTAAATTACAAATTTGGTCCTTCTAAAATAAAAGAAGTCTATATTTTCACCCAAATATTCCAATAAGATTATTCATGTTCTGCTTCTGTTTGTGTATCGTATATAGTACTCCGTACTTCCGTAGTAGCTAATTTAAGTTGTTTTTGTTATGAACTATGAAGTATTCTCACTCACCATTGTTACGGGACGCACGATAATTTCTATGTCGCAAGATCAAAAACCTAATAAATTCATAATATACATTTTATATCCAAACTTAACTAGTAAATCAATCACTTTTGCGCTCATATTAGACCTTAAACAAGAGATAACAATTGCAATTTTAGGCTTTTAGCTCTACAAACTCCATAATATTGCATTTGATGAATGTATGTATACTGACGAAAAATGATGACTCCCACGCATGAGAGTGGTCGGCCCAAAAGTCGAAGTGACTTCATAAACATAATCACTCATCACATGTTCTTTTACATCTAATTAGGTTCGCAAATGATCATCTATGAAAGAAACGTGAGTATGTACATTTCCTACCACACAAATACACAATATTCATAACATCTATACGTACGTACGTGTACAAACTTTGATGCAGGTAGGTAGTTATGTTAAATGCCTCATGTGTAGCTACAATCATATTGAATATCGGAGTCACCAATTTTGATGATGGATGAAGTATTAATTGGGTAATCATGTCGATGAACTCTCGATAAAAAGCTTAATCCTATCATAGGGTACGTTAATTAAAGTACTTAGGGAAGCTATTGTTATTTACTTCCCCTTCAATGTCTAAAGTTGGTTAGAAATAACTTCCTTAATCACTTGAAGGAAACCTAACGATATGGTTCCTCGCCTTAAATCAATGTATTGTTACGATCTCATATACGGCATTAAGTTCTCGAACTAAGTCATACTCAAACAAATAAATAGACGAGAAAGAATGATACAAGTAATACTGTATACTAAACGGGGAAAGAAAACTTGCTTCTACTAATAAATAAATTTATTTATTTATTAGAAAAAAATTAAATTTGGTTGTCGTAAAAAGTACTTTTGCTTTGTGTGGTTCCAAGACCTACTTTTATGATATGTACTCATTGATTCAATATCAAGAAATACCTCTAAACTAGAAAAGATTATACGTATATATTCAACCCTCTTTCTATAATGGGATTGTTAAGTTGTATTTTGCTATATATATTTTCTATTAACTTTGAATCCAAGAAAATGCATACAACCGTAATATTATTGTCGACTAATAATGATTGATGACCGACCATTTCATGATAAAGTTAGCGCTAAATTGAAATTATACTATAAGTGACTAATTAGACATCATGATACAACGCTACTTCTCTTAGATAAATCTTTTAGTAAAAAGTTGATAACCGACAACTCAAATCGACCCACAATTGACTGTCTTGAACCCTCTGACCTTCTGCTTTTTGTGCCAAAAATACCCCACCCATTACGCAAAGTTTCAAGCTAACATTCAATAACAAAACTTCTATAGAAAAGTTCAATCCGATAAGAGTTGTGTCTGGGAATGCATCCAACTTGTACCCGATGTCTATTGTATTTACCCAACTTACGTTTGCTATTTTTAATGCATCAAACTTTCAAAAAATGTGTTTTAATGTATTTTGGTGACGTTTTGATGATGTGTCACACTCTCCAGATGCCACGTGGCACCTTATACGAGCGACACATCAGCAAAATACATAAAAAAAACCCGTTTTGAAAGTTGTATGCATTAAAAATAGCAAATGTAAGTTGAGTACACACAATAGACATCGGGTACAAGTTGGATGCATTCTCAGATACTAACCTCTTATCGAATAAAACTTGAATCTCACTTCACTTGTCAGTTTATTAAGTTTATTTAGATAGTGAGATGCATCGCCTAATTATGAGTGGTAGCATTAAAAAAACCACTAATATTTCTACTAATCTTAAACTTAGTCGGCTTAATTAACTAGTATCACGTGACACCGCTGCCTATATCGTAAGCCCGTACCTATTAAAGACTAATGCAAATTTTTTTGGTCGGTTTGTTATAGTAGTTAAATTTCGATAGAAACGTCCCTATAATTAGTTGAGTACCTTAAGGAAGCTTGTCCTTTAGCTAGTGCAGAATTGAAGTGACTGTACCTCCTCTTATGTTTGTAGGGAACAAAAATTCAAAATGTCGATGTTATGCAAGACTTTTATGGTTTGAGATATATTTTTGTGGTAGAAATTAAAGTATATATATTGTATCAAAGTTTATGTTAAAGTTTTATAAACGCCGCGGATAGTTATAACTTGATCATCGAGGAAGGCATAATTGTGTCGATGTTAATGTTAAAGGGGTGTTTGGGTAGCGTTAGCTTTTTAGCTTATGCGTTACGAAAAAGCCCCAAAATACTGGCTTTTGGCTTTTTAGCTTTTTTACCCTTTAAAACAGTGATTTGATTCTCCCAAAAAGCAGATCCAAACACTTATAAAGAGGTTTTTGCGTTACGATACCACAAAAAGAAAAAAAAAACCTCTCAAATAAGCTATCCCAAACACCCGTTAGGTCATTTGATTATAAGTTGCATTTGATTATAAGTTGCAAGTACAGGTGACATGAAAAACGTTATGTGTAGGATAAAAGGTGAATCCTATTGATGATTACATTTATTTGCAACATGCCTTAAGCTACAATTGCAAGCTGCATTCATGCATTGAGGGTCCTCACTCCTCAGCTCATCGAGTCATTTCCATTTTTATGTTTATTTTATCAAATCTGATCGATCACTTAATTACCAATCAAATATCATACTAAACATATAAGCTAATCGTGTTTAGATCCATTATATTTTCGAGTATCAACGACGTATCAATTTCTTTTATTTTGTGATTTATTTATATATATACTAGACATCAAACCCGAATGTGAATTTGATTTTTATAATTACGCGAATTATGTATACGATAAAATTATATTTCGTAAAAGTTAAAAAAGATATGTAATATAGTTCAAAAGTCCTTAAACGAAAGTAGTATAATAGATTGATTGCTTATATTAATTAATGATTGTAATAAAATACAAAGAATTAAAATTAAGATTAATAATATATATATTTATTACCTTACTTATTTAAATTTAAAATCCTCCTTATGCAAGTGTCCTAATGAAATTATGACATCATCTCATCCTAAATTTTAACTAATTGGACAAAATTAATAAATTTAATTGGTTAATTGAGATTTTGATAATGTCATCATCCGCTTCCTATATATAATTTATTAAGATAAGATGTAGGTTATATATACGTGGGTTTTAGATGAACAAGAATGTACTATGTGATAAAATCAGTAGGTACTTCCGGGCTTCCGGCCTTATTAGTTGTAATATAAATTCATGTGCACATTATTCGCATCTTCAAAATACAGAAACAAGAATATTGATAAAAAAATGTAGTTGTACGTAGATCCGCGACTAGTTTAATTTTTGGGTACGTTAATTAGATGGATATGAACAATTTACAAAGAGACAAGAGTCATGGGGCATTCAATTCACAACATCAATAACTTAACCTTTTGGTTTGACAATGTTACCATCTCATTTATTGTACCACCACCGATTTCAGTTTTTCGATCTTATTATTGTTTTCATGAGTTCTAGTATTTCTCATTGCTCCCACCAACATTCATGAGTACCCGTATGTTATTTTCACTTCATATTTGAGGACAAGTAAAATGTTTGAATTTTTCTATGAGAATCTTTAAAACGTTTAAAAGCATAAAATAAAAAAAAAAAAAAAAAAAAAAAGAAGCAAACGATATAATTTTATAATATTTACACCAAAATGTATAGTTGTTACACAGTTTTGTAGTATCTATCAAAAACATATCGAATTATCGATTATTACATGAAGAAAGATAATCAATTGCATGTAACCATAACTTATGGAAACTGCTTGGTGGACCTAAAGTTATAAGCCTAAAAATAGACCTACAAATATAATTGGTAGATGTAAAAAGTTGATTGGATAAGATTAGGAGAGTGAAAAAAATCAACCAATAAAATTCAAGAGGGTCAATAGTCTATTTTTAAACCTATCTAATTAGTCATGTATAGCATTACTCATAACTTATACTAATTCAAGAGGGTCATAAAAATCTCTAAGACCGTTCCCAACCCACTCGTCGGTGGAGCGTTGGCTTGCAACTGACGAACCGACGGGGTTGGCACGGCCTCGTCGGCTTCGTTCGTCGGTTGGCCACTTCGGTTTTCCGAAGTGTGTCGGTTTGTTCGTGGGGCCCGTTTGATTGTTTTTTTGTTTTTTTTTTCTTTTTATGGGTTAGCCGTTGTAAAAAAAAATAAAAAAATAATTTTCCCAACGGGTATATAGCCGTTTGGGTTTTTTTTTTTTGTTTTTTTTAAATCCCTTTTTCACCTATAAATACTCATATATTCTTCCAACTATTTCACACAATTCATACTAAACTTTCATACAATTCATACTACACAATTTTATACACTTTCAAATTTTAAAAATGTCTTCCGATTCCGATCTTGAAGATTTGCAGGCGCTCAACGACATTTTCGATCCGGAATGGGCGATAAATGTTATCAACGCGATATCCTCTGAATCAGAAGACGAAGAAGTAATTTCGATCCCGAGAGCTCCCCGTCGATACTTTCCAAGAGATCGCGAAGCGACGAGCCAACGTTTGTTTCAAGATAACTTTGCCGACACCCCCACATTTCCGGTGGATGTATTCCGGCGCCGTTTTCGGATGAGTAAGCCATTATTTATCCGTATATGCCAAAATATTATATCTTTTCCTCAAGATCCGTTACCGGATTACTTTGCATATTTTCAACAACGTATTGACGCATTCGGCAGACCAAGTTTTAATGTATTTCAAAAATGCACTTCCGCCGTACGCCAACTAGCGTATGGTTGTGCCGCGGATGCGTTTGACGAATACTTGCATATGGGTGAACAAACTTCGTACGACTGTTTGGATAATTTTTGCAAATGTGTATTTCATATGTACTCTACGGTGTATTTAAGAAAACCAACTGTACAAGATGTGCAACGTTTACATCAATGTCATTCCGAGTTGCGTGGTTTTCCGGGTATGCTCGGAAGCATCGATTGCATGCATTGGCCTTGGAGAAATTGTCCTGTAGCATGGCAAGGTCAGTACACTAGGGGTGATCAAGGTCATCCAACAATCATGCTCGAAGCAGTTGCGTCTTATGACTTGTGAATTTGGCACGCTTTCTTTGGTCCAGCGGGCTCGAGCAACGATCTTAACGTTCTTAATCAATCGGATTTGTTCTCTGATTTGCTACAAGATAGAGCTCCCCAAGTTAACTTTACAATTGCTGGACAAAATTTCACAAAGGGGTATTATCTGGGGGATGGAATTTATCCGGAATGGGCTACAATTGTTAAGTCGTTCAGGCATCCACTAACTGAAGCTGAGGCTCGCTTCAAGAGGTACCAAGAATCTGCAAGGAAAGATGTGGAACGAGCATTTGGTGTGCTTCAAGGCCGCTGACAAATCATCAAGAACCCGGCTAGACCATACAGCACCAACAGAATAAAAAGAATCATGTATGCTTGTGTTATTCTACACAACATGATAACGGAGGATAACGGGCGAAATATGTGTGACCTGGAAGAAGATTATCCAGCTGAGCCGTCAAATAGACCAAACCGTTCATGGGAAGAAAGAGTTGAAACTTCACTGCGGATGGACAGGGAATTACGGGATCGGGAAGTTCATCATCGACTACGCAATGCTCTGATTCAACACATTGCGCAACTTCCACCAAATTACCGTGTTCGTTAGGAATTGTTGGTTAATAACGTAATTGTTTGAATTTTTATTTATAGGAATTGTTGTAATTTTTATTTTTAGGAATTGTGGTAATTTTTATTTTTAGGAATTGTGGTAATTTTTATTTTTAAGAATTGTTGTAATTTTTATTTTTAATGGAATGTGTTTAATTTAAATTATTGTGTTTAATTTAAATAGTTTTGTTTTAATTGATTAAAGAATTGGTCAGTGGGTCCCAGAAATATGAAGTGATGGATCAGGGATGGGAAGGGTCTGTCAGTTTCAGTCAGTTTTCTGAAAAAGCTAACGTGGAGCTGACGTGACTCTGTCAGTTTCAGTCAGTTAGATTTCGGGTTGGGAGTGGCCTAAGCCTAATGGTAAGGAATAGGTTTACCTTTGCTATTTTCAATATTTAAAGAGACATTAATTAATGTGCAGGATATTGTTGAAAAAACTATTCATAGTGACTTGCTTTAGACTTTAGAGACGTTGATTGTTTTTTCCTTAAAAATTTTCAAATCATGTAAAAATTAATTTTTTTAAAGATATTTATAATATTTTATAGTTTTTAACCCTCCAAAATTGAAAATTAAAAAAAAAAAAATTTTTACCCCTCACATATATATAAATCCTAGCTCCGCCTTTTGTTATATTTTTTTTTTCTGACATATCATACATATTAAGTTATTTATCCAACTTCCACGTAGTATATTATACAAAAATAATCATTTATTACTGAAGTTTAACCTTTATCTCTATTTTGATGGAACAATGAAACCCGTAGGGTATTTTGTATTACATTGAACGTTATTTATAGGGTACATAAGTTACATAGAAACCCTAAACCTAATGGACACAATCGGGATCGGACCTTCTATACTAAACCTACTCTCTAATATATTTTGCCTCACAGCTTTGGAGACTCTCTTAGAAAACTTGTGTAGTACAACGACAAATACCTTTCCTAGTTGTAATTATCTTTGATACCCTCGCAACGTTTTAACTTTTAACTTTTAATACTATATAATAGATAGTTGCAAACTTTATTATTGTGTTTTTAAGATAGCAAACGGATTAAACTTGGTACTCACATTATCTACTTTTTGGCCGAATCTTTTTAGTAGAATAGTAATTTGGTTCCATCATTATTTGGTTTTTATTTATTTGTACGGTTCAGTGTACCATTCCTATTCCTGTATTAAATTAAAGTAAAGAAAATGAGCTCACCTTTTTAGTTTACATATTCAGGATTGGGTAACTTGAACTTAGCTTAATTAAATTCACTAAAACATTTCAAATATATTATAAAAATCATTTATTAAATTCATTAATTTCCTATTATAAATGTATATTAATTAATTATACTCCGTATTATTTATGGAAAATTTACTTCATTAAATGCTTTTTAACTTATGCCCTTAAAGCACTAGTTAGATTTTCCCTACATGTCCAGTCGAATGAGCACCTACGCCACATAAGATATGTGTATCAAATGTATATTTATGTGCTTATCACGAGCCACAATGCTTTAACCCACAACCTTGTATTTGAGGGCTTCTCACACACCGCTAGACCATATGCGTTTGATGTATGTTTAGTGTATTCTCCAATTGTATGTTTCTACTAATTAAAATCTATGGGTTTTGGTCCAACCATATAGAATAAACTATTACTAGTCCAAACCGGTTTATGGGCTCTAGTCATATATGGTGTGTCCTTGAAGGCTTGGGTTGGTTAATTAATTAACTTGTTTAGGTTCAACACGTTTGATGATTTTTATGGTAATGAGTTAAAGTTACATTTTTAGCCTTATAGAGAGATATATGGTTTCTTGGGAGCTGCTGAATTGGAGGTTCAACCACCACCAACCTTATGTTTTAAAAATGTTGCTAAAATCTTAATATTTTAAATTTCTTCCAGCAAACTGTTTTTAATGAATGCATTTATCTCTTACCTGTTAGTACCTGTCCACACAAACACACCTTTAATACAAGTAGCAAACTCACACTCCTTCCCCTTCAAACTCACACACATAAGTGTATTTAACAATTTAGGTGTGGTGCATGGGTTTAGTTTGCTACATTTGAGTCAAGTTAGGTCTAACATTGTAAGTTTTAAACTTAAACAATATCTGATTCTAACTTGATTTGATGTGGGAAGAGAAGGTTTTCGTTTCTGGTGGCAAAATGGGCGTGTTGGGTGCTCTGAAGATTATCGGAAGCTTTATTAATGACGTTTTGAGCTTTATTATCTTTTCCATTCTCGACGTGCTTGATTTAATCCTTTGTTATGTTTACAAAGTTATCGATTTTTTCATTGAAGCCGAATGGAAACCGTGTTATTGTTCTTCACCGAAAGAAGCCATTATCGGAAGTGGTAAAATCTTGGTGTCCGAAAAAGGTGAGTCGAAAAAGATTGTTTGTCTAACATCCACAAAGTTACAACTTGAAGAGATCTCGGACACTCTTTACACTCGGCCATCGTTGGTGGCCGAGGTGTCGAAAACTACGGTTAAAGAACTTAAACGTCGAAAAATGGATAGCACAACTACCGTGGTCACTTCTATTAACAAGTCCACGGTTCGGTCGACTTTCACAGTGAATAACACCATTGTCGAAATGCTCCAAGAAAAAATCGGTGCTCATAAGTTGCACCCGGTTCCGCGGTGGTCCGATTGCGATTGTGACACGTGTAACTCGTGGTCGAACTCGTGTAAAGACACTCTTTTTGTTCATACCGATGGACCTAAAGGTAATTTTGTTTTAACAAACTACAGATAATTAATACACACCCTTATATATTACGGAGTATATATTTAATTTAATTTTTGTTCTAATTCTTATTTTAATTAAATTATAGAAAATGTGGGAGATGATGTTTTATTTATTCACGGGTTTATATCGTCATCGGCATTCTGGACGGAAACAGTGTTTCCAAACTTCACCAAATCAACCAAATCAGCGTATCGGTTATTCGCAATAGATCTATTGGGCTTCGGACAGAGCCCGAAGCCCCATGATTCGCTATATACAACCAAAGAGCATCTAGACATGATTGAGAAATCGGTTCTTGAAGCACACAAAGTTAAATCTTTTCACATAGTGGCTCATTCTCTTGGTTGCATTTTAGCTCTAGCACTCGCTGTTAAACACCCAAATGCTGTCAAATCGCTCACCCTCATTGCACCGGTAAGTAGCAGTACTATGTCGTAAAATCACAAATTATCCTTCTTATATCTTATATTAAGTATCAAACATCTGTCCATTTCGGTAAATCTTAATCAAATGACCAAAATATCCCTAAAACGTATGATATACGTCAATCTTTAGGGGTATTCTGGTCATTTTTAAATTATTTACCGAAAGTGAACACATTTTCGGAAGTTAGTAACAGTCATTATGGAACAAATATTTCATAATTTTAAAGTTGCTTTTTGGTTAATTTACAGCCGTATTTTCCGACGCCGAAAGGGGAACAAGCGACCCAATATATGATGAGGAAGGTGGCGCCGCGGCGAGTGTGGCCGTTGATCGCTTTTGGTTCATCGTTAGCTTGCTGGTATGAACATGTTAGCCGAACCATATGTTTGCTTATCTGCAAGAACCACCGAATATGGGAATTCCTTACCAAACTCATCACCAGAAATAGGTAACATTTTTTATTTCTTTACTCATTTCTTTGTAACAAGTAGCAACAATATTGACCAACATTATTGCTAGTTGTTACAAGAATTATTACATGAACATCTGACATGAATATTGTTGTATACAATAATTGTAATGATAAAAATAAAAATAAAATAAATAGAAATATTATCAAACTTAAAATATTATTATTAGAAATAAAAAACCTTTCGGATATATATCTACGTAATATTTCTGCATAACAATAAGTATAGTATAAATAAATGTAGTCAATGTCGTGATCACTTGGACAGCCGATTTAATGCACCGAGCTCTAAATTTATTTATGACCAAAAATGTAAGATCTCATCCACTATCAATCTATCCATTTTGCTAAATTTGATTTTCGTTTAAAAAATTTAATTTTTATTCTTTTCATATCTAAAATGATGTTGTTAGTAAGTATAATCAAGTATAACCACTTTTTTAGATTTATTGGTTTAGACAAAGTTTTTGCCAATTATATATAATGATTTCCATGATATACGGTAATTACCATTCTATAATCCATATGTATGTCGGGAATATATATATATATATATATATATATATATATATATATATATATATAAAAGTATGGTGTCACAATCAAAAATTGAGTTGGTTAAAAATAAATGGTTTTAATAATAAAAAGACTAAGATTGTAGATATGTCACATTCACTAAATGAGGCCATTAAATGTTATTGTAATTACGTGTCCCTTTGTGACATATTATCTTCACTTACGAACTATATATACTGATCACCAAGTATATATTAGTCCATTTCATACCAATTAAACCCACCTAAATATAGATAAAATGTTGTTAAGACTTATATTTCCTTCTAGAAAACGACTTCTTAATATATTGATTAATTAATTAATTTTATTCATGTGATGTTTACTCATTGCAGGATTAAGACTTATTTGATCAAAGGTTTTTGTTGTCACACACATAATGCTGCTTGGCATACTCTTCACAACATCATATGTGGGACCGCGGGCAAGATTGAAGGGTACTTGGATACGGTTCAAAACGAGTTAAATTGTAGCGTTAATATTTTTCACGGTCAAGATGATGAGCTCATCCCAGTCGAATGTAGTAGCAACGTCAAGACCAAAGTCCCTCGAGCCAACATTAAAGTCGTTGAAAAGAAAGATCATATTACAATCGTTGTGGGACGTCAAGAAGCGTTTGCTAGAGAACTCGAAGCGATTTGGAAGACTAAGTCATAATTAAAAGGGTAAATAAAAAATGTAATCCGTTTAAAAAAATCAGGATGGATGAATACTAGTAGCATTAGTACACATATATGTATGATTTGGCCAAGAAATTGCTTATTTAATATTTTCTTATTTTAATTTTTATTTTTTGGTGTCAATTGCGCAAATGTTTCACTTTTTTACTAAGCAAATGTGAAGTGTGTAGCTAGCCATAATTACATGAATGTTTATACGGAGTATAATTTAAGGATTGTATAGAATATGTTTGAACTTAATGTTACATTACTTATATGAGTTATAAAGTTAATGCTTTTAATTTAATGTAACCTTTCTGGGCTTTGAATGGTGAAGTAAATGTTTACACGATAATATGTAAGATCTTTAATGTGCAATTAAATTAGATTTCATGCTCTATGTATGTTATTTATTTCACTCCGAGTTCTTGTGTTATGTTCTTTTCGGGTTCAGTTTCTTGACCCGGATCTTTATTTCACTCTCAATCCCTTAAAGGTTAAAAATTTCTTAAACTTTAAGTTATTTTAGACATTTTATGAGAGATGAAGGATTGGAAGTAGGCCGGTAAGCGAACTGAAAGTTCGGCGAATAATTCGTGAACCGTTCGGGTGAAAGTTCGTTTATGTTCGTTAGTTTCGTTATATGAACGAACACGAACGAACATGAACATTTTATTAGCGTTCGTGAACGTTCGATAACATGTTCGTGAAGGTTCGATAACCTGCTCGATTGTTAACTAATAGCGTTATTAAATTAATACATATTTGTACGTCTTATTTTAATCTCATCTAAATTCTATATATAATAGTGTTAAACATTTAGCCACATTCCCCTTTCACATTTTTCCTACACTCTCACATATCTCCTTGTATATATATATATATATATATATATATATATATATATATGTATATGAGTGCGCGCGCGCGTGTGTGTTTGTGTTCGTTGGAGCTCGTTTGAGGTATTAACGAAAAAATGAATTAAATTATATATATGTTTGTGAACGTTCGTTTATATTCATGAACAAACAAAATTTCTTAAGGAACGAACATGAACAACAAAATCCATTCGCTTATCCGTTCGTGTTTGTTCGTTTGTTCGATAAAACCATAATGAACGTACACAAACATGCTTCGTTCGGTTCGTTTACGGGCATAATTGAAAAGTGAAACGGATACCGATAATGTAATTTACTCCTACGTATTGTAATTAATTTAATAGGCTCAACTACCAGTTACTATGCATTTTCATAAATTCCATTGAGTTTACTTTTTGGTGCCAAATTTAGGCCATTATGGGTTGGATATTAATTACTCTTATAATTTATTTTTGACATTTTCAGAAATAATTGATTGAGATGCCAATCTAATTGGGTTGGTAAGAACAATATTATTAAATTGCATTAAAATTATTTCCCAAATTTGGTGGTGGCATTTAAATTTTAAGTGACCAATTTAGTTTGGTTTAATTATTTTGTCACGTTATAACTCAAATTAGGCTAGGTTACCCATGTGACAATTTTGTGCAATTTATGAAAGATGTTGCACCCCACCATGAGCTAATATAGTATAGTTATAATTATTAAGATGTAGATTAAGATGTACATTTTGTTCCTTTTCAACTAATACTTGATCAACTCATTTGAGTTGCTTCAGTTTGTAACCAAAATGTTCTTCTTTCATACCAAATCGATATTCTGAAATCTTCTAAGTGTTGGGATACGAATCGAAAGCGGATCTGAAAGTTTACTACTGATTAGAATTACAAAAGTACATTTAATAAAAATGATGCATGTTTAATTAAGGTACACAAGTTGAAGTCAATACCGAAAGATATCAACAAAGGTTGTCAAGATCGTGATCTTACCCGAGAAGATCGAGATCGTAAAATAGGATCGAGATCGTAAGATCCTACTTTAAAGAATAATTTATATATACAAAAAATACATATACATATATATATATATATATATATATATATATATATATATATATATATATATATATATATATATATATATATATATATTATAAAATTAAAACGATTATACGATCTTATGACCGATCTTACGATCTTGTTAATGTTCCTCTGATCAATATTTACGATCATACGATCTTACATACGATCCTATGAAAATTACGATGCTATAATAATCTAACACGTTTTTGTGAAGTAGAATCGTACGATCCTACAATCAAGGATAACCTTGATATTAACTGCTAATTGATCGTGATGAATACATTTGTTAAAGGGTGATGATATCTACAACACACAAGTTGATGCATACATCAAAACTGTGCTATGATGTACTTGTACTATGTGCTGGAATACTTGTACAGTATGGTGTAAACATCAATTTGAGTAAATTATTTAAATCGTCCATGTGGTTTTCAATTTGTTCCATAAGTCGTCCATCACTTTCAAAAATTATTTAAATCGTCCCTGTGGATTTCATATTTGTTCAATGATAGTCCAAAATTGACTATTTAAATAATTTATTTTCGAAAAGTTTTGTTCACCAGTAGTCCATTTTGGACTATCGTTGAACAAAATTGAAAACCACATGGACGATTTAAATAATTTTTGAAAGTGAGGGACGACCTATGGAACAAATTGAAAACCATATGGACGATTTAAATAATTTACTCCATCAATTTTTTTTGTGTTGTATATATCAACTCCCTTTGTTAAATGATCTTGATGTCTAAATCAAACCTTTTTATTGCACACACCCTAAAATTCCTCTATCAAAACGTATAATACAAGGAAAAGTATAGACTTACATAAATCTTACACAAGAATATATACATAATGAGTTGGCAATATATGTGGACCAATCACACGAATTTGTACATTCTCTCACTTCATTCCCTCTCATGATTTAATTGGTCTACCTAATTATGTAAACAAAATTATGTAAGCTTTGTGTATATGTAGTATGCCTCATAATACAACATCTTATTTCGTATTGTGTTGTGCTTGCATTAAAAAAGTTACCCGTAATATAAAGATCATTTCCCTTATCCTATTATCAAATAGTAAAACTAATGAACACTACTTATTTTTCTATCATCTACAGAATTTGCATTCAAAGATCCGTACATACAAGTGAGTTACAATTATCATAACAAAAACCGACTTATTTGACTTATGAAGCTCGACGTTTTTTTTTTCTTTTTTTTTTTTTCCAAGAATTTTTCAGTCTTATTCATTTTAAATAATGTATATATTAAATTTATTTACTAAATGGGTTGTCACCAAATAGAGTTGTTTTTTGGAAATAATCTATGGATCAGAATTTGAACAAATGATATGCCCACCCAAACATGAATCATATAAGGCTCGCTCATATTAGAACTGGTCGCTTAAACAGGCCTAATTACTTCAGAATGAGCCCAAATATAAACGGGCCTGGTTAGTTCAGGATAAGCCCATCTCCATCCGTTACATAAATTAAGAACTTATCAATTAGTTATCATACTGCTTTTCTTCCAACACCTGCATGTCTTTGGAAAATCTAATTTCCAACAATCAATCAATATAAATAGGGTAGTGATTCGTAAATCATATGACTTTTTTCTGCACATCACTAAACATGTTTTAAGTTATTGTAGAGTATAACATCCTAAAACATGTTTAATAGTATAGGGAGAAAAACATGTGATATACGAATCATCACCCATAAAAGTTTACACACCGACACACATAAAAAATATTATCCGTCCAACTTAATTTAGATGATCATGTTTCTGTTTTATGAGATAGACGGAAACAATTGACCAATTTTTATTTCATCCAATCACAAATACTTATATAGATAAATATTAAATTTTACTAATTAACATTGACATGTACGTATATATTTCTGTTAAGTTGTTCCGTATGTAAATAGAATCTACAGGCTAATAAAAGGTAAACTTAAAGTCCGGTACACTATAGATTTTTTTAATGGTAATTTAATGGATTGGGGATCATAGGGGAATAGGTCATATGAGGAGAAGGAGGAGAAGTTTAATTTGTGGCTATTGGATGATCTTTTGGGTTAAATCAATGGTTAAAAAGGGTGGCAATTTTGTAATTACTTTAAAAAATAAGGGTATTAGTTAACAAAAAAAAACATAACATTAATTTTCACTCCACACCCCTTTCACTATTTAGACTTTTACATTTTAACCATTCCATTTTATTTTCTTCCCCCTCCTACCTTCTTCTTCCTCCAACCCCACGTCCCCACCTACCACCACCCCACCACCCCCACCACTTGCTGCCACCACCTGACTGCCGCCAGTCACAGTCGGCCGCCGTCGGATTCCGGCCGTCGGAATTTTTTTTTTCAAAATTTAAAAAAAAAAAAAAAAAAATTTAAAAAAAATTTTGAAATTTTTTTTTAAAAAAAAAAATTTTGAAAAATTTTTTTTTTTTCAAATTTTTTTTCCCATTAATCTTTTATTAGATATAGTATTCCTTTTCCTACTGCATTTTTAATAAAACTATACGTTTTTTTCCCTGCATTTTGTATATTATTGTTAATTAACTAAAACTTTTATATATTTTACTGCATCTTCTATACCCGACGTCAACAAAATACCATACAAATGGATAATATATATAATCTAAAATGCAGTAAAAAGAGACCAATATGTCCTAAATAATGTATATGCAAAATGCAATAAAAACAACAATATGTATTATACTTTAATACAAAATGCAATACAAATAGATAATATGTAAAATACAAAATGCAGTACAAATCGATAATATGTAAAATACAAAATGCAGTGAATAACAAATAATATATAATGAATGAAATATATGAAAAATGCAGCAAAAATAATAAAATGCAGTGAAAATAATAAAATGAAGTACAAATAGATTATGTATAATATAAAATGCAGTAAAAATAACAAAATGCGGTACAAATAGATTATATATAATATAAAATGCAGTAAAAAGCGAACAATGTGTACTAAATAAATATATGCAAAATGCAGTAAAAACAGTAGTATGTATTATACTTTCATACAAAATGCAGTAAAAATGGATCATATGTATAATATAAAATGCAGTAAAAAATAAACAATATGTAATATATGAAATATATGCAAAATGCAGTGAATAATAATAAAATGCAGTGTAATTTTAACAAAATGCAGTAAAAAATATATTATGTATAACTTAAAATGCAGTAAAAAACAAACAATATATATAAGATTGAGGTGTATAAATAAAATGCAGTAAACAAATTAAAAGAATTATGTGTAAAATAAAAAAATACAGTAAAAATGAACAATATCTACTAAACATATATACAAAATGCAATAAAAATAATAAAATACAGTACAAAGTGATAATATGTAAAAAAAAATTGGAAAAAAAATTTATGAAAATAAAATTATGAAAAAAAAATTTAAATTTTTTTTTAAAAAAATTGAAAAAAAAAATTAAAAATTTTTTTTAAAAAAAATTGAAAAAAAAAATTCCGACGACCGACGGTGGCGGGTGACGGCGGGTGGCAGCAGCTAGTGGTGGGTGGTGGTGGGTGGTGGAGGGGAGGGTGGGTAGGAAGAAAGTAGGAGGGAGTAGTGTACACTATTAAAAAGGTGAAGGGGGTAAATACGAAAATTTAAAAATTCTTCTCCTCCTTCTCCTCAAATGATACCTTCTCCTCTGAACCTCACCCAATTTAATGATGTAAAATTTGTTAGTGTTAATTTTAAGCAAATGAAAATGAGATGAGTACTTAGAATTTGTCCCCTAGGAAATTAGATGTTCCGAATTGATCACATGTGTTTAGTTGTGAAAACTACTATAAAATGTAAATATTGATAATGCTAATCAATAATATTTTATATATACTTAGTAAAAACACTTTTTGATAAGGTGAAAATTAGTCTGGGACATCTCAAGATGGAAACATTAACAATTAAATTGAAACGAATAAGTGAGTACTCCGTAACTTTTTTTGGGTGAAAATTCATTAGAAAATGAAAAAATTTAGATGAGTAATTACATAAATGGTCCATGTGGTTTACATTGATTTACGAAAACAGTCCATGTACTCTTTTTTCAACGTTTTCGGTCCAATAACTTTGGATTTTCTTGCAAATGGTCCCTTAACTTTGGATTTTTGCTCGCAAATGGTCCCTCCGTCTAACTTTGGATTTTTGCTCGCAAATGATCCCTCCGTCTAACTTTGGATTTGCTCACTTAAGGGACCATTTGCGAGCAAAACCAAAGTTATTGAACCGAAAACGATGAAAAAAGTGTACAGTGACTGTTTTCGTAAATCAATGTAAACCACAATGATCATTTATGGAATTTACTCCTTATAATATTTTTTTTTCTTATAATAGAAAAGTTTCATTTCCAGATTATAATTTAGATTTGGAAAGTTGTTTAATTTCAATTATCAGTGACATTATTATACACTTCAAAAAAATATAATTCAAAAATATATAAACATCTACATTTTTTAAATAACACTTTTCTATAGAAAAAAAAAATCCTCCGGAAAATGAAATTTTTACAAAGAGGATCTCCACAACTAACTAAACTCACACTTAAGCGCATTCAATTAATTCTTCATATCCGTATGTTTTCAAGTGGTGATGTTATGTATCAGAATTAGAAGTGGAAAAAAACTTACACTTACGAAACATATACTAGCATAATACTCCCACAATGAATACGAACTAAAAATTTCAGTGTAGAATTAATGTTTGACGTTTTTACCTTTTCCGATGAATATTTAAGGGGAAATCGTTTCGGTGGGTAGTAAAACATCATTGAATACCCGTAGACTCAAACTTTCTATGATGTGAAGAAAATTGTGTGTACAAATCACATATATACGGTAAACATCATTACTTGTAAATCGTAAAAGTTGGGAAAAACTACCTAGTTTAACATCTTATTCTTTAGGATTATGTAACTGTTCACTATATAGTTAAATTAAGTTAGAAATATATAAACTTGCTGACCGAAGAACTTTACTGTTCTCAATCTATGATAAGCAAGATTTTGAAAAACATACTTGATAAATAGAACAAAAGGTATACAAATAATGAAACCTTAGGGTTCGTTTAGTTACGGAAAACTCCTCAATTGTTTCCAAAAATTTTATAAGAAAACTGAAAAATTAGAAAACGTGTTCAGATTATAATTTTCTAGATAAGTTTTTTAAGAAAAATGAATCCAATGATTAATTGTCACCTACATTTACTATTTTGGAAAAATAAAAACTTCATCCCTTACATTTGAATATGTTTTTTAGATTCCTTTAATTTTGCAAGGGACACAAAACTCTAGAATAATGAAAAAGGAAAAATGAAGATAGTTTTCCGTAACTAAATACGCCCTTAATTTATGAACCGGTGAAAATGGAGTATCATATATGATTCAATGAAAGAGTCTTTTAACTTTTAAATTGTTCGATGCAACACAATTAATACAAAATCCATACTAGTCATTTAGGCTTACATGCACATTGAATTAAACATTAAAAAGTTTATAACTTTTATAAAATAAAAAAGAAATACATGAAAAGAAGGAAACATGATTGTTCAATCAATTAAAGATGAGTAGCCAGGTTTAAAAACAGAATCCATAGCCCTTAGATGCCAGATGTTGACTACACTCTGAGCAAGAGAGTCAATGCAAACTGAAGGGCTAACATCACTTGTATCTTATGCATAAAACCTTGTACAAAGTATTTAATATTAAATGACAGTAGTACTACTGAATGATATAAAAATGATGACAGTCCTACTATAGCTTCAAGAATTCATGACACATTGACATTACAAGCTTCTGTAGAAGAACTGACTCACAGATGGAGCCTTGACACCTCTCTTTCACTTATAGTTTCCCAAAAACAAAATTTATATACTCCCTATTTATCTAAATAAATCTAAAAATAAACTTTTTATAAAAATGTAGTGTTCACAATATAATAGAGTAAGTGGATTTTGAAGCTATTAATATGATCAAAATATAATAATTTTACGAGGGATAGTTACATTTTAAGGAGAAGGATAAGACGATTTCAACTATTGAATTTTGTGAACGGCCCAAATTCACTGCATCTTAACAATATAAAATGGAGTGTTGTGAATCTTGAGTATTGATCACATAATGCAACGGCTGAGATCGTTTGTCTATCATTTCCCTCCAAATGCACACATTTTGCTATTTCAAAAATGAATAAAAATGACATACACCTCTTTCACTTCTTAATGTTTATCAATGAAATCTAAATATACAAGTAAATTATTATATATTCATAAATACAGCTACAAGGGTTTAAAAGAGCATAATGTGGGTCTGTATTTTGCATAAGATTTTGAAGTCATTAACATGCATGAGCTCTGATTGCAATGCACATGTAACGTAGAACCATTCATCAAGAATCAAAATCCAAGATTCAAGAAAGAATCAAGAATAGTTTATCAAGAAACTGTTGATGAATAGAGTAAAATGAGGACAAAACCAAGCTGCATACAAGGGTCACCACCCCAATCAAATCAATCAAAAGACTAGACTTTTATGCTGCCAAATTTTAGGGTTCATAAAATAAAAATAATAAACAATGCATCATTTTCACATCTATGAGGTAGGGCTACTAGTAAATGACAACTCTTCTTTTACTTAATTTTCTTCAAGACACAGCTAGCACCTATTCAACAACAAGTACTGCTATTTGTGGTTTGTTTACATTACACATGCTGACATGCACATACTTAAACACTGAATTAAACTAGCTAGACTTCTTAAAGTCAAAAACTTGACCCAAAAAACACAGGACAACAATAAAAGGGATTTAATTAAAGAGTTGCCATTTTTTGCAATTTCATCAAGAGTCAAGAAATAGCAATAAAGAAGTGGTTCAAGTTAATTACTTGTAACTAATGAGTAACCCCATGTCCCCCATGTGAGTGATTTCAAGATTAATGAGGGTCCAAACATTTATCTGTGGAAATGAGGGCTGAGGAGTTTACGTGATTAGGCCATCATCTATATAAGTTATCATTAAATTCACAAATATAATGAAAATAATAGAGATAAAAAAAAGAAAAAAAGAAAAAGAAAAAAAGGAATAATGGTCATTACCCAATTATGAACCTTTGAATTTAGTTTGTGAATGGTTAGATCTTATATAGCTAGTAAATTAGATCTAAATCCCCATGAGAAAAGAAAGATAAAAACTCCCAAAAAACAAAATTCAAAGCTCGAAAACCCTAGCTTTGAAATAAAGCTGGAAGATTTAATTTATCATGATGTCAATCATAAGGTAATGATGATGGGAGTTGAATGTAAAAGTCAAATATTTGCATCATCAGTGAAAAAAGGAGGTAGGGGTAAAAAAAAACATCAGAAACAGACAGATCAGAATCTTGACATCAAACACAATATGTTTAGATCTATTACTTTTTCTTTGAATCTAATAAACTAGCAATTCAAGTGTTTTAAATTTCTGCCTTTTTAGGTATTTGCAGAGCTAAAGTATGTCAAAAGAAGCCATCATTACACCAATCTTGTTCTTTTATCTATCATCAGGTAACCTAGATTACAGTAAAATTACAAAAAGAAGCGAAAATAAAGTTTATATCATAACTACAGATAAAACCCACCACAAAGATCCAATCTTTCTGCAAGGAAGATAGCTAGTTTGTAAGGAAACAAATTTACACCTTAAATCACACTTATACTATAATATATGTTAAATGAATAATAAAGTTAAACCCCCCCTCAAAGATCCAAGCTTTATGCAAGAAAGATTGCTAGTTTGTGAAGACACAAAATTACACCTAAGATCACCAAAAGATGATTAAATAAATGTTGGATTCAAGTAGAAAGTACAACCCACCTTAAAGATCCAATCTTTATGCAAGAAAGATTACTGGTTTGTGAAGAAACAAAATTTACACCTAAAAAAATCACAAAAAGAAGCTTAATATATCAAGAATATAAAGTAAACCCACCTCAAAGATCCTATCTTTAAGCAATTACGAAGTTTTGTACGTGAAGCAACAATTGGGGGGAATGAAGCCTGGTCCGAGCACACCAGATCCAACGATCAAGATTCTCTTTTTAACCCTCTATACATAAATGATTAATCTAAAACTCATAAATTAACCAACAAAGACCATTGATGATTGATCCGTTGACCAAGTGAGTTTAATATATACAGTAACATCATATATATCTATCTATATGTTATATCTATACAAATACAAAGAGAGATATAAAGAGAAAGATCTAATGTTTCTAATGACCTCGAGCCAAACAACATTCCCCTCAAAAGAAAAGGCTTCGTATTTAATTTTTTTTCTTGGATATATATGATGAAAAGTGTGTATATTACAAAGTGGGTGAAATATGAAAATGGTGAGAAGGGAAGTGGGAGATGGAGATGATAAATAAAGGGGTGAGAAGAGAGGGTGGGAATTTGGGTCTGCAAAAAAGGACAAGAAGACTCGACCCATTAACCCCAAATCAACAAACACCCGCCCCTCTCTTTACTTTTTCTCCGCGCGTGTATTTGTGTGTTATACACACACACATTGGACCATAATGTGAGACATGCAGTGATTAATTAATACTCCGTATTAATACCTTTTGTGTGATGTGTGATAGTGTATATATAAGAGTGGGAATACACAATACCATTGTTTGATGTTTATCATGAAATGTTTTAAGTTAAAAATGAGAGTATTGCTATATTTGTTTTTTTGTTATAGACTTCTACTCCTCTAATATTATTGATTATGTCAAAAATATAAATTTTAATTCGAAGAAATCGAAATACCTATAAACCCGAAATCATGGACATACACATATTCTATTCAACTCATTGTTCGTAGAACAAATCAAAATAATCAACAGTTGCTTTTTGCGGACATGATGATCGTTGCTGATTCAATATGTCCTAAACAATTACATGCATTATCTAATTGCCGGCTCAAACTTAAAACAAATTAGTTGCTATCCAATTAGTTTTATCACCTCATCTGTTAGATTGGTATCGTTTTCTATCCATTAAAAAGAACAAATCATCTTAACTAAAAATGAACACACACTATATATTTTTGTAGATAAATATAATAAAGGTAGATTTTTATTGTATATAGTTTCTACAAAAGTTAGAGTAAAAATAAGTTAACTACTTAAAATATACTCGTATAAAAAGTAGGATAGATCGAGTAAATGGAAAACTCGTTAAACAAATTCGTATTTATTGAATTTGGAAAATTAAGTGGGGATGTTATGTAATTATCATAGTAGAAATTGTTATAAGAGATGACATTACATCGATATTTAGCGCGAAAATAAAAAAGTACGAGTTTTATTTACACATACTACTTGTAGAATATATGTGAAATTTCGATATAGAATCTTGTCATTTGACATCATATAAGTACATAAAAATTAGATGTCCATTGACATCATGTTTTCGGGAAAGGTAATAATCCTTTATTAGTAGAAATAAAGTAATCATAAGAGAGGTAAAAAGAAAATGAGATACGGTAAATGATGGGATATTATTATTGAGGGACGGTGAAGGTTAGAAAACATTAGAAAGTGGGGAAAAGCGAGCAGTTGGAAAGTGTAAAAGCTGACCACTTTTTACCAAATACTACTAAAAATAATTTCATATTCAAAACTCACATTGTTTCCTCTAATTTTTATAAACTTACAAACTAAAAATCATGCATGCTTATTGAAAAATCAGCTGATCTATAGGTAATTTGATGAAGAAAACGTACCCTAGCCTCCGTGATGTTGCTTTTTATTACTATTCAATTACTTCAATTCAGATTGAAAGAAAAAATAAAATAAAATAAAATGAAGAAAGACATTAACAATATTTATGTGCTATATTGTACACGAGAAATATTTGCATCTGAGAAATATTGTTATTAGGAGTGTAACAATCTAATGACATACATTATTTACATTAAAGCTTTTTTTTTTTTTTTGAAAACGGCAGACAAGATACCATTATAAATTAACCAAGATACAAAGTCACAATACATATAACTACTAAAAGCATGAAACAACAAAGGAGAAAGCCTCAAAATTTACATTAATGTATGGTTGGTTTTGTTAGTAAATACGATTGTCCAATGTATATATACATTTATATTTAATTGCTGGTGATATTTTCACCAATTTGATAAATGAATTAGACATGCACATTCAAAGTTTGTAGTGCACAAATTAGAAATGGACAATTATGGTGAAATTATCATCACCCATATTCAAATTATGTAGGTTATATATAGCCTTAGAAAAAGGGGGGAAAAAAAGAGAGCCTCTTTTGGAGTATTCATTTCATAATTATGATAAGATTTAGTTTCTATTTTTAAGGGGGTTTTCAATTTTTGAAGCGTTGTATTGTAGTTTTAAAAATCATAAAAAATAAGCCTTTGTATTTCAAGAAATGCATAATTATATATAAAAAAAAAAAGCCTCATATATTATCTTATCATACATAATCTACTAAATTTCATAATCTGAAAGGATAATGTGTAATCTCAACTAATTTTATATAGCTAATTCTAGGGGTCACGTCAATCTCCTTAAAAACAGTTTTACTGTTTTACACAAGCCAGTCGATCTATCGTGAAGTAGTGGCTCATTAAAGGTGATGTCGAAACTACCAAAATTAATCTTATTTTACTTAAAAAAGACGGCCAAAGTCAAACCTTTATTAGGATATTCATCCACATTTTCTAAAATGAATATGGTTTTCTAATTCAAGTATTGCATTTGAAGTCTTGTTTATTTGTTAAACAGAGTGTTAATGATTATTAGATAGCATTTTGTCTGTTTCTAAGAAAACCTACGAGTAGTAAATTATTTCCGTACCTCAATTATTTGTTGGGAGAGTTCATTAAAAATTAATTTTTTGGAGTCATACCTGTAATCCACAATATTAATACCAGTCTTTAAAATTCTTAGTCATGTAATTAAACACTAAATGCATCATGCAACAAAAGCACTAAAGGTCCATTACATAGGTGCAAAGTTAGTTTCCTATTACATTCGGGTTAACACAGTACAATAACAAAAAAGGCATACTTTATATTAGAACTTCCATCTTCCAATATTATTCTTCTCATACCAGAGATTATGATTAAACTTCTTTCAATATTTCATAATTATGAATCGTTCATTCAACTTCTAATCTCAAACACTTCCATTCAAGACGTCGATTACAAATAAAAACACAATTATCAGTAGTTTATACGCAGGAGTGCTTCAGGTTCTGTTACAGACACCATAGTATCATGCAACCAATATGACTACAATATGATATGCAATTCTGTTACATAAGAGGTAGCAATAGACTAACTTGAGTCTTCAATATCAAATGAAATATATTCAGTATCACTTTTAATTATTTTGTAATTGAGACAATATCTAGTAATAAAACTATAACTTTGAATACATTTGTTGCATCTTTAACAGTAAGTACACAATTCTTTCTAGGAACTCAAGAACTTCATACATATAGGAGGCCTAATTTTCGCCAATGATAAAACTGCAGCTGGAAGAATCCACAAACCTTCACCACAAATCAAACCAGAAGCCACTGATGTAGACATTAACTCGGCTTTCTTATAATTTAGTCTCTCCCAGATTAACACAATCAAGCTCCCAACACACATATCAATAGCAAAATATCCACCAATCAGAAAGGGCACAGCCATACATATAGGCAGTGGCATCCATTTTGCAATCTTTTTGGGTAATAAATCTTTCACTATATTAATCCCCACTGCAAATGCAAAGAACCCATAACATAACTGCAAACAATGCTTTGGCAATGCTGAAAAACCTTCAACTCCAATAATCGCCATGTTTCTGAAGACTATTGCAAATGGTGCTTTGAATTCTCCTTTAGGGTTACCTACATCGAATGCTTTTGTGAATAAAGATAGAGTTAGAGGGGATACAACGCAGCCTATAGCGGTTCCAATGGCTTGACTGACGAGCATAGTTCTTGGTGAAGTTAGAGTAAGATGACCTGTTTTTAAATCATGCATCAATGTGCTAGAAATGTAAAGAACTGATTTCAGAACACCACAACCAACCAATCCAGCCACTACTCCTTTCTGTTTTCCAGCCAATGCTGCCATCATAAAAAGCCCAATTTTTCCGTAATTATAGGCCATGTCCCAGTCGGTTAACCCGGTTCCATAAGCGTTGCAGAAGGCTAATGATGGAGCAATAATGTAGGCTATTATAACAAAGTACCATTTAACCTCTGGAAATATCAAAGGTATTGCGAATGCGTTGACAATGGTGAATAAGGTGTATCCAGTAAGTCCAAACCACATGGGTATGCGTTCTCTGATGAAAACTTCATTTTGCAGTTGTTCCTCTGCTGTAACTTCATTCTTGCTACCTACAGCTGCAGAAAGACAATAACTTTAGGCATTAATTGTAACCATTGAATGTTAGTGGCATTGGATATAACTCCCTGAATTACCTAAATTAAGATTATCCCTTTTCACTTTTCCATAGATACTTGCATATGTGAAATATAAGATCTTGATGAAATTATAGAGTCCATCACCGAGGAGAAGCGAAATTGATATAAAGACCTGCTGACCGAGAACTTAGTCAGAATATTGAACCATAACAGAAATGTTTGAGAGAACTTTTAAAAAGAACATTGAAGTTGTATAGTTCATCACCTTGTAACCATTGAGACTTTCCATACTGCTTTCTGACACATTACTAGGAAACCATTCTCCTTTCTGTTTTTCGATAAGTGGCCACATTATACCCCATGATATCACAGCTCCAAACAGTAAAGAAAAACTCACAATGTGAGGGCAAATCATCCCAGTTCCCACATAAGTCAAGCTAAAATCAAAGTAAAATCTACACAAAACAGAAAGTCCGTCATTAAGTATCAAGAAACAGCTACCATACAGAAAGAAAAAGAAACCTTACGTTTTCTTCCATGCTTCCAACCCAAAAGTAGGGAATTGGGCAAATCCACATTCTCCTTTTCCAGTGAAGAACCACTGGAAGATTGCCCACAAGAAACTGATCGAGAAGTACTTTGAAAACCCCTTGACTTGCTTCCTGTAATAATATGGAGTGAGAAAAAAAAACACTCGTAAAGGACATCTCATATGTTTCATGCCTTGTTGCAACAAGATTTATAAAATGTGTCGTAGAAAACGTACTTTGCCATCTCATCCCCCTGACTATGAAATCCATTGATAAGTACAGCTGTGGCCGTGCCACTTGGGAAAATCAACTTATAATCGACAATCAAAATCTGTTGCATAGAAGAATTATTAACATGTCAGTAATCACAACTGGCAAGATGGGCGGGTGAGGAGAATTTTGTATCAAGTCACAACCGGTTCTGGTTACAACTGGTCATTTTAGTATAGATCAAACGTGGTTGGGCTGGACAGATTGACAAATACTGATTGATCTATTTTCTTTGATTTATCAGAAATCGTGAATCTGTATTGATTTGAGAGTGATTGTGAAAAAATAATAGTTACAACAATAATATAAATCTTTGAATAAAACGATTAGGGAGGTACGCTTGGAAAGCAGACTTGACAACTTTCCGTTCGCTTGACCTGTTACTCTTTTGGCTAAATTTTGTTGGATTTGAACAGTTTATTTCAACTTACTTGTAGAAGAATGGCTTGAAATTGCTAGCTTTGTCACTAATATACAAATTTAGAGAAGAAATACCATGCACCTTTCGGAGTGGAATTAGTACGAAAAGACCAACAAAACAGATTAAAAAGGAGTAGCCGATCATCCAACCAACATGAAGTTCTTTGTAAGTCCCTGGAGATTTTGCTCCACCTGCCAGCTCATACGTCTTCTTGTTCAGAGCCAGTAAATAAGACCCAAATCCACCTAATTTCCGCCCCAAAAATCAATGAAATTCAAAGTAAAAAACCAATAAAATTCATCAACTATCATAATATGTAAAAGTTCAAATGAAAATTAAGTTTATGACTTTAAAAGAACCTCCAATAGCAATGCTGTAACAAGCAACTGAGCATGTTTGAATCATTGTGTTCTCGTGCCTGGTAAAGGGCACAGTGGCAACCCCAGATTTCTGAAGAATCTTTGTATAAGTTTTCATAAACACAAAAGCAAGAAGTGCAGCTGAGACGTTTAAATTAGGAAGAATCCCCGTTGTGAGATTCAATTTCATGGCTATAACAGTGTAAACACTTCCTAAAACAATACTTGCAATAACTCCTCGAATAGTGATTTGTTTCGTCCATGGTTGCAGTCGCTTTGAAACTTGCAGATGATCATAATCATCATCTTTCTTCTCTTGTTCCATCTCATCCATGTCCCTTTCAATCTCTCCAGTCTCCTTCATTTCTGTGTTTTCCATAGGTTTACACAACAAATGAAATGCTTCCAAATATGTGAGACCTTTTTAATGTAGTAATTACTCAAACCTTCAAAGTAGGAAAAGTATGAAGTGAGCCCAAAATATGAAGTTAACTGGCAAATGTTACATTTAAGAAACTTATATTATGTGAATACAATTACAATAATCATTTTGTATTGATATATGTGTGTGTGGGTGGGGAGAGAGAGCCAATGAGCAGAGCTGCATATGAATGATGTCCTCACTTTGATCAAACACTTAAACTAAATAATTGGTGAGATATTGCATGCTTGTACTTTTATACTCACTAATCCACCACCTGCAAGTACAATCATTGACTTATTAACTATTTAACATTATTTATTCTTATAAGAAATTAACAATTATTCATAAGATCCAAAAAAGTGCATCTTGTTATCAATCATCGTTGCATGAATAATTAATGTTGTAATATGATTGGCTATATGGGTCAATGAGATATCTCCTGCATGTTAGTATATTCTATATTGTAATGTAATTGTAATTATGTCTCAATCTGGAGATATTCTACAGGAGTAAAATGAAGATATGAAATATGATTATGAATTCATATACCTGGATTACAAGTATCAAGACAGAAGCAACAAAAACACATTAAATTTTGTACACATATATGATACTTTACTAAAGCAAGAACCAAAAGGATGCTTTCATGATAATTGTTGTATATACGAATTGTAACCTAGAGTGCAAAACAGCTTCTTGCACAATTGATGCTTCACTCTGTTCTAGTGGTTGTTTCAATTGGAAATGGACTTAAAATTCCCAGTTTAATGCAGAAATCCAAACCAACAGCAGCAAACAGAAAGATTAATAGATTCTCTGATATGTAAATTGCACCACTGAAAGCATGTGACAATACGCTACTGACTTCCAACTCCAAAGGTGGTCCTCCTCCTAATGTAGCAAGGCCTGTATCACATATTCGAATAAGAATATATTAAAGTAATGTATTTTTTTATCACAACTAGTGATAATTTGCCAGTTCGAATATTGAAACGTAACGATAGCAAATAGAGGTGACAAGATGGACAGGTCAAGCAATTTACGGGCTATGGGTCAAAACAGGTTCAACAACAATTGGATCAATCTTGGTACAGGCTGAAACAGATCGATGTGTTGACCAGAAAACAATTTTTAACCCGCTCTTTTAAATTTATGCATAATCCATGCATTTAATATGATTACAAAAACAATCATATTACAATGATAATATAGTTCTTTAATAAAGAGATGTGGAAGTTTTATGCATTAAGAATACAGTAAAATGGGTTTCAACCTGTTTGACAAGTTGTCCCACTTGTTACTTTTTTAGCCATTATTCACGTTAACATTTGAAATTGGAAATAACCTAAATACACTGAATCATAAGTAAATGGGTTGAAACTGCCACCTCTAATTTCGAGTAGGAAACTTAAGGGACGCCAAAGTAAACGTAAGGGATTCCAAATTCAAAGTAAAAGTGTTTAATCAAAAGATTTGCCAAAATACCTTTGACAAATCCAAAAGCTGCAGAAGTTCCAGTCTTGAGCTGAAAATTATGAAGATCGCGTCTCACAGCATACCGGAAAGTGACACCAAATAATGCACAGCTGAAGAGAGTGATTCCTGTGGGGAGTATTAATTGCGATGTGTCAGTGACTTGAGCTAAGGAAATAGGCAAGCTTGCCAGGGTGCCAACTATTGCAGAAATACAAGCGGCTTTTATAGATTCAAGTCTTTCTTTGTTTTTGTACATTGCTTCTCTCTCTGTTTCTGTCATCATTGAATTTTTATCCCCAATTTCATCTTCAAGAGAGCGTTCTGCTTCCTCAACTAGCGTTCTTGCTTCTGATAATTCCTTCTGGCATTCCTCAATCTTTGACATGCATATAATATATCTCCATTAGTAACATTTACTTTCTACACGTTTTGTTGATCAATTTATGAAAGTAAAGGTGGCAACATGGGCGGGTTTTAAAACTTGTTAGGGTCAAAAAGGAAAGATTTAAAAAGGTCCAAAATGGGTCGTGCGAGTTTGGTTAATTAGGGTTGACCCGAAGCACTTTTTGGTATTTTTGACTATGATTACAAACTATATATATAACACAACCTTATTTTCTGCATATAGCAATTTAGGTAGCTCTGTCTAAAAAAAGCTCTTAACCCGTTAGCCCATAGAGATAAAACCCGACCCTAACTGAATAAGCATTCAAGATCCTAACACCGAGTTATGATTAGTGGTCAAATAAGTCATTTCTATGATCAGAATTCTACAAAAAAAATTACTTTCTGTCAGCACAATGGTTTTTAATATTCAGATTGGAAATAACATGGGCATGCTGGAATCATAAACTCTTTTGATCATAAAAGTCAAGCCTAAATATATAATAGTAGTGTCAAGTAGTGCTTAAACTTTGACTTTGTAACCCCATTTCTAAATTATTCAAATACCAATTAATCAAATATGTTTATCCTCAATCCAGCTAAACTCCATATCACTTATCATAAAAAAAAATCAACAACAAACAAATAAAATAATCAAACACACAGAGTGCAACCAAAGATACATTTCAAATTCAAATAAAAACCTTTATAGATTAAACACCATAAGAAAGGAAGAATAGATAACTAACCTCAGCAGCTCTAATTTCAAGCTGATTAATATATTCTTTAATCTTTTTGTTTTCAATTTCTTGTTTTTTAATTTCCTCAAGTTCCCTTTTGGCCAATTCAACTCTTTGTGCAGCTTTATCCAACCCATCTAACAAAACCCTATTTTCCTCTTTGTTTAACAATTCATCTACACGTTCATCAACTATACCAGATAACAAATTCTTCAATCCCCCATTATTATTATCATTACTATTAATGGGGTTACTGCATTTGATTGCAAATGAACAAGACCTTGATGATGATGATGATGATTTAAAGGGGTTACTAAAAAAGTGAAATTTGGTTTTTTTGGTGGATTGAATTGAAGGGTAAATAAGTGTTGTTGGATTGGGTGTGGCTGTCATGGTTTTTGGATAGTTTGAAAATAGATTCAAGAACTCATGAATTTTACCCTGTACTGGTTTAAAGATAACTTTTACATAATTAGTCCCTCAACTTTCCTTATTTGGGTCCATGATGAATAGGGGTGTGCAAAACACGGTTTGAACCGGCAAATCGTATCGGAACCGTACCGTCCCATACCGAACCGCTTCTCTACGGTACGGTTCTCGGTTCTAATATTTGTAGTTTCACGGTTCGCGGTTCGGTTCGGTTCGGGCCGGTTCTACACTTAGGGGTGTGCAAAACACGGTTCGAACCGTGAGAACCGACAAATCGTACCGGTCCCGTACCGAACCGAACCTCTTCTCTACGGTACGGTTCTCGGTTCTAATATTTGTAGTTTCACGGTTCGCGGTTCGATTTGGTTCGGTTCGGGCCGGTTCGGACCGGTTCTAGCACTTTGCACAGGCCTAATGATGAAAGGATTGGATCATGATGGGCAAGGACATGTGTTACAGACTTGGTGACTTACATGTTCTTTTTATGGTTAGCAACCAGGCCCATTTTCCAAAACTTGCTTTTCAATTTTTTGAATCACGCTTTTATATACTTCCTCCGTCCCGAAGTAATAATCTACTATTTCAATTTGGGTTGTTCTAAATTGATTGTACACTATCAAACATAGAAAAAAAATTTGATTCCATTTACTATATTGTCACTACTTCAAAAATTATATTACAAAAGTGAAAGGAAGTTCAAATTAATTGGTTCGGGGTAAGAATATTATTGCGCAAAAAGTAAGTGGTAATTGTTATGTTTTTTTGCGTGTTTTCTGTCCGTGGACAATTAAATTAGGACGGAGGGAGTATATATATAGAGTTTGTTTCTATATTAGAGATATATTAAATGAATTATATAATGAAATTAAATAACACTAACGGTTGGTTTACTTCGTGGAATATATTTGATAGAATTAGAACTTATCGAATTAATTGAAATTTCAAAAAGTGAGAACTTTTTTGAGTAAAAGGAATTTCAAGACTTTCTAGTTAATTCATTCGTGAATCAAACACCTTCGTAAAATGGAATTGAGATTTCAATTGTACCAAATTCCTTTAAATTCTATGAATCAAATGTAACCTCACGTTCTACCATTTGTAATTCTATATTACTGCCGAGCAATGATATATGTGCCTAAACAAAGAAACCTAGAAGCATGGTTAATTCATGTATTGGTTAATTGATGTGCTAAATCTAGTTATAAAATTATCGTTGAAAAGTAAACCAAAAAGTACTGAGCTAGACCAAAACACAACCGGGCAGTGGACCCTGTCGAGTAGTAGTATAGTTTGGTAAGTTTGGGTTCGAACGCAGGGAATGTGAGTTTAAGTATTATGTTCAAGTGCAAGTAATTTATACAGAAAAGTAAATGTGGGGGTTTTATGTGACCGAGTTGTCACGTTGCTTAAAACTACAATTTCAGTTAATCTAGGCAGGTGGACTCTGAAGAGTCAAAGTGATTGGTTGAAACTTTCGTATAATAAAAACAATACTTGCTTGGACTATTTCACTAGTGATTTCGGGGTGTGAAATTAAAACTGGTTTATACAATGCATTTGTAAATCTTAATTAAGCATAGGATTAACGTTCGCTATCACCTACAAACCTTAACTTTGATTTACTAACCATACAATTTAATCTAGTAACGGACGTTCGCCATGGTTACCGTCTTGCACATTTGAGCTCTAATTTTCTAGCTTATTCCAAAACTACGTTCGCAATGTTTGTTCAATTACTTATAGACAAATAATCGATGATAACTTACCGAGTAGAAAACGTTCGCTATATCCACTAGTAAATCACCAAATAAGTTAAAACAATCAAACTAAGCTCAAATGCACAAGGTTCGCGATTAAACATAAAGTCAATTATCACAAGTTTATAATTCATCCACATGAAAGACATTCGCCACATTCGCTAACTTATATATTATAGCTCATTCGTGTTACTTATACCAATTTTCGCATCCACAAACAAAGGTTCATTTGTACATCGACATACAAACAAAAATAATTCCAACTAACAACAAACATTCGCTATAATTGCTAGTTAGAATTACCAACAAATTCCATAAATTATTTGAACTAAAAATATATAAATTCATGAGGAATTCTAAACTCAAGCATAATCAAACACCAAAATATAACACCCCTAATCACTAGCTAGTTCATCCAAGCAAGTAAATAAAACTAGCCACTAACAATCATACCAAAACAAACACATATAATGAGTGAAATCAAAGGAAACATAATTATATCAAATAAAAATGCAAACCGAGTGATTACAATGTTCGGATGATGATTCTTCGTAACCAAATGATGTAAGATGATGAGAGATCTTCAAGATGATGAAAATAACTCAAGAAAACCTAAAAAACGCCCATGGGGGCTGTTGGTTCGTAATAATAAAAGTTAGGTGAGATATGAGAAAGAAAAGGTGTTTAAAAGGGTCAAAAAGGGTCTCTGCCGACACTAGAACCCGGCTGCTCCTTACCCCGACCCGGCTGCTCCTCCAGCCTTAAAATGAAGGTTTCTTTCTGGTACCGATTTTTCATAAATGACCCGGCTGCTTCCCTATAGAACCCAGCGGCTTCTCCTACTTTTCAGCAGACCATATTTTTCAGATTTGTAGATCTCTGAAATACGAACGTTTGGCCGCCTGAATCACCTCAATCCGAGTTCGTATGAGGGAGATATGGCCAAAACGGTGCAGCATAGCCAAATCTGAAAACTCTTTCATCTTTTCATCTTTTCTTCCTCAATCTTTAACCTTAACACACGAGATCAATTTCAAACTAAATAAGTACCGAAAGTTCATGAAATTGACTAGAAACAAGTACAAAAACAATGATATCGCGAGAGATAAACATATACAAATCGAGCGATATCAAATATCCCCACACTTGAACTTTGCTTGTCCTCAAGCAAAACCATCATTTACCATTTCACAACCCCCTCTTGCATTTTCAGAAAAGGAGATTAGGTTTATCAAACAATACTAACACAAACCACCGAAGCAATCATGCTAGCAACATTTATATAATTATCATAAACCTGAGATGATATATTTGCCAAGCCCGAATGCACGACCTAGCACCTCACAATAGGATAAGTGTATAATCACTCACTCTCAACCTATAAAACTACAAGGTAAGGAAGTAGATGATATAACACTCAATCAAGCCAAGTCGTGATGCAATGTTACCATAGGCTTGCAAAAGGATCAAATCTCCACCGTCTTGGCGTGAGCACCAAGTGAGATCTCAGAGAAGGTATTCTAAACATGTGTTGCATAAGTGTAGGCTAATATGGAATGGGTATGATAGACACAAGAATTGGTGAAAAATGGTAGTCAAGACCCATGAGAAATGTAAAAATGTTACCTAATGGTTTCAATATGTGACAGTAATAAAACTAAGGATTCTCATATCAAATCAATTCAAATTATACTTCATTTTCATCTACAATTCATATTCACTAATTGCACGCGAATAACTCAAATTGATTTACACATTTGATTGGAATAATTGCATTCTATGACTTTCTACGAACCCTGTGTAACGAACTTTCGGACCAACCATCCTAGACCAGATAAAGGCCTTAAGTGGCTAGGTGTAGAACACCCCTCGGGAACTACTTGTTCAAGAATTCAAAGGCCATTTAGTTGACTACAACTACCCAATCAATAACATTACGCTTAAATTGTTAACTTTCAATAATCTTATTGCTTTCAACTTCAATCATTTAACATTAACATTCAACAATTTCCATTTCATGCAATTTCAACTATAGAATTTAACATTAGAATCCCATTTCAAAACGACTTAAGTCACATTTAGATAAAAACTTAGTGTAAAATTCCAACTAGGCAACATCTTAGAAAAGCAAATGATTTGGGAATTGACTACACAAAAATGAGGCTATTATTTTTGGTGGAGTGTATGTGGAAGTGTCTACGGGTTTCTTAGCACCAAAAATGAGCGCTAACGACCTGGGTGGACTGAATATAAATAGTTTTAAAAGAAAATAGGATCCAAAATATATTTCACTAGTGATTTCGGGGTGTAGAATTATAACCGGTTAATACACATGCTAAAGGGTAACATTCATCAAACCTAAGCTCAAAGTTCTCTGAGACCTATCGTTCAACTTCAATTAACAAACCTATGATTTAATCAAGTAACGGACGTTCGCCATGGTTACAAACTTGCACCATTTAGCTAAATCATTTGACACATTCCAAAGTTACGTTCGCAACTTTGTTCAATTGTTTATAGACAAATAATCAATAGTAATTCACTAGGTTGAAAACGTTCGCTATATCAATTAGTAAATTACCAAATGGCCAAATTCTAGAGATTAAGCTCAATCACACAAGGTTCTCCAATTAAACATAAATTTAGATTTTTGTGAGTTTGCAAATCATCCACACGACAAACATTCGCTATAATCGCTAACTTGTTTGTATTTAACTAGTTGTTGTTACAATCATCAAATGCTTTGTTCCACAAATGACAAACAACTATTTAGGTATTTTTTATAAGCAACAAACGTTCGCTATAATCGCTTAGCTAAAATGCCAAAAGTTTCATCACAACAACAAACCACATACATACGAATTCATGGATGATTCACAAACTCAAAGCATAAATTAACACCAAAAGATACACCCCTAATCAACTAGTTAGTTCATCCAAACAAGCACAATAATCTAGCCACTAATCAACATAACAACAAGATAAACACATGAAATAAGAGAAATCAAAGTAAACATAATTATAATCGAATAAAGATGCAAACCGAGTGATTACAATGTTCGGATGATGATTCTTCGTAACCAAAAGAGTTAAGATGATGAGAAACTTTTTAGATGATGAAAAATGGCTCCTAGAACCATAAAAATCGCCCTTGGGGGCTGCTAGGTCGAGATGATAAAAGTTAGGTGAGATATGAGAAAGAAAAGGTGTTTAAAAGGGTCAAAAAGGGTCTCTGCCGACACTAGAACCCGGCTGCTCCTTACCCCGACCCGGCTGCTCCTCCAGCCTTAAAATGAAGGTTTCTTTCTGGTACCGATTTTTCATAAATGACCCGGCTGCTTCCCTATAGAACCCAGCGGCTTCTCCTACTTTTCAGCAGACCATATTTTTCAGATTTGTAGATCTCTGAAATACGAACGTTTGGCCGCCTGAATCACCTCAATCCGAGTTCGTATGAGGGAGATATGGCCAAAACGGTGCAGCATAGCCAAATCTGAAAACTCTTTCATCTTTTCATCTTTTCTTCCTCAATCTTTAACCTTAACACACGAGATCAATTTCAAACTAAATAAGTACCGAAAGTTCATGAAATTGACTAGAAATAAGTACAAAAACAATGATATCGCGAGAGATAAACATATATAAATCGAGCGATATCATTAATACATAAACCCAACTTATTCTCTCTCATCACATTCACCAATCACATAAAAATACACACAAATTATATTTTTAGAAATATAAAATTAGACATAAATCATTTTTCGTGCCAATAAGAAAAATGATATATATGCGGATATGCCTAAAATGTGTGCTATAAGATATGATTGGTTAAGTTAATATTTTTATATGATTGGTGAATGGTATCATCAGTGTCAATGAACTTTGTATCTTTTTAATTTTAATGTTACCCCGGTGATTACTTTGTTAAAAATAAATAATTACGATTTATATGCTTAATGATGTACACCATCTGGCCTCAGCTTACATCACACAGGGTGGCTCGGTTCCGGATCGAGCCTGGGCTCGGATATCATCCGATGACACCTCCACTAACTTTCGGTACGGATAGCAGATTGCACTAGTTATCATGACCCCGGATCCACGCCGAACATAGACCAGGATAACACCCGAGCTCAGCTCTTGTAGCTCTCGGCTCGGACACTAATACCCCGGACAGGATGCGGACTCGGCTACGTTCCGTGCCGAACCGCAGCGCGGGCCGCTCCATCAACGTAACAGAGGAACGGATACAAGATGACAAAGCAAGCCCGACATTCTCTGACAGTAGTACAATCCGTAACCGTTATATTCAGGTACGACTAGCATGGCCTGGCCATTAACCTGGTCGGGGCATTTGATTGGTCCACGTCAGCCGTCACGCAGTAAATGTCATCTTCGCCCACGACCGAACTTCCACGTCAGCGATCCACGTAATAAGTGTCGTGCCCCCCCCCCCCCCCCCCCCCCGACCGAACTTTCACGTCAGCGATCCACGCAGGAAGTGTCATGCTCCCCCACTACCAAACCCTCCACGTCAGCTTAGGGTTTGAGTATAAATACCAGTGTTATGCTTTCATTTCCAGATAACACCTCATAAATCCACAGAGTCATTCCTCACGAATTGCTCTCCAAGAATTGGGCTTTCACCACCCTCGATTGACTTAGTCTCGATTCTGGGTTTGCACGTAATCGGAGTGTGACAAGCTTAATTCCTCATACATCATCATCATCGTAGTACTTAGGCGTTTTTACGCCTGAACAATTGGCGCCATCCACGGTTGATTTACCAGAAAACGACCACTTTTTAACCATCCGTACGCCGGAAACCTTCCAGGTACAATGGTTAACACTGAGCCTGCTGATGGTGGTGACGGTGCCACTGCCGACCAACCGCCACCACCACCTTTCTCCGATCAATCTCCCCCGGCCACCACCGTTCGCACGACGGTTGGCAGCAGGATTGATCCACGGCAGTTGGTCTTCAGTCAGAATGACACTGACTCTGATAACAGGCCACCGCCGGAATGTACACCACAAAACACATCTTCAACGCCCAAATCCATCTCCAATATCGAAGCCCAACGCATGTTGGCAGAAATGGGCTTCGTCGTGGCCCCTGAACCACGACGTCCGCCGTCGCCCCCGCCACGTCGGAATGTGCCACCACCACCGCCGCACCAAGGTGGGATGGATAGGGCTGCTAGCCGTAAAATGTTGGCCGATCTGATCCTTAGCGCCGATCCACCGGGCGCTATGCCAACATACTCTGACGAGTCGGCAACAGATAACTTAATCGCAAATTTTTATTCCACCATTCAGGGTGAGAAGGTGAAGAAGCCGGTGCCCGTCTCCACCACCACGGCTAGGTTCAGTGCAAAAATCGCGAACCATCCGTTACCTGCGAAGCTTACCATCCCGTTGACGATCGGCACCTACTCAGGCGACTCAGACCCCGAAGACTTCCTACAGCGGTTTGAGGGCGCCATAAAAACAGAGCATTGGGAGGACGCTGTGGCTTGCCACATGTTACCTCAGGTGCTGCAGGGCAACGCCCGTGGTTGGTTTGAGAAACTGCCGGCTGGTAACGTGGCTAGCTACGCCGACCTCAGGTTCAAGTTCTTACAACAATACAATAATCTGAAGCAGCACACACTTACCTATCTCGACGTCTTCGAGATCAAACTGGGTAGTCGCGAGACACTTAGTGATTTCATTACTCGTTTCACAACGGAGTGTCAGAAGATCAGCGATCTGCACCCAAGTCAGCAAATTGCCGGTTTCATCTACGGCATCATCAAGGAGAGGTATCCCACACTGTACTATCGGTTGAAGAGGAAGTTACCATCAGTGTATTCCGAGGCCATCGCTATGGCTCGAGACTACTTACGTTCCGGAGAAGATAAAGATCTGTACACCACACCGGGCCGGGACTCGCACCGGGTCGAGCATGACCGCACTCAGGCCCGCCATCATGAGGGTGGATCCGGGTCCAGCCGGCGCGACAACCAGAGACGGGATTTCCGCCGCGACACACGGCATGATTCCCGCCGTGGTGATACTTGCGAGGCGGCCCGTCGTCAACCATACGACAAGAACTCTCTGCTGACTTCGCTCACAAAGTCACCGAAGGAAATACTGCTCACCGAGACGGCGGCGCGGAGTGCGTTTAACCCTCCGCCCCCAATGGAACATCGCGACGTCCCCATGAATGGGAAGTACTGTGATTTTCATGAGGAATACGGGCACGATACCGACGATTGTAGACAGTTGAAAAAGGAAATCAAGGCAGCCATCCAGGCCGGCAAGCTTAACCACTTGCTGCCCGGAAAGAAATTTAAAAAAGCGGACAGCACTAAAGCTTACGGGTGGCAGCGGAAGGACGACCCCCGCGATCCTCCGGACGCTGTCATCCACATGATCCAGGCTGCGCGGCCAAGCTTGAAACGAAAGGCAGAAACATTACAAGACTGGCAGTTGACACCCATATCGTTCCCACCCCTGCAGGGTTCTGTTCTCCCGGAGCCTGTTGTCATTTCGGCGCGTATCGGTAACTGCCAGGTTTCGAGGGTGTACACTGATACAGGCAGCGCCGTCGAGGTCATGTTATGAACACTGCTTCCTACAGCTGCCACAGCCCATACAGGGAAGATTGCAGGAACCCCTGTCCCCGCTGTCCAGCTACGCAAACGACACCAAATGGCCAATTGGCAGGCTTGTTTTGGATGTAACGTTGGGCGAATACCCGTACTGCCGCACCACTGAACTGGAATTCGTCATCGTGCGCGCCCCGTCTAGGTTTAACGTGCTCCTAGGCCGTACCGCTCTCCATAAGTTTGGAGCCATCACCTCAACTGTCCATGGGTTGATGAAATTCCCAACCCCGGCAGGCATTGCCACTTTGCAAACAACAGGCACCGCCGTACCCGTATGTGCTCAAATATCAAAGGCAACCCCTGTCCCGTTCACCATGACTAGCGATGAGCTAGTGGCTATCAATCCCAGGTTCCCAGAATAGAAAATCCGGGTCGGCCTTGCCTTGAGTCCGCCAACACGGCTCCGACTTTGTGAGATCCTAGCAAGTAACAAGGATGTCTTTGCTTGGCAAGACTCAGAAATGACCGGCGTGCCGAGGTCAATTGCCAAACACAGACTAAACGTCAATACAAACATCACTCCGGTACGACAGAAGAAGAGGGGTATGGCTCCTGACCGGAGCCGTTTTATTTGTGAAGAGGTCAACAAGCTGGTCCACGCCGGCATCATGCGTGAGGTCCAGTATCAGACCTGGGTTGCTAACCCCGTCCTTGTTAAAAAGTCTGATGGCTCGTGGCGGATGTGTGTTGATTTTAAAGACATCAACAAGGCATGCCCAAAAGACAACTACCCACTCCCTGAGATTGACTGGAAGGTTGAGTCCTTGTCCGGGTTTAGGTTCAAATGCTTCTTGGATGCTTACAAAGGATACCATCCAATACTGATGGCCGAAGACGACGAAGAAAAAACAGCATTCCACACGGACCAAGGCATTTTCTGTTACACCAAAATGCCTTTCGGTCTCAAGAATGCAGGTGCCACATACCAACGTGTCGTCGACGGCGCATTTAAAACACAAATTGGGCGCAACTTAGAGGCATACGTTGACGACATAGTCATCAAAAGCAACATCGAGTCCCAGTTACTCGCGGACATTCTAGAAACGTTCACCTCGTTGCGGAAGATTAATATGAAGCTCAACCCGGCCAAGTGTTCGTTCGGCATGGAGGAAGGAAAATTCCTCGGGCATATGGTCACCCCGAGAGGCATTAAGGCAAATCCAAAGAAAATTCAGGCAATCGCCGACATGGTTTCCCCACAAAACAAAAAAGACGTGCAGAGCCTAAACGGGAAGTTGGCGGCCTTGGCTCGTTTCCTCTCCAAGGCTGCTGAACGCTCACTGCCGTTCTTTGACACGTTGAAGGGTTGCATTAACAAAAAGGATTTCTCCTGGACGCCGGAGGCTGAGCAAGCTGTCACACCCCTAATTTCATGCTTTGCGGAAGCGACTGTTTTGGGGCGTGACTAATCAATAATCAAAACACCAAAGTACAAGCAAATGACTCTAAATGAGACGTTGTAGAAAATACATTACATTACATAAGTTTTCAAAAGTAGTACAAAGTTTAAGTCATAAGTTTGAAACATAGTAGTGAGTTCGCAAAATGATTTCGAAAGATTTTAATACATAACCATTATACAAAATATAATGCAAGAAAATCTTAATGTCTAAATGGATTCATGCGACTCGTGATAGCTAGCTTATCCTGTAGGCCATTCCTACCGTTGATGAGTACCTGAGAATACAACACTAAAAGGTCAGCTATAAAGCTGGTGAATCTCACAGGTTTAAATAAACATTGATGTGATCAACATGATTATCCGACGATAATTAAACAATGAAAACCGAACAGCGAGCAACAATGTAACCGAACAATGATTTACCCATTAGGGTTACCGACCAATGATTAAACCAATTTAGGTTTCCGAACAATGATTTACCGATAATGACATTTGTATTGCACTGAGCTATGATTCAAAGCCTAACCCGATCTTTGCCTCCCGATTTGGTGACACACCCATGACAATTACTAAAGTGCCCATTTTTAACTTGGTTGTAGCTAGCAACCCGGACGGGGACGTCACTCCCATGATAGTACTATCCTTTAGTAACCGCGCATTATTAAGTTAATGAATCATACACTGTTGAGGACTTTTACCGAATTAAAACACTCGTGCATATACCGTACAATGAAAATCATGACCGACAATGATAACCGAACAATGTAACCAATGTGATTAACCGAATTAAATAACAATGCAGGTAACTTGAGTTGATACTAAATTAACTAACCGAATAACAGTGATCACGAAAACAATTTGTGTTGCATCTCCCCCAATTATTTAAAACATGTAAACATTGAAAATGGGGCCGTGAGACTCACCTGATGAGCAAGCAATTCCTAAGGTGAGCGCGTAAACCGATGTAATCTCCTAGTGTCCTAAACACGCGAGATTTTATAAGTATAAGTGAATACTTTAATTGATCGTTCGTATTGTTGTTTGTTTGATTAATTTGATCCAAAGTATTTGACTCGTGATTACGTTTGAAATCCATTAAGTTTGTAGTTTGTAAAATGTGTACGGCCCGTTGGTGTCGGGTTACAATTATATTTGAAAAATATAATTACAAATGTTCCAAGGAAATATACTTTGTATAATTGTATTTCGTATATTTTATCATTGTATTGTTTGCAATTTATGGTGAGTTTGTTCCAGTCGATACTTAGTTTATAAAACGAAAATTTGTTGAAATGTGAGTTGGATCCGCCGGATCCTTAGAACAATCCGTCGGATCAGTGAACAAAGGGAGGAATCCGCCGGATTGGTTTGAATCCGCCGGATTCAATGTTTTTGAAAAGAATCCGCCGGATACTAAGTGAGATCCGCCGGATCAGGGTCTGGCCAAGGGGAATCTGCCGAATTCACCCGAATCCGCCGGATTCAATGAGTTTGAAGAGGATCCGCCGGATCAGTATTAGGATCCGCCGGATAGTTCATGGGTTTGGGTAGGATCCGCCGGATCACCCATTGGATCCGCCGGATCATTCGAGTTTCTGGGCTGGAATCCGCCGGATTCCCTTGAATCCGCCGGATTCATCAGTCTGGTTCGAGTCTGTTCGTACGAAAATCATTTAAAACCAGTTTTAATTCCTATTTCCGCATACAACAACTTAATACAAAGCTAATACATGTTACGTAACGTATTATAAACATGAAATTAATGAGTATTGATAAATGTTTCTTACGTATTAAAATTTGGAGATCGAGGGGATAATGGTGAGGATGATCCGATGATGATGAAGATGATCACGATGAAGATGAAGTAACTAGATGATGATGATTATGTTGTTGCTGTGATGATTGTTGTTTGGATATGAAAACCGATAGAAAGAAAATGAGAGAGCCGAGAGAGATGAGATATGAGCGTGTGTGTGTAAAATAATTGAGGTCGGTTGTATATACCGGCCTCAATTATTGAGGTAGTTGGGATATTTCCGACCCGTGTTTGCGTACCCGATCGTAAAATAGTATAATATTTTAAAATGGAAAATTTCTAAATATTATATCGTATACGTTTTTAATTAAAGTATTTTATAAAAATTGTTTTTACAGATGTATAAAATTGTAACTTTGTTTTACTTAAAATGTACGGATAGTTTTCTGTATCTAAAATGTATTTAAATTTCAAACGGATTACGTAATTATTATCCTCAATAATAATACTTGATTTAAAAATGTTTTTCGCTCACTATTATTTTGAGTTTCTACGTTTTGTTAAATTCGTGTATTCGTGATTATTAAATAATCGTTTCGGTTTATATATATACATATATATATATATATATATATATATATATATATATATATATAATACTTGAATGCTTAAGTGTTAACACGTATATAATACGTGGTTTAAAAGTTTAAATTGGGACCCAATTTTGGGTTATTTTGACCGGGTGTCACATTCTCCCCTTGTTAGGAGAATTTCATCCCGAAATTCAAGTGAGACCTAAATCCGCGTGTTTCTAAGACCGACTATGTGATATGTCTAATACTAAGACATCCGATTTATCTATGTCCTCTCCCCTTGTTAGGTTTTGACCTACCGATTATTTAAGAAATGGAGAGGTCCGAATTTTACCCGACCGTTTTGTCTACTTGACCAGGTCGTCCCGTATTAGCAAGTGTTACTTTGTTTTGGATGACCAATCCACCGAATTCAGTGAGTCTTACTGTGTTCATACAGTTTGTAACAAGTAGCAGTATCGTCTCTTAATCTAGATTCTATCAGTCTCCTATAGAAACTAATTGATTCAACCTACATTAGCTCTATATGGGATGTGACCCATTGTTTACACAAATATCAACCGGTATGTTTTCCGGTATAAACAATGTAGGATTTGTTATCCCAATACTTATGTAAGCTAAACCTCGTTTCTTAAAGAAACTAAAGAACCTAAATTGTCCCTTTTTCCCTAATTCTATTGTGCACTTAGGATCTAGGGAAAACATAAAAGATATCAAACAACAAGTAATATCTATCCATGTAAACAGTGTAAAGCAATTAGGTCATTAATGAATGACCATACCAGTGTTAAGCAAGTCAATGAGTCTAGGGTTCTGGTCGTCATCCCTAGTTCTGAGTACGTAGGCTCTTCCTCGAGCAGGGCCGATGTTCTTGTCCTTTAAGTTTGGACAGTCACTTCTGAAGTGACCTACAGTTCCACATTCGAAACAAGCTCTCGTTCGACAATCCTTAGCAGAATGACCATAACGCTGGCACTTATCACAGGGGGTGCCACAAGGCCCGTCATGGTGACGTTTACTCTTTGAGCAATAGGGTTTGGTTCCAGTGTACTCTTTCTTGTTTTCAGACCCAGAGGTGTTGGCCTTGATGGTTGCAGGCTTTTTGGTAGCCGGACTTTGATTATCAGGATTTCCCTCAGGTTTTCTCTTGTTATCACTAGGGTGGTTTACAGTACTTGTACTCTTGTCAACAGACGTTCCTTGGCGAACGATTTGTGTCATCAGCTTATGTGCCATGCGCACAGTACCATGAAATGTAGGAGAGTTGGATGAAGTAACCATCCCTTGAATTTGTGGAGGAAGTCCCCAGACATAGCGCTCAATTCGCTTGGATTCTGTATCCACCATAGATGGACACAGGTGCGCCAACTGATTAAATCGAGAAGTGTAGCTGGTAATGTCGTTCCCTTGAGTGGAGAGATTCCAGAATTCCGCCTCAAGCTGTTGAATTTCATCCCTAGGACAATACTCATCCTTGAGCATTTTCTTCAGCTCATCCCAGGGAGTTTCCAAAGCAATGTCTTGGCCTATGGAGTCTGCATAAGTGTTCCACCATGTCAGGGCATCATCCATGAAAGTGTAGGTGGAGAACTTGACCTTACAGTTCTCAGGGCAACTGCAGATGCGAAAGACTGCCTCTGTCTTCTCCATCCATCGCAACAACCCAATGGCACCTTCTATGCCTTTGAAGCTCAAAGGATTGCAGTTAATGAAGTCCTTGTAGGTGCAGGGTTTCACTACCGGGGCATTTGGTGTTGTTTCGACACTTTCAGATCGTTGTCGTTCGGCCAGTACTGCGTCAGCAACCAGTCGATCAACCTGAGCTTGAGTGAACTTTTGGCATCGTGGAGGCATGTTCCTTCAATGAAGATAAGGGACATGTCAGAGTTTCGTATAAGAATATGATTATCGTAGTTGCATATATAACAGTAATATATCACAACACAAATGACAATCAACAGTGTAGAATAAAGAAGATTGTAATCATTTAACATGCAAGTTCAAATGATTACGAGTATTAAGGTTTACGAAAGTGAAAGGGATATTACATCCGAGTATGTATCAGCAGTTATGCGGAATGTGATAGGGAAGTAGAAAAAAATTTGTACTTAGAGGAATACCGGATTCGAATGTTAAAACTGATGAGTGAGTGGAAGATGGTCCTCTGATGACCAGTTGGTGTAGATTAAGGTGTCGGAGTTCTTAATCTATTCCTAAGGTAAGTCTATTTCGAAGAGACGACCCTCTCTGTCAGGGCACATCCCGGTACTATTTTCCTGACTCGATCAACTTACCATAGACCAGTTCCTAAGGCGTATATGAACAATAAGTTCGTTACCAAGTATCCGAGGATATCACTAGGTCTAATCATATATGTATAGCCCATGTATACATACATATTATCCACCTAGTTGTGTCTAGCATAAAACAATTAGAAGTCACGGTTCTCTCGTGGTCAGAGTCTACTAATGCATTCCTGTTCAACATAACCCCTTTCAGATCTTAAATCATCTTCATTTAATTGTACATAGTTGATCAGACTATGTTAAATTAAACTTGTATGATGAAACCAGACAGTTCAAACCAGAAATAACAAGTCTTACAACAAATAAACATATAACCACATAACCAGGAGGACCGGCGGCCTAAGGTTAGCCAACCATAGAACCTAAAACCACTGCCGGCCCCAACAGTGGTCTACCGATAGCTTGAAGCTATCTTCACTGACAAGGATTCATCCTCAACTATGTGTATCGGAAACCCAGGCAGCCCAACAATAGCATCAAGCCCAACCCACGTTGACCTCCGAACAATTCATATCCACATAGTCACATAATGCATAATCGTCATGCCATCATGGAACCATATCAATCAATCATGCAAAAATAACCATAACAATATTAATATAAATCAAATAACCAATATGTTCACCCGTTGTAACCGAACCTGTTACAACTGGGTTGAACTGAGGATTACAATTCCACTCACCGATATTCCCATCCTCAACTCAGTTGTCTAATATCACTGAGTATCCTTCTGCTTGTCTGGAATTACAAATAACAATAAGTTAGTACCCATTTTATAATCACATTACATATTTCGATATGTAATATCAAAATAATAAACAATATATAGTATTATACTACTATGCAACATTTACTATTTATCATTTACTATACCGTATTTATCATTCGGTATTTACTATTCAAAATTCATTATTCGGAATTTACTATTCACTATTCACTATACCGTATTTACTATTTGGTATTTCACTATTCAGTATTCCACTATTTCGTATTTCACTATTCCGAATTTCACTATTCAGTATTTCACTATTCCGTATTTCACTATTCCGTATTTCACTATTCCGTATTTCACTATTCCGTATTTCACTATTCCGTATTTCACTATTCAATAATCACTATGCACTATTCACTATTTACTATTCATCATCATGAAACCCAGGAACATTTTTAAGAAAAATCAATGGAATTTCTATTCTAATTCATCTTAACTAAACTACACAACTAAGATACATAATATGCAACCAAATAGCAACTTTCAATTATATACATATCTTAAACTATCTAATTTCACCATAATCACTCAAATCCATTTTACCCAATTTCATAAAATAAAGTTAAGAACATAATACTTACACTCAATGAAGAAGATAAAGATGTTGATGATTATGATTCTGAATTTCAGTCTTGAATCCACAAGTATAACTAATTTCTTGATTATTATTATTGAGAGGTTTTGAGAGAGAGTTAAGGAATAGTTGAGAAAGAATGAGAAAGATCAAGAAGGGAAGAAACCAATCGACCCTCCCCAATAAATCCTCCCCCAATGATTAAATCATATACCCGTCCTAAATCTATTGTCTGGAACCCGAAAATACCCGCGAGTCAAAATACTTTTATTTTACCTTCAACTTTAGTTATTTAAAACAAGTAACATTTTACTTGTCACAATAAAACCTGAAGCTCTTTTACTTGTTTATATTCAAATAAACCATTTTAAAACATATTAAAATACTATTTAATTCCAGACCCGAAAACTGGGTGTTACACCACACGAAGTCATCATTGACAACGGGAAGCAGTTCGCCCAGAACCTGTTCAAAGCATGGTGCGAGGGACTCAATGTGAAGCAAACACTGACCTCGGTATACCACCCACAGGCCAATGGCCAAGTTGAAGTCACAAACAGAGACCTGGTAGCCGGTATCAAAGCTTGGCTCGGCGAGAGCCGTACCGGTTGGGTGGATGAACTTCCCAACGTGCTATGGGCACACCGCACTACTCCCAAAGAAAGCACCGGCGAGACCCCCTTCAGCCTCGTCTACGGCTGCGAGGCGGTCATACCGGCCGAGATCAGCGTTCCCAGTGAAAGAATCATCAACTTCACTGAAGACGGAAGCTTGAAAGCACAGCAGCAGAACGCCCACATGCTACAGGAGCGCCGAGAAATGGCGGCCATTCGCCAAGCCGCGAACAAGCAGAAGATGGCCCGCTATTATAACAAGCGCGTCCGCCCACACCAACTCACCACACACCAACTCATAAAGTAGTCTAGAAATCTACTAAGTCATGACAACAAATATTAAACACACACAGAACTAGTTCAAACACATGCAATTACGAGACTAACGTTGCATTAATATTATATATTTACACAAACGGGAATGCCGGCCCTACAAAAACCTATCAGTCTACGGCCGCATTCCCAAAATATCGTCAACAGACAACTCCTCCTCACCACCTATTCTTTCTATGAACGGGATGGAGACCGTCTTCAGCGCTTCACCTGCCCGCTGCGCGCGTGCAAAGCAGTCCGGGTTTACCTTGGACGCAATGGCATCAGGAAGTGGAGCTGGGAGTTCAGGAACGTGCTCCGCAATGAGGTTAATCATTTGCAGTACCTCCACTTCCTGGACAGCAGCTACGAACTCCTTGAACGGAGTCGTTACTTCGTCCGATGCTAAGGCCAGCTTCACCAGGCCGGGAATGCCCTTCCGGAGTCGCTCCAGGTCACCTGCCAACTCCGTCTTCCGGATCTCCAAGTCATTGTAATCTTTGATATGGAGGTCGCAGGCGGCCTCCAACTCCGTCACATCCTTCTTGGCGGCGGTCAAGTCCGTAGACAGGTCCTCAAACCTGCACGCAAGCTTAAACAATAAGCATCAAATATATTTCAAAGTACTAAATAAATTGTTATTTTACCTGCTCTGGAGCTGCCTATCTTTCTCAACAAGCGCATCACTCTCCAGCTCCGCATCCAGCACCCGGTCCTGTAGCGGTGCGAGCGCTGCTTCCGCCTCCACCGCAGGGCCTTCTCCTTCTGGACTTCGGCCTCAGCTTTCATTCTCGCTTCATTGGCCGGTCCCACAATCCCCTCCAGCTCTCGCACCCGAGCGTTCAACATGCCGACCTCCTCCTCCTGGCGCTGGAGCACGGCAGCATTCATCTTCCACTGCTCCGCCATCTTTTCGGAGCGCGCCTGCTCGTCACATTGCAGCGCATAGTCCCAGAAAGACATGAGCAGGCGCGCCTTCTTGGCATCCGCAGGAGGCAATCGGGCAAGTTTGTCCGAGACGGCTGGCGGGATGGCATGACGGGCAAACTCTCGTAGTGAGTGCCCATCCACGGCCAGATTATCAACCTTTAAATCCCAGGCCGGGACGAAGATGTCAGCACCGGAGTCGGCAGGCCCAAAAGCGGGAACCTTCAGGAAGCGCTCCGGGACGAACTGCTCCGGAAGCATGGACCTGAGAATAGCTATTCTGTCAGACCTGGTTAAAAAACCAAGTTAAACAGCTATACACACCAATGTATGGGCACAGTGAGGTCCAACAAATACCTCATACTGTCTGGACGCGGAGGCGTAGCGGCCTTCGGTGGACTCTGTGGGCCAGGCTCGACTGGCGTCTCCTGTGGTGAGCTATCAAACACCGTTACCGGCTCCTTAGGACGCGAGCCGGTCCCATCACCCGAGAGCGCCGTGCCGGAAGAGGTTGCAGCAACACTGGAAGACCGGCTGCGGTGAACCAGCTTGTCGCCCTCACCCTCCTCCTCCTCGTCCTGAAGCACCAGAACGCTGCGGACCTGCTCCGCAGTAGCAAGAAGTGAATCTGTCTCCGCTGTACAGGCAACAAAACAGTTAGCACAAAAACACTACTTGCCAGCATAGAATAGGGCAGCATTACGGACCATCCTCGGGTATAATGTAGCCCCCACCTGTGCTCGGTGCGGATTGGAAGTTCGCGAGGTTGGCCTCGGCAATCTCTCCCGCCGTCTTCTTCTTCTTCTTTTAGGCAGGGGCCCCGGATGCCCTCTTATAAGCCTCCGGACCCTTGCGTTTGGCAAGTGCCTGGACACCGGACGCCTCCACGTCGGCATAGGCTGTCAGCGGAACGACGGTAGTGATCACGGGCTGGGCCTCGGCCACCGTAACCATTGCCCCGGTCACCTTACCACTGTCGGGAATGTCTTCCATCGACCTCCGGACATATTTCAGTCCGGACAAGCTGGGCGCCTTCAGGGTCGAGTTCAAATCCATATCTGTACCAACAGAACACAAACAATCAATAAGCAGGGGATATGTACAAAAGTACTAAAATAAGAAAACAACCCCCACCCCATACCATGGCCACCCTGCTTGACAACGGGTATCTGACCGTCATGCGGCCAAAACGAGCTGATGCAGCCCATAACGAGCACAAACGAGTGATACTCGCGCATCTCTAGGCTCGCATCTCGGCACGCTGCCAGCAACTCGCTCTCCTCCCCCTCTAGCTTCGGCGTAAGGCTGACGTTCTTTGGACGCTCATACTGCCACACCAACGTCTCCAAAGCGTCATCAGGGATGACAGTCTGATCGATGAAGAAGAAGGTGTCGCGCCAGTCGTGCAAAGACGACTCCGAAAAACCTACGAAGTTGTTCTTCTTCGCAAATGTATACCACCCCGTGCCGGCACTCGGGGTCAGCTTGAAGCAGGCCTGGAAAACCCTAACTGATGGCCTCAGATTCAGCGACCTAAACCACATCTCAAATATGGTCACTTTCTGTGCCCCGAAGGGGTGGAGCTGGCTGAACCCCACCTTGTAGTGTTTACACACGTCTAGGAAGAACGGGGTCGGCGGCATACGGAGATTACCCTTCTCCATAGTTTTCCAGTAGACGGCCACCTTGCCCTTCGGTGGCGCGTCGGCACGTTGCCCGGGGGTAGGTGCTACCGGGTTAAACCTCTGAAGGCATTTAAAGCGCCTCAAAATATCCGGAATGTCCTCCGGCTTCACCGAGCTGACCTCGTAGGCCACGTTCGGGCCTTTGCTGGGTCCGGCCACGGCTACGCGGGCCTCTGCTACATTCTCAGGAGCAGCCATGGTATGTATATACTAGTGAAAGAAGGAAAAGTTTGAAGATACGAGTAACGGACCTGGGTTTGTTTGAGAGTAATCGGAAACTGGGTTGATAAAGCCGGAATAGTTGACGGAACGTTTGAACTTGCCGGAATGCTCTCGAGATTTTTTCACTGGCGTAAAAAAATGAAGTAAAAACGAAGCTTTTCTATTTATAGGCAAATGTTCATGGGCCGGGCCTTGTGGGCTTTAATCTCCACCTTACACGTGTCGGCAGATCTCACAAACGAGAAATTACCGTTTGCTTGCCACGTCCCGCACGGCCACGTGTCAACAGATCTCACGATCTGGCAAACGAACCGTCGTGTATCCAACTGTATGCTGACGCAGCGTCTGTAAGCCGTCCCATCGCATTCCAGCTGTGACATCTGAAAAGACATGCATTTATTGCACGCCGCCTAGACTGCCAGGCCGTCATCATTGCACCACGTCATTTATTCTAAGTCCGCTATCATACCCCTGCCCGGAATATAACAACGGACTGGGGGGACTTAATGATGTACACCATCTGGCCTCAGCTTACATCACACAGGGTGGCTCGGTTCCGGACCGAGCCTGGGCTCGGATATCATCCGATGACACCTCCACTAACTTTCGATACGGACAGCAGATTGCACTAGTTATCATGACCCCGGATCCACGCCGAACATAGACCCGGATAACACCCGAGCTCAGCTCTTGTAGCTCTCGGCTCGGACACTAATACCCCGGACAGGATGCGGACTCGGCTACGTTCCGTGCCGAACCGCAGCGCGGGCCGCTCCATCAACGTAACAGAGGAACGGCTGCAAGATGACAAAGCAAGCCCGACATTCTCTGATAGAAGTACAATCCGTAACCGTTATAATCAGGTACGACTAGCATGGCCTGGCCATTAACCTGGTCGGGGCATTTGATTGGTCCACGTCAGCCGGCACGCAGTAAATGTCATCTTCGCCCACGACCGAACTTCCACGTCAGCGATCCACGTAATAAGTGTCATGCCCCCCCCCCCCCCCCCCCCACGACCGAACTTCCACGTCAGCGATCCACGCAGGAAGTGTCGTGCTCCCCCACGACCAAACCCTCTACGTCAGCTTAGGGTTTGAGTATAAATACCAGTGTTATGCTTTCATTTCCAGATAACACCTCATAAATCCACAGAGTCATTCCTCACGAATTGCTCTCCAAGAATTGGGCTTTCACCACCCTCGATTGACTTAGTCTCGATTCTGGGTTTGCACGTTAATCGGAGTGTGACAAGCTTAATTCCTCATACATCATCATCATCGTAGTACTTAGGCGTTTTTACGCCTGAACAATGCTTTCGTACATCATTTCAAAACTAGACGTGTGTTGCAGGGCTAATATCGCTGAAAAGTAAAAACATTCAAACTTTGTAGCAAGGATATGTTTTTTCTATCGCAATATCAATTTTTATATACAGTCTAATAACAAAATTATGAGTATCGATAAGATCATAACAAAAAATGTCACTACTAATTTAACAGTAGCTAAATTCGTATAGAAAATTAACAATTACATAGATTTTTATATTATAAATAATGGTGCAATTTGTCAAACATAACCTATTTTTTACTTGGATAAACATACCAAAACAAAATAAAGTACAATTGCACCACATACCACATTAACTTTAAGGTTATTGATAATTTGATATTTGCATTTTATAACAAATATCTTATGGTGATTATTGATCATACATGTAATTTAGATGAACTTGTACTATGGGTCATATAAAAGTTTGGCCCATTTGTAATTGTTTTAAAAGACTTACAACTCATCCTATAAGAGTGGGTTCAGATCGAGCGTTCCCACGATCCTAGTGCGATCTTACATTATGAGGGATCCTAGTAGGATCGAGGATGTTTTTTAGTAGAATCGTAGGATTGTAAGATTGACAACATTGGTTTTAACCCTTTATAATATGGTGCTTTAAATAGCTGACATGTTATCTTTTTATAGAAAGACAAACACTCACGCACCCCTATCACGAGTATATATATTCCTTCACGAATATTTACAAATAGTCTCACCCCGAAACTTAAAAAACCCACAATCTAAAGGGTTGATGTGTTACCTCGGTATCACTAGTCCAATGACCGTAGAGTTATTTTGTTATTTTTTAAGAATAAAAAACAATAGTTGCACGAATATAATTTTCGGAATGCATTTATAAGCATTGTTCTGCAATTTCCATAATTCCGTATTTGATTCTAGGGGTACCAATGGCATAGTACGAAAACTACATGTCTAGCTTGTAGTTGTAACATTAAATTAATTACGGATTATATATTTCATCATTATAATAATAAATTTAAGGTGGGTATGTGTATTACAAAATTAAATAAGAAAAATGTTAACTATAATCCCAAGACTATAGTTAACCATATATGACATATATTTGATTTAATTTTATATTTATAACAATTTTGATTTAGTCGCTCGCGTTGTTGTGGGTCTTCACCTAGTAATATAATATAATATAATACATAAAATACATATTAATTTTAAATTTATATAGAGTACTTTTTAAGCAATATTCACACAGTCGAGTCTTGACTCTACTATTGTAACAACCACCGTTTATTAGTAATAGTAAAAACAAAATACAGCTTAAAATAATAATAAAATAAAAGAAATAAACCAGCATCTTGTGTGGGCTATATATATATACTAGTTTATTGACCCGTGTATACACGGGTTTGATAAAAAAAAAAATTTTTTAATTAATTGATAATAAATTATGTAAGGTTGAAAATAGTGGAAGCAACAGATTAGGAAGTATGTTAAAAAATATAATCGTGAAACAAACCAATTCATATTCCTTGTACACAGATCACATGCGTGATTCATAACATTAGACTTTGACTTTTAAAAGTCAAAGATCAGAGACAGAAATTATTTGACTCAGAATAAAAATATGGAATAATCCAAAACTACCAAGTTGTTTTACAGCCTTCTGTTTCCCTGTTCTTCAAACCTTTCAAGAGTCTCACTGAGCATTTTAAGAGCTTTTTTCGGGTCCTGTAAAAGCACTTCGACATCGCCTTTCTTGGTCGAACTCTGCAAAATTATGATCACTTTTCGTCTAATCCTCATCAATATACTTATTATATGCTGGATAGAAGATAAATAAGAAAGGAACAAACAAACAAATGTGCACAATTGTTAAACTTCAACATTATTATGACATTCAAGAGCATGTTATAATGTAACACTAAATCTCTCCACCAATAGTATTGTAATTATATAAATTGTAACATTATTCAAAACTGAAATTCTCTTTAAGACATTTCATCAAACAGTTAGCATACATATATAACTTACTTAGTACCATAAAATAAAATGTATATAATAAAAGAGCATACAAAATCAAATGTAGAATTATCACATACCTAAACAACACAAGTAAAGGAGAATAAGATTAGAAAGATAAACGAAAAGGTACCTTCAACTTGTATAAGTAAGTGGTTTCGATCATCTTCTTCATTGTTCGAGAATCTATCTTTCTTCAAGACACCTTGCAAAAAATTGAAGATCTGAAATCAGGTGTATAAGAAAACTTCGTTTTTGGAGATATAAAATACATATACTGATATACATGTTGAAGTGATAAGGTGTTTAGGATGAAATAACAATCGTGAGGAGAGAAAGTTTCATCGATTTCTTCCTCCTGTGGTGAAATATGCCTGCACAAAACAAAAACAAAAGTAACAAAAACAAAAAAATCAGTAGAGAAGATAAGATTAAAATCGAAGTTTAATTAGATAAAAGAAAAAAAAAACGTATATCCAAGAAATTTAATTTAAAAAGGGAAGAACATAGTGAGAAAGTATATGAAAGAAGATGTAGAAATAGAGTTTGAGATCTGGAAGCATGAAAGTGAATTCTTAGTGGAGATGGAGAAGATGATGAAAGTAGAACTTTAATTGATGGGGGAGCACGGTAGATTAATGAGTATAAATTTGAATTCTCGGTTTTAGCCATACACACTAATCAAGAAAAGAGTATTACAGTACATAAGTTAGCTGCGATTATGATGGGTCATGGGAAATCGTTGATATCCTTGGAAAAAAAGAACAGCATGCATGTTTTTGGCATAGGTTAATGTGTCATTCAAAATGTGAAGGATTTATATTATTAGGTAATTAAGAAAAACAAAAATAATTAACATGAATTATCTTCCACATAAACACGCCACGTCATCAAGCTTTCAACCTTAGATTGGGCCAAATCAACTTGATGACATCAGCGCTAACTCTCTTATATTATATAGTATAGATATATATTTATATATATATTTGCAGCTACAAAAACACAAAGTGTGTGTGTGTGTGTGAGTGAGAGAGAGAGAGAGAGAGTGAGACATATAGATACAGATATAGATATAGAGAAGATTAGGAGAGTGGAGGGAGAAATAGAGGTGACGTGATCAATCGATTGGCCGGATTGATCGGGGCAATAAAATGGGTCGGGGAAGGGTGACGTTGAAACGGATAGAGAAGAAGATAAACAGGCAGGTGACTTTTTCAAAACGCCGGTCAGGCTTGCTGAAGAAAGCTCACGAGATCTCCGTTTTATGCAGATGCTGATGTGGCTCTCATCGTCTTCTCCACCAAAGGAAAGCTTTGCGAGTTCTCTACTGATTCCTCGTACGTTTTCAATTCCCCTTTCTTTCTTTCTGAATTTATTTATTTCATATTCGTATATAATTCATATATGTCTGTATCTATATGCAACATGAAACTTTAGGAATTCATGCAATCTTCTTTTGAATTAAATTGATGTAGTAAGTTAATTTTTTTTTTTATAATGTATGTTTGAAATTAATGCATGATATGTGTATTTTTCTATATATGTGTTGTTGAAAGTGAGGTTTTAGGGTTTATTTGTTCTTCTTAATTTGATTTTATATTTTTAGTTGTAAAGATTGAAATAGGAAATAGTTATTAGGAATGATCAGACATATCATGAATATTCGTGGTTGTATATAATAATTACAGATAGGTAATGTAAATTTGCCTTTGTAAAAAAAATAAAAATTAGTTAGGAATGATAAAGATAGACATAAAGCAGTTTTTAAGTGGGTCTGCTCATTTCAGGCGGGTGCAAACTATTCAACTCTTGTTTCTTTTGTTTTTGGTCAGATTTTATAAGTATCTTTCTTTACTTCTTAATTTCTAAATAATTTGCAGGTGTTTAAAGTGAAGTTTTTAAGATGATTAGCAGTAAGCATTTTTCACTTTTCAAATGAGCTAGATGAATCCTTTTTTTTTTTCCTTAAGATATGTGGATTAGATCTTTTGTACTATTTGGCTTTAATTATTGAGGCAACTTGAATACTAGCTACATTAGATTATATCTCATCTAACCCTCTCATGTACACTTAAGGGATGCAACCAAGACTTCTTTATGTAACCTTTTTAGACAAATGACTTAATCTTGGAATCAAGTTTTGTTCGAACCCATACATGTTAGTTTTAACATGTCGTATAACCCTGCGTGTTTTATGGTCTTTAAAGTTAAATTCTTGTCTTACTCATGTTAGCAATTGATGTTTGCTTTAATTTAATGAAAATACTGATTAACAAAAACCTTTGATGAAAATCATGTATATTGTATATACGATCACACACCAACATGGGAAGTATTTATATTTAGGGAAAAGTCCAGCGAAATGCAACAAACTTTGGCTCAAAATCTATTGTATGCGACCAAGATACGAGGAGGCATAAGAATGCAACCAACTTTCAAAAGTGGGGTTTTTGATGTAATTTGCTGACGTGTCGCTCGTTGAAGGCGACACGTGGCATACGGATGTGCCAAGTGGCTTCCGAAGAGTTTGACAACTCATCGACACGTCAACAAATTACATTGAAAACACCCTTTTTGAAAGTTGGTTGCATTCTTATGCCTCCTCGTAAATTGGTCACATACAATAGATTTTGGGCCAAATTTTGTTGCATTTCGCGGGACTTTTCCCTTATATTTATTATATATATATATATATACCAATATATCAAGCTTACATTATACTCTAAAGTATGCTAACAAATTGAGCAAAAAGACAGATGGTCTTATAATGTAAACTTCTGATCATATGTTTAAAATTTTATCTAAAAGGCTTATCACATACTGTATTACATATGTAAACACAACTCTGATAGTAATTACTTAAAACTATCCGATGATCGTCACACCCTCAACTGAACATCTAACGATAGTATACTAGTGTATAACTGTACCCGGTCTGCCGGTCCCCTCTTAAGTCGTAAATTTCCCCAAAACACCGAACTGTACTAAGTATAGCCATAGTTGTAAAGTTGCCTGATAACTTCTTGCATATTAGAACTCAAATGAAGCACCCAACAAAATAGTGAAAGCGAATATACATGTTTATTTCATATTTACTCAAATCGAAATCAAGTGGAGTAATTAAATGAGGGTTAATGTATATGATTTCCAATTCATTTGCCAATGTTAAGCTATAAGTTGCACATACGTGAAAATATCACGTGTTCATAATAAATCTAGTTTATACACATGATAGATAATATGTGTTCTCTAATTTCAACTTCCTTTTCAAACTGATATGATCCAACCTTTTCAAGCAGTAGATGTTTCTGTATGAATTATTTAGTTTATTACTTGAGTTATTCTTTAAGAATCTGTCTTAATAAATTTCTTTAACGTCAAAAAAGTGTTTACCTCAATTTTCCGTACGTAGATTGTGGATGAAATGTTTCGAAAATCTACTATATAAATCATCTTAACACTTCATACAACTTTCATTCAGACTTTTAGAATTTGAATCCAATTTAAATGTTCACCATTTTAGCTTTCTCTCTTAGTTTATTTTTTCTTCACACTAACGGTGAGGAATAGAATTGAAAATCCAAAAAGAATTTAGTAGTCTTTCCCCCATTTGAAGAACATTATACGTCGAGTTAACTGTATGAATATTAGGTGTTATACAAACCATTCCTTTGGTTAATTAAACAAAATTGTTTGCATGTACTGTCAGTTACACATTTTTATCTCTGAAAAATGCTTAGGTAAATTCAGAGCAGGCATGTGGTTGTTACAGTGTGCTCATAATTCATAACTATGGGTTTCATCAACTTAAATTATGATACACTTCCGATCATACTTAATAGTATACATGTTGCTCTTTATACTCCTATAGAGTCGATCTAACCTTGTTTTGCTATCACTTCTACGGATTAGACACTTCAACTAGGTAAACAAATCAAAAAGTAGCTCCAATATGAAGCCGTGCGGTTCACATATCATGCTATATCAATATGAGCCACGATGCCTTCAAAATATTTGCCTAACATAAGACTTATATATAAACTGAAAAACCTTACCTAATGAATCTTACCTAATACCTACCAACAAGTATTCCACTAGAATCATATTCTCTGCCTTCTAATTTAGATTTAAGAAACTCCACATAAAACTAACGTCAAGTTTAAACATTAAACACAAAATTTAATAAGGTACTTCAGAGAGTATCTTTTATTGTTTGCATTCAACTTCAAATTTTCTGTTTAAATGTCATTAAATTCTAAAAATCATATATTGCATGTATCTAACTTTCTATTGTATGTAATTGTCATTAAATTCTAAAATCGTATATTTTATGTATCTAACTTTCTATTGTATATTGCATGTATCTAACTTTCTATTGTATGTAATTGTCATTAAATTATAAAATCGTATATTTTATGTATCTAACTTTCTATTGTATGTATAGAAATTACTATTGTACGTCCTAAAAGGTCAATTTATTTGTCCAAAAACATACAGTAGACGATTTTAATATTTACATACAATAGGAGGTTTTGTAATTATATACATACATGTAGTAAAATGTGTAAACCATGATCTGCACCATGCAGATTGTAGATTGTTATTTCTTTCACATTTGGCAAAAACTAGTAACGGCGAATCAATTTTTTGGCGGATGCATTAAAAAGAGGTATTTCCTTAAACCGTCTTTCATGAAGTTGTGCATTTTCTCGCCTCTCATTTGTTAGGATCGACCCCGTTCTCATACCACTTGTTGGATCGATCACCACCATAACAAATCACACAACCTTGTGTAAGCCAATATTAAGATGCATAAAATATAAAAATAAAAACACGAACACACAACATACTTTCTGCGTGGATATCCTCTCAAGTGAGAGTAAAACCACATGACCCATAGGCCACTTAACACTCTACTATTTATGAACAATATTATAAGAATGGACGTTTCTCTCAACACTCTTGAATACGCTCACAAATACTGATACCACTCTCAATGGTAGATTACAATTAACGACTCATCAACGTGACGGAATGAAACGATCTCATATGACTCTCTCTTTTGAGTATTTTCTACTCAACCTCCTCACCAAATTAACCCTAACACCTCTATATATAGTGTTATGTAATTTATAGGGGTTATTTGAGGAATTTTATAGGGGTTATTTGACTACAAGTTCAACATGATTTACATCAGTACACCAACTTAGGAGTGCTGAAAATATTTATTAAAGTTTATTTCCGCTCCTAGTTTCATGTTTCATAGTCTTGTATCTTATATATTAAGTATTTACTTCTCAATCCAACTACATGATAGTTTCCTTTGAATCTCATTACAACTTCATACACAATTTTGCTTTTAATCTGATTGCTTTTTGATGGTGTACATGTACTAAAATGGGAATGAATTAAGTAATTTTGAAGGTTGACAATTTACCTATAATCCCAAAAAAATCTGGCATCCGAATATTCTTCTAGTAACACTTCTAAACTAACATTTGAGTTCAACTGTAGTTACCCATGTATGTGACTTCTAGAAAATCTAAAACACACTACAAGTATCGGGAGAGGGTGAGAGGCTTGAGTTAATCGTTGATAATATGTTCACTTCTTTTCATGCATTATTTCTTGTGTTGGTTGATTTGGTTGTACATTCTCCTAACTCCTTTTTTTAGCAACAGAATGGAAAGGATACTTGAGAGGTATGAAAGAGACTCCTATGCAGAAATGAAACTTACTGCAACCCATAACGAACCACAAGTATGTAAGATGTTTGATTTTCAAATTCTTTTAAAGAATATCCTGAGATAAATTGAAAGGCTGATCGAACTCTATAACTCCTTGTAGGGTAACTGGTCTCTGGAACATGCCAAACTTAAAACTAGAGTTGAGCTTTTGCAGAAATCCAAAAGGTATTGCAACAAATATGTTGTAAAGGTGTTTGATCATAAATATCCGATTCATATTTAGTTAATGAAAAATAGTGAAATAACACTTTTCTTTTTAGACATTTCATGGGAGAAGAACTTGATTCCTTGAGTCTCAAAGAGCTTCAAAGTTTGGAGCAGCAAATTGATACAGGTCTCAAAAACATTAGGTTGAAAAAGGTATTGTGTTCCAATTTATTGTATGGGTCCCATCATCATTTCTTTTCATGTCAGTTATTTGGACCCATGAAATGGAAATGTACGTTAAGTATTGATATATAGATCTAATCTTGTTTTGTGCAAGTATTAAACTGAGCTTCTGTAATATGCAGAATCAGATTATGCTTGAAACAATTTCTCAGCTCCAAAAGAAGGTACCTCAATTGCCCACAAAACCATTATTTACATTTTGCTTTGGGCTAACCTATTATGAGATCAAACATGATGATATAATCCACGCATAAACGTATACACAGGACAAGGATTTGCAGGATCAAAACAGCATTCTCTCTAAGCAGGTAGATGTTAATTGAGAATTTCCCTAGCTAGTTTTATTCGATTAAAAATGCCTTAGCTTTACAATGTAAAACTACACAGATCAAGGAAATGGAGAAAGAGTTAGAGTTTGAATAACAGACCAATGAGATGACTCCCTCATTTCATTTGGGCATCCCAAACAACTGGTAAGTTACATTACTCTTTGTTTAAATTTGTGCGTAAGTCTTGAAACATATGCATGAAACAAACTTAATAAGTGTTTACGTATGAAACGTATGCAGTGATACATATCAAGCAGCAGGTGATGGTGAGGTAGAAGAAAGTCCAAGACAAGGTCAACCGTCTACGGTCATGCCCCCATGGATGATTCAACATATGAATAAGTAAACATTTCCCTAAAGTGCTTCCGTGCTCTATGGTATATGGGCATATATCCAGTGATGTATAAATGACATCTATGTGGATCGGCACATGGTTCATTGAGATCAGAAAATAGACGTTAAGAGTACATGAAAGTTTTTTTGTTGTGTATATATGATGTGTAAAAAAAAATGGATGTAGACATGCTTATTTTGTACTTTCAAAGTTGTGTTATTACAGGTTCATTTGGTTTATTGTATGGATTCCTGACATTTTAACAAGTTGCTACAATGAAAAGGCAATCCTTGAATGATTCCTAGCTACTGTTCCACATTCCGTTTTCATATATGAGTAGTGATTTGTACATTACCAACATTCAGTCATATACTATTAATTTGGCTCATGTACAACACAGTTAAGTATATATACAACACCCCTAAAGCATTAGTGATGGTATATGGTAAAATTTTGACGATGTACTGATCACGACGGAAAAAATGAATGTAGTGTTGTCAACCACCTAAATTTAAGAGACAAACACTGAAAAAGACTTCAATTTGGTTAAATAAGACTGAAATAAACTGCAGATTAATATTTGAGCAACATTTTGACGCGATTGAGACTACTGATTTGAAAGCAAGAATACGAATTAGAAGGTTGTAAGCATTCAAATTCACTTTGGCCCATCACTGGCTTAGCTTCAAATTTTTACCCATATTCTAGAAAACGATAAAAAAAAATCGCTACAATAAAATAGCACAAGACAATTTCAAAATCAGATTTATCCTTCAAAGACAACTTTCACTTTATTCAGCTCAATGAGTACTCTAAATTGAAGCAAAGTTGCAGATCATAAAGCATTTATTTGTTCGTATATTTTAACTACTATATTTACCAAAATAAATGTGAATATGTTAGAAATAGTGTTTTTTATATTATTTTTAATTTGTTTTACCAATTAAAGCTTTTCAAGCTTTTTGTTTTGTATTTTTTTTTCCCTTTAGAAAGTAAATACTTATTTTGTTTCACCAATCAAAGTTTTTAAATTTTTCATTGTTTACACCTTTTCCATTTTAAAAAAATAAGTTTCCATTTTTTTTATTTTGTATATTCTATTCTTTTTCTAAATAAAGTAAATAAACCATATATATACACTGCACGCACGTGTAAGTGAATTTTTTTTCTTATATTCATATTCTCTATTATATCTCCAATAATTGAAGTAGAAAATTCAATTCGCATATATTCTAAATGTATTCAGGAGACTTAATTAGTTAACCTTTAACAATTTATAAATTCCAACACACAAATAATTAAATGCATCAATTGATAAGAGACATCAATATACTACTTAATGAAAGTATGTGATAGTGTATAATCAATCAAAGTCCTTTTTCACATGTTTTTTTCCTTTTAACTAGTAAAGAATGAAATGTAAGAAGGCGAGTTTCATCTTTCATATACTTACTATCTATTATATCTCCACAAAACAAATAGAAATTAATCCACATTTAAAATATCATTTAGAAAATTAATTAGACAACTACTAACACTTGCTATATTTCTAATACATATTGTTTTAGATGTACAAGATCGAGCATCTCCAATGGACTTACTTAGCAAAGTTTAATAGGGAGGTTAATTTGATGAGTCATCATATATTACCACTGGATAAGTGCCACCTATTAATGCGTTTCAAGGAGCGTTCTTTTTGTATACATCCGTCTTAACACGGAAGTGGTGGGACCAAGTACTTTTTGCTTCCTATTCTTTGCTTGATGATATATCTGTACTTAGTAATAATAATAATAATAATAATAATAATAATAATAATAATAATAATAATAATAATAATTATTATTATTATTATTATTATTATTATTATTATTAGTTTAAGACCCGCAAAATTTGCGGTTTAACTTTATGATATGTCTTATATAGATGTGTTATAGGAGTTTAATAAGTATTTTGATATTGGTGTATAGTACATCGGTTTGTATTGGTTTAATTTTAAATGAAAAATATATTAAAGATTTAAATTGTGATATATTTTGGATTGATGAGTCCAAAAAAAATTATTAATTAATAGGGATAATATTGTTTATGATCTCACTTTGTTATTTGTATTGATATTTAATAATACTATTTTATTTGAAATCGTATGGATATGTTTTTTTCAAATAATCAAATTTACCGGTTCAACAAGTAAATACTATTTTGAACTTAAAAATAACGCTCTTTGCAGTGTATTAGTTTTTGTCCATCTAATTAAGTTACTCTCTGTAATTTTAATCGACAACCTATAATGCATTACTTTATCTTTTTAACATTGATGAAAGATGATAAAACATGACAATTCAATAGTAGACTCTACTGACCCGAATGATGTTAACACTACCTTAGAAGATTAAATGGTAAATTATTTTTGGGATAAATTGAGATATAGAGAAATAATTAGTAGCAAAAGGAGTAAATTAATTAATCAATTATTGAAACTATAGTGCATGATACCACTTCCCTTTGTATCCATATTGTTCTTTGATAATAACACAACTTTGCATTAGTTAATTAAAAAGTTAAATTGTTAGCTTTAAGATTTCAAATCTTGTAATTAGGTATCGTTTTTTTCGTATTTTTAAATTTGCATCGTATATGATTGGTAATTCTAACTGGGTACCCTACGATTATTAGGTTGGGTATCAGTACAAATATTTTAAATCGGTATGTGTATAGATACACCAAAATCTGTTGGAAATCGACCCGCTTGAATTGATAAAATAATTTAAAAAGACGAGAATATGGATACAAATACACTAAAATCTGCCGAAATTCAACCCATTGGCATCCATGATCAAGAATTGTAAATAAGAAATTGATAAAAGAATTCAAAATAGTAAGTCGTATAAGAATTTAAATCATTTGACAATGGAATGATGTTATGAATTTTTTAAAATTGAAAATAACTTATTGGAACTTTTTTTAAAAAAAAAAGTAAAATAAATAAGATTGTAGAAAAAATTTGAATATAGAAGAAATAATATATTATAAAATATTTTAAGTATTATCTACAATCAAAGGAAAACAAAAGATTTTTATATTGTAAATATTATATGGTGTATATTGTAAATATAGATGCGTAAGTAAATTGTTTAGTTATATAATAATGGGATTAATGATGTCATGAAATAAATTAAGGGTTGAATCTTAGTTGTTGATCTTTATCTAATGGTCCATATTCTTAATTTCAAGATTTTTCTATTAATATATAAGATAGATTATTATTACTACTGTAACAACCATTCCTTGGGTCTGGTAGTATTTTAATATTTTCTGACTTTGAACTATTATTTAATATGTCTGAAAATAGTTTCATTGTGTTAGTTGAAAATAAATGGGGAAAAGAGTCGAATAATTTATTGTGACTAATAAATTATTAATTGTTTTAAATTAATTTAGTTGACGGTAAAATAAAATAATGTTTCCCCGCAAATGGTTTTTAAGTTCCAGACAATGATAAGTACGGGGGATAAAACTAGTACACATATTTTGTAATATGTGTGTAAATGTAACATTCCAGTTTTCAGGAATTAAATTTCGTATACGGATATAATTTTATTATAAAGTATTATTAAATAAGTGATACAATATAAGAAAACGTAAACTGGTTTTTTAGTTCAAGACTGTGTAGTTAAAATTAGAAGGGTTTTTAATAGTGAGACACGTATCAAGTGTTATGTACACGTATCAGAGGTTGTGTTTATCCCATTTCTTTCTTTCAAGCTCCAGAATAAACACACAGACTTTAGAGAACTCGCAGGAACAATTCCTCCATCTCCAGACCTTCAATCAAACCCTAGAATCAAGCTAGAAATCTTCAATTCATCATCTCTTCTTCATCCTTAATTATTGTAAGTTGAATTCTTCTAAGATTCTTGACCTAGTTTTGGGTTTTAAGTGGGTTTCATGGGGTTTTGTAAATTAGTGGGTTTTAATACGACATTAGGGTTAGAAATTGTTAGAATTGTTGTTAGTAAGTGAATTAGTAGTAATTCTTAATCATATTACAATTTAAAAGTGATTAATTTGTGATGGGTGTTCTTGAGTAAACATGGGGGTTTGGCTAAATACTTATGAATTCATGTTAGTTAGTTAAAAGTATAAATTATTATGTAATTAGATTATAAGAATGATGATAGAACATAAATTAAGTGAAATTGTTAATAAGATAACTAGAGTAATCAAAGTGGGGGAGGGCTTAGGAGTGATTGTTAGTATAGAATTATGATTTCCTTGAATTTTAAATGTGTTATCATGTGTTATGTGTATAGGTGCTAAAAAGTTGGAAATATTACCTTTGGTTGTATCTTGTATATCATCAATTCAAGACACAAGTGAGTAGTATAAGGATTAATCAAGTAATTGGTTGTATGTGTTTCCGGATTACTCCCGAGTAAGAGGATCATACAACCTTGTGGAAATTTATTGAAAATTATTTGTTTATAATTGTTAATTGTTATAAGTTAATATGATTTTGATCATGTTTATATGAATTATGATTGTACATGTTACCGGATAGCTTCCGAGCTAGAGGTGGGTGCAATCATATGAAAGAGATATGGAGCTTATGATGTAGAGTTGCTAGTTTTGCTAGCATAGTGATTATGTGGTTTGTTATGAATTATTTGATTAGTTGCTTATATACTCACTAAGTATGATTGCTTATGGTTTAAGTGTTTTATGTTGTAGGTGGGAGTAGTCATGTGAAAGGGAAAGCGGTTAAGGACAATTTGTAACAACCCGTCCCACATCGCTATGGATAAGAAAGTTTGAGTCCCTTATAAGTCTAAAGTTGTGGCTAATTGATATCTTCCACCATGGTTTTTAGTTGAAACCTGAAGGTATCCGATTAGTCATGGCTTTCGGCTTTGAGGGGCGTTTCATATGGTATTAGAGCCATAGCCTCTCGGGGTGTGACGGTGTAACAACCGGCAAATTAGGACTAGAATTAGTGCCTAATTCTTTGTTAATACATGTAATTAGTTCTGTGTTAGGCTAATTTATGTATCGGATTATATATTGGTAAATATATACAACTTTGCGATTTGATTTAAATCGTACGCGACTTAAATAGAACGAAATTCTATTCGATTAATACGGACGTTGGTGAACAAATGTTTATAAACTAAAATAACGCAATTATGACCCAAAATACTATTTTTCAATAATTAGAAATTATCTCGTATCACTTGATTAAAGTTTACACGATTTAAAAACAAAAGTAATTAAATTTAATCTAAACTATTAAAGACTTAAGGAAATAATTTAATTGAGTTATTTAACAAGGTTTGTGATTTTTATAAATATAACTAAACACATAAAAGAAATAATTTAACGAAAAACGACGGAGAAAACGAACACCGCACGGAGCGCGAGGACGGAGACTGAAAATGGGAGGTTAAAACCTCCCACCTTCTTCCTTTTTCCCCATTTCCACTTTCTATTCTCTCTCTCTCTTTCTTTTTACTCCTAATCACCAAACCACCTTCATCACCAAATTCGCTAAATAACACCACGAAACATCGCCGAATCATACCCTCCGTTTGGAAGAAAAGCATCACCTCGCAACGATCTACATTTCTATCTTTTCGGATTTCTCATCCGACATTTTGTAAGTTTCCGACAAAACCCGACATCTCTCAAAATGTATCACGGCATCAAGGAGTTTTACTGGTGGCCGAATATGAAAGCTGACATTGCTTTGTACGTCAGCAAATGCTTAACTTGTTCCAAGGTCAAGGCCGAGCACCAAAGACCTTCCGGATTGCTCCAACAACCTGAAATTCCTCAATGGAAATGGGAGCAAATTACCATGGATTTCATAACCAAACTACCTAAATCGGCGAGCGGTTGCGATACCATTTGGGTGATCGTTGATCGGCTCACCAAATCGGCTCATTTCTTGGCAATCAGAGAAACCGACAAAATGGAACGCCTTACACAAATCTACATCAAATAAATCATTTGCCAACATGGTGTCCCTATCTCGATTATCTCTGACAGGGATGCTCGATTCACATCTCGCTTCTGGCAATCACTCCAAAAATCACTGGGTACCCGTCTCGATATGAGTACCGCGTACCATCCTCAGACCGATGGCCAGAGCGAACGAACTATTCAGACACTGGAAGACATGCTACGAGCCTGCGTAGTTGATTCCGGTACAAATTGGGAAAGACATCTACCGTTGTGCGAGTTCTCGTACAACAACAGCTATCACACCAGCATAAAGGCTGCACCTTTTGAGGCACTGTACGGTCGTAAGTGCCGATCACCGATCTGTTGGACTGAAGTGGAAGATAGTCAACTCACTGGTCCTGAACTCATACATGAAACCACAGAGAAAATCGTTGAAATCCAAAACCGACTCAAAGCCGCGCGTGATCGTCAGAAAAGCTATGCTGACGTGAGACGCAAGCCACTCGAGTTCCAAGTTGGGGATCGAGTACTTTTAAAAGTATCGCCTTGGAAAGGCGTAATCCGATTTGGCAAACGCGGAAAATTAAACCCCAGGTACATTGGGCCTTTTGAGATTCTCGAGAAGATAGGCCCAGTGGCATATCGACTGCAGCTGCCCTCTGAACTCAGCAGCGTGCACCCTACTTTTCACATTTCTAACTTAAAGAAATGTCTGTCTGACGAGACACTCATTATACCCCTTGACGAGATTCGCATCGATGACAAACTACATTTCGTTGAAGAACCAGTCGAAATTATGGACCTTGAGGTCAAACAACTGAAACAGAGTCGTATTCCCATCGTCAAAGTCAGGTGGAATTCTAGACGTGGTCCGGAATTCACTTGGGAACGGGAAGACCAAATGCGACTCAAGTATCCCCACTTATTCACCAATTCTACCCCGAACGCGACTTCGACTTAAATTTCGGGACGAAATTCTTTTAACATGGGGAGAATGTAACAACCGGCAAATTAGGACTAGAATTAGTGCCTAATTCTTTGTTAATACATGTAATTAGTTCTGTGTTAGGCTAATTTATGTATCGGATTATATATTGGTAAATATATACAACTTTGAGATTTGATTTAAATCGTACGCGACTTAAATAGAACGAAATTCTATTCGATTAATACGGACGTTGGTGAACAAATGTTTATAAACTAAAATAACGCAATTATGACCCAAAATACTATTTTTCAATAATTAGAAATTATCTCGTATCACTTGATTAAAGTTTACACGATTTAAAAACAAAAGTAATTAAATTTAATCTAAACTATTAAAGACTTAAGGAAATAATTTAATTGAGTTATTTAACAAGGTTTGTGATTTTTATAAATATAACTAAACACATAAAAGAAATAATTTAACGAAAAACGACGGAGAAAACGAACACCGCACGGAGCGCGAGGACGGAGACTGAAAATGGGAGGTTAAAACCTCCCACCTTCTTCCTTTTTCCCCATTTCCACTTTCTATTCTCTCTCTCTCTTTCTTTTTACTCCTAATCACCAAACCACCTTCATCACCAAATTCGCTAAATAACACCACGAAACATCGCCGAATCATACCCTCCGTTTGGAAGAAAAGCATCACCTCGCAACGATCTACATTTCTATCTTTTCGGATTTCTCATCCGACATTTTGTAAGTTTCCGACAAAACCCGACATCTCTCGATTCTTAATGTTTTTACGTTTTTATGGTTTATACATGCTTAAAATGTCGAAAAATGGGTTGGGTAAAAGATTTGGACCGAACGGAAATCGGAAAACTCGTTTTCGGCACAATTTCCGGCCATCAGACCGCTACGTCGCACCTGGCCAGGGGCCACTGCGACGTCGCGACCTACGTCGCACAAAAATCTCAACGTCGCACTAGCGACGCAGCCTATTACGTCGCATTAACTTGCGGATGTCGCACGTAGCGACGTAGACTTTAACGTCGCAAACCGGACCAACGTCGCATTAGCGACGCCACCCCCTACGTCGCATTGATTTGCGAAGGTCGCATCATGCGACGTACATGCCCACGTCGCACCTTACGTCGCTTGCAACGTCGCATGCGACGTCGCACAAACCCGAACCTTGAAAACTCAGATTTTTACTAAGTGTCGGAACCAAGATTTTAACACCTGATTTTACCCAAATTCGGATCCAGATGCGTTTTTCGTCAAAGCAATATAGTAGAAATAAAAATTTTCCAAGCTGACCTGGCAGCTCGACCCCAGCCAGGGGCTCTGCCCCCGGACCCCCGTCATTAAATGTTGTAAATACATTTCACACTAAGTGTTGAACACTTACAAATAACGAAACCTGATTCAACGATACATATAATGATAACACTTTGAATCATTATCACAAACCGTCACCAAGGGGCCATATTTGTTTTCAAACTACAAACGGATTACTAAACAAACACTTGGACATAATGAGTTGTGTAAACAACTAGCCTAGATGGTCTTGCGAGACATCTACTTACTTAACTTTATATGTTTAGGCATTTGAAGGTTACGGGTTCGGAGAACCTACGGTTGATATTACTTACTCGTTTATTGATATAAACGTACTTGCAAAGACTCAGGTGAGTCTTACGGCCCCACTTTTACTGTTTTATCTTATTGGGGGAGATACATGCTACTTATTTTCCCTGAACACAAGTACTAAAATGATTTCTATACCAAACGGAATTGCATGAGTTAATTGCTAATTACTGAAGTCTCTCCATCATATATCGTTAGTTATGGACTTAAGCGCGAACAGTAGTTAATGGATCCATTAGGGAAATGACCCTCCCTGCCCGGGGTAGTAGCGCTACCACGTACTGATTTACACGTAGAAACGGGTGACTATTATTTCGTTACTTATGCTTGCTCAATTTCGAGCATGTCACGGGAGCAACTGATTATTTACGGGTTAAGCTTCGATTATGAGCCTCATGGCAACGGTATAACTTAATTACTTTACTTTTGCTGGATTTGCAAATACTTGATATACGCCTGCGGGCACTACTGCTGAAATCTTGTGTTCAAACTGATTATTTACTGATAAACCTGTGAGATTCACCAACCTTTTGGTTGACCCTTTTTAGCATGTATTCTCAGGTACACTTACGGAGTAGGATCACTCCAGGATTACTAGCTAGAGTCGCATGATTTCCAAACTGCCTTTAACGGAGATTCTTTGGCATTATCTTTTGTAACTATGGTTATGTAATAGAATCTCCCGCCACATACGCGGACTCTAGGCTTACATATTTTTGTAAAGAAAACTATATGTTTTCAAACGATTTAATTATGAAATGTAATTATTTTACAAAACGTCTCATTTAGAGGTCGTTTGCTGTATATCTTGTGCTTTGTATATTGATTAGTAACACCCAAGTATGCTTCCGCAAATCACTAAATTTGGGGGTGTTACAGATTGGTATCAGAGCCTAAGGTTATAGTGAACTAGGTTGCATTTAGTGGGCCTAGACTATGAGCATTAGGCAGTATTTCCTTACTAGGCATGATTGGTTCAGGAATTTCATCATACGACTTTAATTTAACATAGCCTGATCAACTATGTACAATTAAGGAAAGATGATGTGAGGTCTGAAATGGTTATGTTGAACATGAATGCGTTAGTTGACTCTGACCACGAGAGAACCGGACCATTACTTGATACGTGCTAGACTTTAGGCTGGATATTATATGCCTATATATATTAGCCTCGTCTTACTTACACTCTACCACAGGAATGGCAAACACACCACCCAATCCGTCACACTCTCACTCACATGGGTCACGAAACCCACGAGTAGCCAAGAGGGACACAAGGTCACCTCGAACCAACCCTTATCCTGTTCATAACTTTCAGAACTCGGCACATCTCCCGGTGCCAGTGTTGGCTACCCAACTCCGCCGTCAGGAACAAAGGCTTGAAAATCTCGAACGGGAACAACACCGAATGATCTACCTACTTCGCCAAGCTCTTGATCACATATCCCAACTCCAGCAAGAACAAGAGGACACAAACCTCTCCGTAAGCATAATTCAGGATTCAATGACCGCTGAATTAGGCGCGGGTGAACTCGTAAGAAACCGACTAGAGGAGTGTGAACAGCGTTCACAGGAGACTGAGGATCACTCTCGAGCACTAGTACAGCGACTAGCCTTGGTCGAAGACAACGCCAGACAAGCCAACAGACTAGCAGAAACCGTGGACAGCCTTGTCGCGCTGATGGAGCAGATTAATCTGCATCAAGATTAGAACAGTCTGTAACTTGTAACCAGTTAACTACTTAATTAGGACCTATGTAATTCAACCGGATGTAACCATTCCCGGTACTTTTGTACTACTACTACTACTCTGTAATCTTTTGGAAAACCCGAACTTTGTATCCAACTTGTTTACCTAAATGGAATATGATTATCACCTCGTACTGTTATCGTGTATCTCATTATATACACTTGTGATATATCATAGTTTCATGCAAATAACTTATTCCACTTTCCTTGTTCTTTTCTTGATCAGCAGCATGCCTCCTCGTCGTCAGATCACCCTCACTGAAGCCGAAGTTGCGGGCCTGATTGCCCGTAGTGTGGCCCAAGCTCTAGCTACCCGGACCTCGACTCCCGGTAGTGAAGACACCGCTAACAATGGACCACAGCCGAAGCCCTGCTCATATAAGGACTTCCAAAACTGCAAACCGCTGAACTTTGCAGGTACCGAGGGAGCGATCGGCCTAATACGTTGGATTGAGAAAGTAGAATCGGTATTCCTTATCTGCAACTGTGCGGAGGGGGACAAGGTTAAGTTCTCTGTTAGTACTTTTACTGACACCGCACTCACGTGGTGGAACACCTATGCCCAAACTGTGGGCGTTGCCAATGCTTATAAACTCCCGTGGGAGGAGTTGAAGGAGATGTTAAGGGGTGAGTATTGCCCCAGAGATGAACTGAAACAACTGGAGCTGGAATTTTGGAACCACAAGATGCAAGGAGATGATATCACCGGATACACCAATCGTTTCCACCAACTGGCACTTCTGTGCCCAACCATGGTCGATCCTGAGTACAAGAGGATCGAGAAATACGTTGATGGACTGTCCGAGAAACTCCAGGACCTGGTGACTTCATCCAAACCAGGTACTATCCAGAACGCCATCCGTATGGCCCATGAACTTACGGCAAACGCTGTCCGCCGTAACACCACCTCAGCCCCACCTGCAAACAACAAACGAAAGTGGGAAGGAAACCCCAACTCATCCAACCAAATCACCAACCGAAGACCCGAGCCTATTAGGGCTTATTCATCCGGCTCTTCAGAAAAGAAAGGGTACAGTGGAAGCAAACCCTACTGCCCCAAATGCAATCGTCACCACGACGGTTCCTGCCCTTGCACAAACTGCAAACGTTTTGGGCATCTGGCCAAGGATTGTCGAAACACCAGTGCCCCGAAGACTTGTTATGGGTGCGGAAGTCCTGGGCATTTTCATAATAATTGCCCTAAGCAGAAAAACAACAACAACAACAACAACAAGCGGAACAACAACTCTGCTCGCAGCAGAGCATTTGTCATCAAAGCTGGGGAAGCTAGGGAAGACCCGAATGTTGTAACGGGTACGTTTCTTCTCAACGATCTTACTGCTTCAGTATTATTTGATACCGGTGCTGATAAAAGTTTCATATCTGATGAGTTTTGTCCACTACTTGATATCACCCCCGCGGCCTTAGATGTTAAGTACACAGTAGAACTTGCAAATGGTAAACTTATAGAAACCGATAGTGTGATACCTAATTGCACTTTAAACTTAGCCGACGAAATCTTTTCAATCGATCTAATGCCTGTTGAACTGGGAAGTTTCGATGTCATCGTGGGTATGGACTGGTTGTCCAAGCACCGGGCCGAAATTGTGTGCCATGATAAAATCGTCCGAATTCCTCTCGCCGCCGGTAGTACCTTGATCATACAGGGGGAGACCGGTGGGTCGAGACTAAACTAAATCACTTGTTTAAAAACCCGAAAATTTCTGAGAAAGGGTTACCCAGCAATTCTCGCGCACATCACTGAGAAAAAGTCGGAGGAGAAGCGACTTGAAGATGTGCCAATCGTTAGAGACTTTCCCGAAGTCTTTCCAGAAGAACTACCTGGTTTACCTCCACCTAGACAGGTCGAGTTCTCGATTGATCTCGTGCCGGGTGCCGCACCGGTGGCCCGAGCACCGTACCGCCTAGCTCCATCTGAACTTCAGGAGTTGTCCACGCAGTTACAGGAACTCCTGGATAGAGGATTCATCAGACCGAGTTCTTCACCTTGGGGAGCTCCGGTCTTGTTTGTTAAAAAGAAAGACGGTTCATTTCGAATGTGTATTGACTACTGAGAGTTGAACAAACTAACCATCAAGAACCGATACCCACTTCCTCGAATCGACGATCTGTTCGATCAACTTCAAGGATCAAGCTGTTATTCAAAGATTGATCTCCGATCGGGTTATCACCAATTGCGTGTTCGCGATACTGATATCCCAAAAACCGCATTCAGAACCCGTTATGGGCATTATGAGTTCCAAGTGATGCCCTTTGGCCTAACCAACGCACCGGCTGTATTCATGGACCTTATAAATCGGGTGTGCAAACCTTACCTCGACAAGTTTGTCATTGTTTTCATCGATGACATCCTCATATACTCACGAAACAAACAAGAACATGCACAACACCTCAGAACCATCCTAGAACTACTTAGACACGAGGAGCTTTACGCCAAATTCTCTAAGTGTGAGTTCTGGATAAAAACTGTTCAATTCCTTGGACACGTGATTGATAGTCAGGGAATTCATGTGGATCCATCAAAGATCGAGGCCATCAAGAACTGGCAAGCGCTAACCACCCCAACCGAGGTACGCCAATTCTTGGGATTAGCCGGTTATTACCGTCGGTTCATTGAAAACTTCTCGAAAATAGCCATACCACTCACGACACTGACTCAAAAGGATAAAAAGTTCGACTGGACCGATAAACAAGAGTCAGCATTTCAGCTGTTGAAGCTCAAGCTTTGCAGTGCACCCATTTTATCTCTACCCGAAGGCACCGATGACTTCGTGGTATATTGTGATGCTTCTCACCAAGGTCTCGGTTGCGTGCTGATGCAACGAGACAAGGTCATTGCTTACTCCTCCCGACAACTTAAAGTTCACGAGAAAAACTACACAACTCACGACCTCGAGCTAGGGGCCGTGGTATTCGCCTTAAAAATCTGGAGACATTATCTTTATGGTACCCGCAGCACTGTATTCACCGACCACAAAAGTCTCCAACACATTTTCAACCAGAAAGATCTTAACATGAGACAACGTAGATGGGTTGAATTACTCACCGATTACGACTGTGAGATCAAATATCATCCGGGCAAAGCAAACGTGGTTGCTGATGCTCTCAGTCGTAAGGAACGAACAAAACCACTCCGAGTCCGGGCACTCAGTATTACCATTCATAACGATCTCACCACCTAAATACATCTTGCCCAACTCGAAGCCCTGAAACCCGATAACTTCAAGAACGAGGCCTTGCGAGGCATGGATAAACAATTCGAGATCAGACCCAACAGAGTTAGGTATTTCTCTAACCGAATATGGTTGCCTAATTTCGGAAACCTTCGGGACTTGGTAATGGATGAAGCTCACAAGTCCAAGTATTCTATCCACCCGGGATCCGACAAAATGTATCACGGCATCAAGGAGTTTTACTGGTGGCCGAATATGAAAGCTGACATTGCTTTGTACGTCAGCAAATGCTTAACTTGTTCCAAGGTCAAGGCCGAGCACCAAAGACCTTCCGGATTGCTCCAACAACCTGAAATTCCTCAATGGAAATGGGAGCAAATTACCATGGATTTCATAACCAAACTACCTAAATCGGCGAGCGGTTGCGATACCATTTGGGTGATCGTTGATCGGCTCACCAAATCGGCTCATTTCTTGGCAATCAGAGAAACCGACAAAATGGAACGCCTTACACAAATCTACATCAAAGAAATCATTTGCCAACATGGTGTCCCTATCTCGATTATCTCTGACAGGGATGCTCGATTCACATCTCGCTTCTGGCAATCACTCCAAAAATCACTGGGTACCCGTCTCGATATGAGTACCGCGTACCATCCTCAGACCGATGGCCAGAGCGAACGAACTATTCAGACACTGGAAGACATGCTACGAGCCTGCGTAGTTGATTCCGGTACAAATTGGGAAAGACATCTACCGTTGTGCGAGTTCTCGTACAACAACAGCTATCACACCAGCATAAAGGCTGCACCTTTTGAGGCACTGTACGGTCGTAAGTGCCGATCACCGATCTGTTGGACTGAATTGGAAGATAGTCAACTCACTGGTCCTGAACTCATACATGAAACCACAGAGAAAATCGTTGAAATCCAAAACCGACTCAAAGCCGCGCGTGATCGTCAGAAAAGCTATGCTGACGTGAGACGCAAGCCACTCGAGTTCCAAGTTGGGGATCGAGTACTTTTAAAAGTATCGCCTTGGAAAGGCGTAATCCGATTTGGCAAACGCGGAAAATTAAACCCCAGGTACATTGGGCCTTTTGAGATTCTCGAGAAGATAGGCCCAGTGGCATATCGACTGCAGCTGCCCTCTGAACTCAGCAGCGTGCACCCTACTTTTCACATTTCTAACTTAAAGAAATGTCTGTCTGACGAGACACTCATTATACCCCTTGACGAGATTCGCATCGATGACAAACTACATTTCGTTGAAGAACCAGTCGAAATTATGGACCTTGAGGTCAAACAACTGAAACAGAGTCGTATTCCCATCGTCAAAGTCAGGTGGAATTCTAGACGTGGTCCGGAATTCACTTGGGAACGGGAAGACCAAATGCGACTCAAGTATCCCCACTTATTCACCAATTCTACCCCGAACGCGACTTCGACTTAAATTTCGGGACGAAATTCTTTTAACAGGGGGAGAATGTAACAACCGGCAAATTAGGACTAGAATTAGTGCCTAATTCTTTGTTAATACATGTAATTAGTTCTGTGTTAGGCTAATTTATGTATCGGATTATATATTGGTAAATATATACAACTTTGAGATTTGATTTAAATCGTACGCGACTTAAATAGAACGAAATTCTATTCGATTAATACGGACGTTGGTGAACAAATGTTTATAAACTAAAATAACGCAATTATGACCCAAAATACTATTTTTCAATAATTAGAAATTATCTCGTATCACTTGATTAAAGTTTACACGATTTAAAAACAAAAGTAATTAAATTTAATCTAAACTATTAAAGACTTAAGGAAATAATTTAATTGAGTTATTTAACAAGGTTTGTGATTTTTATAAATATAACTAAACACATAAAAGAAATAATTTAACGAAAAACGACGGAGAAAACGAACACCGCACGGAGCGCGAGGACGGAGATTGAAAATGGGAGGTTAAAACCTCCCACCTTCTTCCTTTTTCCCCATTTCCACTTTCTATTCTCTCTCTCTCTTTCTTTTTACTCCTAATCACCAAACCACCTTCATCACCAAATTCGCTAAATAACACCACGAAACATCGCCGAATCATACCATCCGTTTGGAAGAAAAGCATCACCTCGCAACGATCTACATTTCTATCTTTTCGGATTTCTCATCCGACATTTTGTAAGTTTCCGACAAAACCCGACATCTCTCGATTCTTAATGTTTTTACGTTTTTATGGTTTATACATGCTTAAAATGTCGAAAAATGGGTTGGGTAAAAGATTTGGACCGAACGGAAATCGGAAAACTCGTTTTCGGCACAATTTCCGGCCATCAGACCGCTACGTCGCACCTGGCCAGGGGCCACTGCGACGTCGCGACCTACGTCGCACAAAAATCTCAACGTCGCACTAGCGACGCAGCCTATTACGTCGCATTAACTTGCGGATGTCGCACGTAGCGACGTAGACTTTAACGTCGCAAACCGGACCAACGTCGCATTAGCGACGCCACCCCCTACGTCGCATTGATTTGCGAAGGTCGCATCATGCGACGTACATGCCCACGTCGCACCTTACGTCGCATGCGACGTCGCACAAACCCGAACCTTGAAAACTCAGATTTTTTCTAAGTGTCGGAACCAAGATTTTAACACCTGATTTTACCCAAATTCGGATCCAGATGCGTTTTTCGTCAAAGCAATATAGTAGAAATAAAAATTTTCCAAGCTGACCTGGCAGCTCGACCCCAGCCAGGGGCTCTGCCCCCGGACCCCCGTCATTAAATGTTGTAAATACATTTCACACTAAGTGTTGAACACTTACAAATAACGAAACCTGATTCAACGATACATATAATGATAACACTTTGAATCATTATCACAAACCGTCACCAACGGGCCATATTTGTTTTCAAACTACAAACGGATTACTAAACAAACACTTGGACATAATGAGTTGTGTAAACAACTAGCCTAGATGGTCTTGCGAGACATCTACTTACTTAACTTTATATGTTTAGGCATTTGAAGGTTACGGGTTCGGAGAACCTACGGTTGATATTACTTACTCGTTTATTGATATAAACGTACTTGCAAAGACTTAGGTGAGTCTTACGGCCCCACTTTTACTGTTTTATCTTATTGGGGGAGATACATGCTACTTATTTTCCCTGAACACAAGTACTAAACTGATTTCTATACCAAACGGAATTGCATGAGTTAATTGCTAATTACTGAAGTCTCTCCATCATATATCGTTAGTTATGGACTTAAGCGCGAACAGTAGTTAATGGATCCATTAGGGAAATGACCCTCCCTGCCCGGGGTAGTAGCGCTACCACGTACTGATTTACACGTAGAAACGGGTGACTATTATTTCGTTACTTATGCTTGCTCAATTTCGAGCATGTCACGGGAGCAACTGATTATTTACGGGTTAAGCTTCGATTATGAGCCTCATGGCAACGGTATAACTTAATTACTTTACTTTTGCTGGATTTGCAAATACTTGATATACGCCTGCGGGCACTACTGCTGAAATCTTGTGTTCAAACTGATTATTTACTGATAAACCTGTGAGATTCACCAACCTTTTGGTTGACCCTTTTTAGCATGTATTCTCAGGTACACTTACGGAGTAGGATCACTCCAGGATTACTAGCTAGAGTCGCATGATTTCCAAACTGCATTTAACGGAGATTCTTTGGCATTATCTTTTGTAACTATGGTTATGTAATAGAATCTCCCGCCACATACGCGGACTCTAGGCTTACATATTTTTGTAAAGAAAACTATATGTTTTCAAACGATTTAATTATGAAATGTAATTATTTTACAAAACGTCTCATTTAGAGGTCGTTTGCTGTATATCTTGTGCTTTGTATATTGATTAGTAACACCCAAGTATGCTTCCGCAAATCACTAAATTTGGGGGTGTTACAGACGGGCACACGGCTCGTGCATTTCCTGAGGTATGGATCCTGGTTATGTTTCGACCTGACGAGGACGTCAGGATTTTAAGTGGGGGAGTTTGTAACAACCCGTCCCACATCGGTTTATGATAAGAAGTTTGAGTCCCTTATAAGTCTAAAGTTGTGGCTAATTGATACCTTCCACCATGGTTTTTAGTTGAAACCTGAAGGTATCCGGTTAGTCACTGCTTTCGGCTTTGCGGGGGCGTTACATATGATATCAGAGACATAGCCTCTCGGGGTGTGATGGGCACGCGGCTCGTGCATCTCCTGGGGTATGGATCCTAGTTATGTTTCGGTCTGACGAGGACGTCAGGATTCTAAGTGGGGGAGTTTGTAACAACCCGTCCCACATCGCTATGGATAAGAAAGTTTGAATCCCTTATAAGTCTAAAGTTGTGGGTAATTGATACCTTCCACCATGGTTTTTAGTTGAAACCTGAAGGTATCCGATTAGTCATGGCTTTCGACTTTGAGGGGCGTTTCACAATTAGTGTGGATTGCATGACGCTGGTATATGGCAAGTCTTCTCCTTAAAGTATCGTTTGTGGTATAACTTGTGTAAAGTCGCCCCTTTTGAACATGTTTTAAAAAATTAGTCATGGTGAGCCATGACACATGAAATTTTGATCTGGCTAGCTTAAAGGTCAAAGACACTTGTAAATGATGTAAATTATGGTTTCAAAGTTTTAATGTTTATGTTTGAAGCTAAATAGTGTTTATTGGATTGTTTCATAGGTGGAATCAGTCAAAGTGTGTTTTCATTGGATATGAAGTGTTGACATGTAGTCAAGCACTTCATTAGTCAATCATGGGTTGTGATTGGCTAGTAAATAGATCTATGTAGCCCGTGTAGGTCAACGGGTCAAAAAGTGTCAATTTGGGTCGTTAAATGCACCTATGGTCTAAGTTGGGTTAGAGAAGGGTTAAGGGTGTGTTGCTTAGTCTCACAACTTTGTTTCGATATGTATGAAGTGTGGTCAAAAGCTTAAAATCTTAGCCTTTATGGTTTGTGTTTTAGTATGTTCACTAAAATGGTCATTTAGTGTCAAAATGAGTCAAACATCCAAACCATGAGTTCTTGTGAAATTTGAAAAGGTAAAAATAAGGAAATGTTTGTATGCTCAAAGTGAAAGTGTGCGTAAAATTTCAGGTCAAATGGATTCCCGAGTCGAGAGTTATGAGTGTTTGAAGTTCGTGTTTTGAGTTGAAATGAAATTGTCTTAAATAAGGGCCTAATTCCAGACAAAAGAGCTGAGTGCTGATTTTTAAGACTATATTGCAGATTTTGACCCCATATGACTGATTTTCTTAGCCATATTGCAGATTTTCAACTTTTGTCTTATAAGAGGAACCTCAGACAGAAAGCTGAGTGCTGATTTTAGAAACCATATTGCAGATTCTTGACCCCATGTGGCTGATTTCCATAGCCATATTGTAGATTTTATATAATGTCTAAAGTTTGTAGAAAGTGTAAGTAAAAAAAAAAAAAAAAAAAAAAAACGGTCCTGTTTTTGGGGCGTTTCAGTAAAACTCGTATTAAAATTCCCAAATCTTCCACAAACTTCAGGTTCCTGCGAGATGAAAACACAGGGATCAAAATACAAACCTTAATCACAAATTTTATTATGAAATCATTCACTAGTTCTTCTTGATTTCACTCTGGCCGAACCGAAACCAACACAGGAACCATTTTCAATTTACAAAATGAGTTGCGATGTTAAATTGAAGCCATGGAACTCCAAATTAAGCTGCAAAAACGCAAAGTAATCATCCCCTAATCCTTGTAATCACCTTGTGAGTCTCAATTTCTTGATTTATATAAACCCTAAAAAATGGGTTTTTGTGTATTTGATAGAATTAAGATGATTAACTTAAAATTGAAGCTTGTAATGAGAATATAGTTGTTAGTTAGTACTTAATTCATGATTTCTAGCTAAACCATAACCTAGAAACGAAGAATTTAGTGTATGCTCATGAGAAAGTTTATGGGTATAACACCCCTTATTTATAGTCATTTAAATATAGTAATTCGGAAGCGTAAGTCCAAATACATAGTCATAATTTACATCGTTTTATCAACTTATAAAATTCAACCTTTTCAAAACATTAATTTCTTCAACCGAGGTGTTATATAAAAACATGATGAAACATTATTTTATAAAAATCAACTATCAGAGTAGAGCCTCGTAGTCAAACATTCCTTCTAGTCCAACTTCTTGCCCACCCAATATTAAAGTCAAAACCTGCAAGAAGTGGTAATATGGGGAATTAGCATAACGCTAAGTGAGCAGATAACTAATCAACAACCTAACTTAGCTCAACAACCTTGTGTACAACACTTAACACTAAACAGGCAAGTACACAATACAACTCATCAACTAATCAACAACACCATAATGAGGATCGGCGGCTCTGGGGATAACCATAAACCCGGGTGGCTCCCCAAGAACACTTATCCAACCTATCCGTATGGCCCTACGGACGAGACCGATAGCTAGTGATTATCTTCAACTAACACAGGAGGTGTGTTAAACTTTGGATAACCAACTAGCCCAACCAACAGTTCAACAACTCGTTGCCTCATTAACAACTGATGCCCGAAGGCCAAATAATTCAAGTGATCACGTAATCAACAAGTCACATATTCAACTAGTCAACATATCAACAGCATTATTACTATCCGCATAATCATCAATGCAAATAATAAAGTAATAACACGTTACTTGTTGTAACCAAACTTCTTACAACCAAGTTACGCTGAGGATTAGAGATCCACTCACCGACCACCTCAGGCATCCACTCAGTAGTCTAATATCACTGAGTCTTCTGCTCAACTGGAATTACAACAAAATAGAACAAGTTAGTTACTTGTTTTGAAATATATATATAACATCATATTAATTTATCTTCATCAAACAACATATTTAATATCCAATATAATACCATCATTCAATCACGGTAATCACTTTCTATCACAATTCACATAAATTGTTACTTATTTACAATAATTCAACATACTTCATCTCTAGATTATGAATAACCCATTAACATCATTAATTCATAATCATTTAACAAGTTTATGATTCCCATGATCCTCTTATCATATTAGTACACCTTAATCATTGTTAATTAACATCATGAGATCATATAACAAGATTATCAACCTCCAATATCACTAATTCACCAAATCCCAAATATTAAGTTTAATGAGTAATTAACCAACTAAGTTATAATTTTACTTTCTACTTATCAATCAAATGTTCTTATGAGTAAACAACATCCAATACACCATATAACCCATTAAGATCATAATGATCATTGCAACCCCATGAACACTTAATTAAGTTCTAGCTTAACTCATGTTAATCATCATTAATAATCACTAATAACATCAACTAACACTTCTATCATAGGTACAAGCCTCTATTTTATCTCAATCATCATAAATTTATCATATATCATAAGAACACAAATCAATCTCACAAACCCTAACTTAATTTCACAAGATAACCCATGAATCATGTTACATATCATCATTTATGAGTTTAATACACATCAATTTAACAACTTCAAGCCTCAATTTCGGATTATAATCAATAACCCTCAAAACCCCAAATTTTTAGGTTTATGAAAATCAAGAAATAAAGACTTACAAGATGTTTAGAATGATTAGAGGAGGCTAACCCTTGATCTTGAAGCTTGAAATCGAATTTACCACCTTCAATTTGATATAGAGAATGAATTTGATCTAGGGTTCATCATGTATATATGTATTTATGATATGATATGATATGATACGTATGTATATATGGATAAAATCAAACAACCGACTCAATTTTTAGTAGTATACAATAAGTGCTTAAATTTCATCCCCCGTACTTTTCATTGTCTGGAACTTAAAAATCATTTGCGAGGGAACACTATTTTATTTTACCGTCAACTAAATAAAATTAAAACAACCAATAATTTACTAGTCACAATAAATTATTCGACTATTATCACTATTTATTTCAAATAATACAACACACATATTCTCTGACACACTTAATAATAACTCACAGTTAGAAAATATTAAATACTACTAGACCCGAGGACTGGGTGTTACAATGGGTTTAGTTGATAATTCAAGAATTAAAGTTTATAGACATGTTATAATTGTTAGTAATGCTTAATTCATGATTTGTACATGATTTGTAGTTGAAACCTAACCTAGAATTGAAAAGGTTGAAGTATGATCATGAAGAAAGTCATGAACTTAATATGTATTTCAAGAATTATAAGCTTTTAAGCTTAACTAATGATATATGATTGATAAATGATGTTAATAATCATATTATGAGTGATTAATCATGATGATAACATTGTTCAAGTTAAAAGTCATAATCATGATTAAGTGTTCTTGAGAATTATATTGAATATGATGATTCTCATAGGTTATATGATCAAGTTAGTATTGTTTACGATTTAGAACACTAAATTGATAATCAAAGAGTAAAGTTATAACTTATGTGGTTAAGTATCCGTTAGACCTAATATTGGGATTTTGATGAATTGTTGATATTGGAGGTTAATCATCTTGTTAATGGTCTAATTATGTTAATTAACAATGATTAAAGTTGATTAAATGATGTTGTGATCATAATGATCATAACTTGATTAGTGACTATGAAGTTTATAGTTACTAAGTGTGTTGTTATATGCGTTATTATATTGATAATGATTGAGATTATGAACTATGTCATATGATTTGAATATGACTTGATTATTAAAGATGAGTTACTAACTCTTTATTGAATTAATTCTCAGATTGGAGAAGACTCGGTGACATTAGACTACTGAGTGGACTGCTGAGGTATTCGGTGAGTGGATCTGTAACCTCAGTGTGATTTAGTTGTAACAGGTTTGGTTACAGGGTAAATGTATTATTACTCCTTTTGTTTCCCATGATGATTTTGGTTAATAGTAATAATACCGTTGATAGATTGTTTAGTCTGATATGTTGACTCGATAGAGTATGTGAATAGGTGATCACTTGATATATTGCGTTGAGCATTGTGTATTGAGGTCAACGTGTTAGTTGGGTTTGGTTACTATTGAAGACGACAGGAATTTCCTTGTACTCATCGTTAATGGGAAATTAGGACGTATGAGATTAGTACCAAGCTATCGGTCTATTATGTATCGGCCTTACAGATTGACGGTAAGTGTTCTTGAAGAATCCCCGGGTATTATGATATCTCAAGAACCACCGATCCTCATTGAACTTATGTGATATTGTTTGTGTGTTCTTGGCTGAAGGTTTCCCCAAGAACCATAGATACTCAGTGATATTATGTGTTATGATTATCTTGTTGTAAGATTTGTTATTACTGAGTTGGACTGTTGATTACAGTTCTATCTCACCTAACGTTGTGCTAACCCCACCACAGTCCTTCCTGCAGGTTATAATTGATGGGACATATTGGGCTAGGCAGGAAGTTCTTGGAAATGATGGAATGTTTGACAGGCGGATTACTCTGATATTGGGTTATTAACTGATGACATGTTGAATTATATAACACCTAGCTTGTTGAAATGAGACTTAAAGAAAGTAATTGCTATGTATTTAATTTGAAAAAGTTCATCCTCATTTTATGTAATGAAAAGTTGAGATGAAATGTTTGAAAACTACGCTTTCAAATGGTAATCATTATAATAATGGTTTTTAAATTTGAGCGGTGTTATAAGTTGGTATCAGAGCATGTGTTTGGGTGAATTGTACATTGTAAGATGTTTAATCCCAAACTTTGATACGTGTCAAGTCAAACATTCCAGGGTGTGGGAATAGTAGTTGTATGAGAAAGTGGTTATTGAATATGTACTAACACTTAACAAGTTGCAAGATTGTTGTTTGGTTGCAGAGACGGAGGAATATGAGGAACCTAAGGGTATTCTCAATGATTCCTCAATACTTGTGGGCTAAGTGTATCAGGTACTCCTCTATAAGCTTGTTGAAATTTAAATAAGCTAAATTGTTTACTTTGCTATGGTATGATTAGTGGTAAAGTAAATTGAGTCAGACTGATATGATTCCCCAGTTATGAGTCATTAATGATTGTTATTTGTTAATATGATGATAGAAATATTAATAAGTAATTCTGAATAAACTTGAAATGACAGGATAAGTGTTGAAAATGTGTAGACACATTGGTGAATAAAGTGTAACTGTAGTATTGTTTGAAGTTAAAAGGTGTCTACAATATGAAAATAAAGTATAAATCCTTGTATAATTGTGATTTGATAAATACAGTGTGATTAGAGATTGGATTAATATGACTCCCTATAGTGAAATTAATGAGAGGTTGGTATAACTCAGTTGATAGGTTTTGGAGTCATATTGTTGTTCAAATTAGAAAGTGTCCATTATTTGGAATGTGTGTCTTTGACTTGGAAAAGTCAAAGTTGAAATTGATAGAGTCAAATTGGGTAACGACTACATTATAAAGAGACAAATGTGATTAGAGGTTTATGTGTTTACCATTGATCATGATTGTGGTTGAATTATGATCTATCTATTAAAAATCATTGGCAGTCCCCGAATTTAATAAATACCACTGGCAGTCCCTGTATTTATCATTTTCGCTCACTAGTCATCGCTCTTAACGAATTCCATTGGTTCGCTCACTAGTCATCGCTCTTAACGAATTCCATTGGTTTTCTCCGTTAAATAAGTTAAAATGACCAAATTACCCTTTATCCTCTTCCCTAAAAAAACAAATCACCTACTTTTCATCCCAGGTTACTCAAAAGCTAAAATCATTTCCTTCTACCTCCTAAAATTCTAAATCCACGGTCAACAAATTAATACCTAATATTACCATTACAATACTACTTAATATTACCATTACACCACCACTACTAACACAACACCCCTACAAACCATCAACTAAAACAAACAATATTTCATCCACCATAACTTCTTTAATCTTAATAAACATACATACTCATACCATTCACAACGAAGAAGAAGCCAATAATTAATTTTCAGAGATGACAAAATTATATTAAATATATGCATAAAACGCTATCATTTTATCCTTAAACATCACTGGCGTTCTTCTACTAACCTAGAAATTGTCCATGGTTGTACTGCGGCAATATCCGGCAATGTAGCGACAGTTCTGGTCTGCAACTTGGTGTGGCAGTTGTTTGACATTGAAACCCTAGATCTAGACATTATGATGGTCTGTAACGAAAACAAAATATTGGTTGTGGGCCGTCGCTTCGGCCATGCCGGAGGAAGGTTGAGCCGGCGGCGGAGGTCAGGGACGATTGCAAACATTGAAAATGACGGTGTTGAGCTTAAAGACAACGTTCTCAAGTGCTATATGATTGTTGAAGTTTCAAATTCCGATTAGAAAAAACATTCAAAATCGGGGTAGTTTCAAGGGATTCAAATTCCGATTAGATCCTCGTAATCAGTCACTAAATCTTTCTAACGCGCTCCCGCTGTTCATAGTTTTTCCCTTGTTTTCTCGTCTCTCAAGTGACTTAAATATAAAGGTTGGTACAACTGGACTCTTCATAAAATTCCGATCTAGATCCGACAAGTTTCCTTACTTTTTGCAACCGTTCTCCACCATGCCGCCGTCGTTCTTACACCGCTGACCACTGCATATTGCTGCTGCCGGAATCTACTATTATTTCCGTTGTTTTTTTTTCTAAGTTGATTAATCGGAATTTGATTCGAACTCGATGGGGATAAAGATGAGATATAATTCCCTTGAATCTACCACGATTAAAATATCTTGGTATTCATATTATCATTATTAGGCACTTCTTCAAAAACTGGAGGTCGTGGTTGGAGAATTATATCTCATCTTTAAATTCAAGGTAGTGGTAGTGGTTGGAGGTAGTGTTTAAATTCTATCTCATCTTTATCCCATCGTGTTCTGTGGTTGTAGGTAATGGTTGGAGGTGGTGGTTAGTAGTTGTTGTCAGGTGGTGATTTTTGTAGTTTTTAGGTGGTGGTGTTTGGGTTCAGGTGTTGATGATGATTTGAAAGTGATGATGTATTTGAAAAGCATTATACATACAAATTTAGAGTTTGGGAAAGAAAAAGTTGGGTGATATTAGGGTTTGAGAATAAGGTATGTGATTTGTTTTTTTTTTAGGAAAGAGGATATAGGGTAATTTGGTTATTTCACGTGACTTAACGGAGAAAAACTAACAGAATTCGTTAAGAGGGATGACTAGTGAGCGAAAATGACAAATACAACGACTGCCAGTAGTATTTATGAAACTAAGGGACTGCCAGTGATTTTTTGAACAAACACAAGAACGAAACGGATAATTTTCACATATTTTTTTCCGTGGTTGCTTATATTATGCAATATTTGAATTATATAAAATGATTAGATGTGTATATATGTGTAGAATTATAAAGTAAGTAATTCAAAAAAGTATCTAATTTTGTTAAGTTCAACGTAGTGTAGAATTTTTACTGAAATCGATGAAATGCTGATGTGGTAGTATATTAAACCCTTTATAGTATAATGCATTAGAGATGCTCTAAATAGATAAGATCATAAATAGAGACTAAAATCAATTATTTAATGAAAGTATGTAAGGTTTTTCACAAATAATCTAATTATTATTGAAAATTTGAGATGCAATCGCGGAACGGGATTATTTCTTTATTCAAACATGATATTTGAACTACATACTTTATACAGAGTTTCTACATATTAGATATATCATGTCCATGTTTGTCGAAAACTAAAACTTCGAAGATATAAATGATAAGTAGTTCAATAAAAATGTATTATTTTAATACCCTGACACAACGTGCGGGTAAAAAGAAACTCGTTTTACTACACGATTGAAACACAAAGTTAAAAAATATATCAAACTAGTGTAATACCCGGGCGGTGCCCCAGGAACACTATTTTATGTAGGTAATATGTTTGATGTGCCGTAAGCAACAGTAAAAATAAGGTCTTCCCAACGGAAGTGTAGTTACAATAATGTCAAGAACAAATTCATCCTATACATTGGAGGAGAAACCAAAAAGAAGTAGAAGCCTCAAAGGCTCAAATTGAGTCCATACAACAAAAATCACCTTAAAAAAATACCCTTCAACATCCAAAAAAATAATATGAACGAACGTGCCTAAACCACCCAAGACAACTATAAGCGTAATGAAATACACTACCCAAGACAACTATAAGCATAATGACATATACTTATCGGATAGTTGATCCACTTTAGCAGTTTTCCACCTTGATGGATCGATTAAGAATTTAACTCAAGACAGCTTGCAATCGATTCCGGAAATGAAATCTATCTATCCTAACAAAAGCACCCTGTAGATCAACAAAGAAATGTATTTATACATCTATCCAAACAAATCTACTTTTATTTAGCAATTTAAGAAAACTATAAGCTAATCATGATGATCGTATACTCTTTCTACACTTTAAAAAAGCTTTTAATGGCAAAAATGAAAATAAACATCATTATAAAGTGTGTTTTTGTACAATCTCTTCTCTCTTATCTTATAAAGGAGGAGGTGATTACTTAATCTCCTTCTAAATCAGCCCTCAACAACTAATCCCCACCTTTCATTGGATTAGTCCACTTAATTACAGCCCTTGATCGTCATTAGGCAAATGATTTATTAATCCCACAATTTTTTGGCACATTATTGACATCTTTACCCTTCCAGTTCTTTTTCAATCTGACGCATAAAGGAAAAAAAAGAACGCAGAAACAAAAAAAATAGTTGGCGCTCATCTTCTTCAATAATCGAATTACATATGAAGGACTCTTCACACAATCATTAAAGCCAATTGAGGATCTTCACGTTCAATTATGCAGAACGATTGCAGACATTCGATTGTGCAGAACATTCGATTGTGCAGAACGTTTAGTTGATGATCTTTCTATCTAACTTGATTGTACAGAACGATTGCAGTTGAAAACCTTGTGGCATGGCTGAAGTTTCTTGAACGACTTCATCTTAAGTTGCTAGAACGATTGCAACAAAGGGCATTGTTATTTTTATATTATAATTCATAAAGTGTATTGATGTTTTGTATTTGATGTTGAGAAGGCTAAAGATTTATTGGGTAATTTGATTTGCTCTCTGTACATCGAATTAATATTCAATGACTGTTTGATAGTAATGTGAGCAATGATTGTATGCTTTCAGAATTCAATGTGTTTATGGTGAATGTATTTCAATCTGCAGAAGTTTACTGCACTACATGTGTTTGACGAAAGTCCTCAAAGAATGACAGTTGAGGTAATTTTGATGGTTTGCATTTCTGTGCAGTCAATTTAAAGAGGCACTGGATGGACCTGTTGCAAGAAGGACATGATAGGAAGGAGAAGTGGATCTATTGCCATTTGCTTACACCCTCACTGAAAGGAAATGTAATTCTCTTGATGATCTTTTTTTAATTATTATTTTTTATAATAGTAGCTGCTGATTTGCTGACGAATCTATCGTTGGATTCTCAAACCAAGAGTTTGGAAGTTCCTGACTTGAAATAAGAAGGTGTATATCATTTTCTAATGCTATTATCTGGAGGTGCCAAAATGGGCAGGTTCGGTAATGGGTTAAAAAGGCCACAGGTTAAACTGGGTAAGTTTTTGGTTATGGTCCAGTTAGGTTTGGGCACCACTTAACTCTTTTTGCTCAAAAGTTCAAATAATTATACGAATAGTCAATGTGTCAAACTAATTTAGTCATTGACTTGATTTAGGATGTTTTATGCACTGAAAATACATTATGGGTGACTTTTGACCCAATTTGAACCACTTTATTTTTAGCTTAATATTTATCTAACCCTTTTAAGTCTTGACCCATCAGAGATTGAACATAATCCAAATGGACCGGATCATAAGTAAATGGGTTGATATTGCCACCTATATTATATGTCTATTTTTGTGCAATGTTCTGTTTATTTTTATTAAACAAAAGTGCAATTCGATAATAGTTAAGCTCATAATTTGGATGTGAGAAAATTGGTGGTGGAGGTATGTGAAACGATTACAAGGTGTGGGGCCTGCTTGGCTGGAGCAGGCTTACTTGGAATTCTTTAAAAGATGGAGAAGGATTTGAAGGGTATCGTTTTTGGAGAACATATGGTTGTTGCTATGGATGGAGGTTTATATGAACACCACCTCAGTACCGGAAGTACCTTAAGGGTGCGGTGACATAGCTTATGGGCCCTGAATTATCGAATCATGTAGTTATCGTGCATCCGAAATCTGTAAATGAGGTTATGTTTATGTAAGCATTTGTAAAAGATCTCGTGTAGGCCATGGAAAAACAACTGAAACTAATGTCTTATGTTGGCTGCTATAGACTTATGAACTAATGTCCTATTGAATCACGCCCAAAAAGTTTTAATTGATTCATGCTTTTTATTTTTACTTTTTTTAGCTTCCATGGTTTTGTGGTCTCCAAACATTTTCCAGTTTGTACATGGAGGAATTAAAAAGTTGGGCAGTATTAATTGTGTGATTATATCTGACTGAGGTTCTTTTACATAAAAATATGCTAGGTAAAAAGGAGGCGAAGGATTTAGCAGCTTGGCTTGTACTTGATCAAGGGTATATATTTTTATTGAAGACTAATGTGTCTCCACATTCCTCTTAAAATGATGTGTGATATTAAATGAGCTCATCTTTGTAAGCATAGGTGTAAATTTTGAATATTTTGGCTAGCAGTGGCAGTATGGGTAGCTAGAGTTGTGCAACAGGTCAAATCGGAGCTGGTTGAAACGGGTCCGAGTCTAAGGTTCGAACTTTCAATTATTGACTGTAAGTTTTTTTCATCTTCTAACTTTTATGTATCATTCGCTATGATTGTTACGTGATCTTATGAAATAAAATCCCTCGATTTTGCTATCACATATGAGCTATTTGGACAGATTGTTTTTGTTATAAATTGTGGGTGGATATACCCGATTGTTGATTATCAGTTCAAAAAAGAAGTGATTTTTATGTGAAAAGTTATCATGAAGTTCTTTATAAGTTCATTCAATTAGCTCTTCTTCATTATTTCCTTTCAAATTGTCTTCGGTTTGATCTGTGAACAGAGTTATGAACCAGATACCTATTGAGCCTATAGTATTGACCCAATTAACTCTGCAATTTGCTGTTTGCCATGAACTGAAGAATATGTTCGAGTAAATGGATATATAAATGGATATAAGTGTAGGAACTTTGAGTTTTTTCTTGGCATAAAATGGTGTTTCAACCCTATTAAGCTAGCTGTTTCTTTCAGTTGGTTAAATCGTAACTTTTGGAAGAAGAAATTGCTGGAACAAACCATGACTTTAACTCTTTCGTATTTGAAGTTTTCAGGGTACAAGACGAACACCCATATGAATATAGTTGCTGTTAATTATGGCCATACCCAAAACCCTGAACTGATATCTCAACAGTTGGTTTTTCCGATTTCACTAATCAAATTTTGTTTGTGTTTGTTTATTACCATGTATTTACATTGCAGCTCATTGAGTTTTAACAAAGTGTATTTTACATTTAACTTGCAGGTTATCATTGTTGTGTTGCTGGGAACAATGGCTGCGGTAATCATCTTCTTAATCTTACACTAATGTTACTATTATGTGATATGTGTTAATGTATACAATTATGATCAAGAGCAAAAGCCTTGATATTCAAATCTAAATGTGAATGTGTTGGTGGTGGTGTCCCTAAAAGTTTCAGGTACCACATATTTATACATACAACATTAAAGTAGCTGGTTTCTTACATAAGATGGAGCTGGGGTACTTTTGTTGCACTCGCATTATATTCGTGTAAATTATAGTTGTCATTGATTTTCTTGACCCACACACAGAACCTGCACACTGTTACGTTTTTATTATAATTCTAATGCTAATATGTTAACCTCACACAACAAAATAATATATCATTTTACATGTCAAACTAATACATTATTTTATAAAAAGTTATGCCTTTGTATGTGTTTTCTATTACGACCACTTGCAATGAGAGGTTGTATGTGCCACCCTGTGCCAATAAGTGATTGTGACAACTCGATATCTATAAAGTAATAACATTATTTCTTTTAGTAGCAACTGTGTCCATGATCATTCTCTGTTAGTAATATCTTCACATGAAATGTGAGTATTGAGAGAGGTACAACCAAAATTGTAGTTGGAGTTCAATTTTCTATTATATTTTGGTATAAGTTGTTCTTATTGCGTAACTGTATTAATACTTACCAATTATTCATTTGTCAGTTTGGTTACATATATGCTAGGGAACTTCTTTTTCTTTTCTTTTCTTCACTAACAATGTTTGTGCAGGTTTCTTTTGATGCGTACAAATGATCAATTTCTTCGGTAAGTTGATTTATCTGACATATGCTAAGCTTTCCTCATGTGTTGTTTGTCCCATATTGGTCTTCTCGGTTTTATATAGATAGGTGGCCAAATGGGCGGGTCACGCGAGTTGGGTAATACGTAAAAGCAAATTGATGATTATGTGGCTTCTGCCTCTCGCATGTTTTGAGCAAACTAAGTATGCATATTAGGTGTTTGTTGTTTTCCTTCTTTAATACTAAATGAAAGATACTATACCAATTTCCCAAATAGCCATGGATTCTCAAGTGATATCATTCCGAGAACAAAAACGGTTTAATCAATTCACGAGTGACGTTCTTTCTTTCTTACTTTGATTTCAAAGTAGATTTTTTTTTCTTTATTAATGAAGCATTATTTCGAAGTTCCTTTTATCATCTGTTCAAAATTGGTATCAGTCTTTCAATACGAAAGTCAGCCTGTGACAATCTAATCTCAAACTAATTATTTGTAAAAAAGTATTTATTTTTGGTGATAAAGATTGATAACCCATTTAGATCATACAAGCTATTAAGCATAAGAATGCATTCGAAAGTTGACTTTTGGAAGTGTTAAGTTTGACGTTTAATAAGTTTAGGATTTATCTAAAGCACTGATTTTGACAGCATGCAGGTACAAGTTTGTGGATTAGAGGTGACTAAAAGAGCAAGCACATGCGATGCTTTGTGTTTAGGCTTGCATTCAATATATAAATATTTTTTAACTTCAATTGATCGTTGCATCTCATGATAGTCGTCTCACTATTACAATGAAAGAGCCTCATATTTCCATTTATTTAAGTATAAATATATAATCATCTATGTTTTCAACTATAGTATTATGTAAAAACGGGATTTATTTAGGAAACTTCGTTTTTTTGAATTTTAATTGGTTATTGTAGGTGAAATTGTTATGAATTTGTGGTAAACTATTTATACTACCTGCAGTGTCTTGGTTTTTTAACATCTACTCTTATATAAGATTCTCACCATGGAGATGACTGAGAGTATTTTACATGTGTTACCTCTATGCCCATTAAGGTATGGTATTGCGGTTCTTGGTCACCATAATGCAAAATCTTTTGTCTTTTTACCCTCATATTTTTGGGTATCTTTGTAGCATGCATGGATTGATTGCATTGACGGCAATCCAAATCTTGCACAAAAACTCTTGACGGTCCCAAATACTGTAGTTGAAGCCGCTGACCTATCACGTTGGGATATTGGAAGTATTAAAAGACGGATTTTCAATGTGCTCGAAACGGGGGAGACAGTAAGTTTTTTTTATGAGATATAGTGTCTCGCCTCTCACACCTCTGTAACTTTGACCTGTATCACTCATATCTTCTGAACCTAATTGCAAGGGTGGATATGATTATGGTATATTATTTGGTATGTTGTCCCTCTTAGTTAGTCACCGTCTCCAGGACTTACATTTTTGAATTTTTTGATGTAAAAATTATGTTTTTTCTTTGTTATGAAAGGAATTATCAGTAATGTACACATTTATGGTGTGTGTGTCAATTTGTAATCACGTGCATGTAATGGTAGATGCTTGACCAATTAGTAGAAGTTCAGACTCCATAATGGATTAGACTTTGCTTCATGTTCCAAAAAAATTTCATCCATCTCATTTCACTTATAATTTTCTTTACAAGTCTTGCAAGCTTTGAGAAGGCTGAAAGGAAGTTCATGTAGTAGAAAAGGAAAAGATGTCAGCTGAAACAAAAGACGTTTTTGACCAACTTACTGAAGAAGCAAAGAAACTGATAAAAGATGGTGACTAAGGTTGAGACCATTTTCTTTCAACGTTTGTCTTACAGTCCCATATGAATTTTTTAATGTTATGATTTCCAATTTTAATATTGTTGTAGATGTATATGATGAAAAACAAGAGGCATTTCAGAGGTAAGCACATTCAAATTATGCCTAACTTTTTGTTCGTTATCATGAACATCCTTACCTAAACGTCTTAATTGTAACGACGTGAGAACTATAATGTACGATTGTCCTATGACAGTGCGTTAAAGGTGGCAATTTTGCCCCATTTACTTCGGTCAAATAAAATTGTTTAGCTAAAAGGCAACATGTCAATGTCAATTGTATTAGTATTGTTTTTGTATGAACGGAAGTTTTGCTCTGATGAGCACAATTTGACCTAGACTGTGTTCAGTGGCGGAGCCAGAAATACTCGTTGACGGGGGCAAAAAAAATACTCATTACGTCCCACTCAAAGTGTCTTGTTTTGACTTTTTAAAGTCTTTCTTTTTCAACTTTGACCTTAAATATTTTTGTTTTTAATACTTAAAAAGTTATGGATCAAAAAAGAAAAACACAAGGTGTATTCCTTATTAGATTTATGTACCAAAAAGAATCATATGTATTTTTTTTTATGTTAGATTTGTAAAAGCTTTGTTATTTAAATTGATGAATTTTCAATTTTCATAGCTATAAATAAACTCAAGAGGACACAATATAATCTTTAACATTTTAGTATAACTAAGAAGTTTAGATTTTATCGATTTAGTAGGCAATAACCAAAGGTAATATTCAAAATACGCAGAGCATTTGTAATAGCTGGATATTTTAGTAGTATTAGTTTTAGTTCGAATGTGGTATGTTAGTTAAAAAGTAAGAGTTAAATTGTTAACAAATAGAGTTGGGGGCTAAATATGTATTTAAACCAAAACATGGGATTAAAAGGATAAAATGTAATGATAACTACTCCGTATAAGTTAAAAAAAAAACATACAAGTGGGGCCACTAAAGTAGTCTTCTCCCACCCCCGGTCATCTCCTGCAGCTATTCACTTTCAGAGTTTCACCCTCAAAACTTCCATTAAAACCCATAAAAATGGCGACGAAGCTTCACTTTTATTTTTTTCCTTCATTTTATGCTTTAATTTTCCATCATAAACTGAGTAATTAAACTTAGTAATAGGAGAGATGGGGGTACAATAGCTAATCCATATTTAATCCCACTAAACCCACACATAAATGCATTAAAAACTTTTTGACTCGTACACTGTGTTCTCGAGTTAGTTGGAGGGTGGAAAGGAAAGGAAGCGAAAGAATTGAAATTAAAATTGTGTTATCGAGTTTTATTATGCAAAGAAAGGAAAGGAAGGGGAGGAAGAAGAGGGGAAGTCTCAAGTGTATTTTTCATCTAACACTTTCCTCCCATTTTTGAGATGATTAGGAGGGATCACTTTGCTTCCCTTCTTTTCCCTTCAACTTAAGAACACAATTCATTAAACTATCTTCCTTCCCCTTCCATTCTTTTCTTTTCTTCATTGTTCCTTTCTCTCCTTTTCCACCGATGTTTAAACTCGAGAACACAGTTGTAGGGGCGTCTGACCCCGGTTGCACCACATTGGCTCCGCCCCTGACTGTGTTGGTCCAGGTTAGAAAGGGACCCCTTTAACCCATAGTTGACACTTGACACTATCGTTGACTAAAAAGTTTGCCTTTCATTTTTTGAGCCCAAAGTATTGCTCTTTGTTGCCATTTTACATGGTCTGTGGACTCAACCTTGATGTGAAATGAGCAATTGTTCCTTTAACTTAAATGGGGATGTAAGCAATGGCATATGTGCGATTAGATTACTGAATATATTTTTTGAGATTACTACTTGGTGGAAATTACTAATTTTCATTTATATATTAAAGGGATTTGAGAAGCTAGCATGAATTAGAGGGAAAGGCACCTCTTCAAGTTCAGGAAACATGCAAACTGATCCATCTGTCGCTAATGACTTCACGCTTAACAGAATACATGCAGCAGATAATACTTCAAACAATGAGGATGCTTTTGACATGTTTGCAGACAACGATGATGAAAAAGCTACAGTTGATGAAACGGATGGTAAGCAGATATGGTTTTCGGCGGATGTGAGATGTAAAGTTTTGTTTTACATTTAGATATCTATGTATACTTTAGGTTATTATGTTGTAGTGCCTTAATTTTGTTCTTGCTTGTAGGTAATGGGGCTACACAATAGGGGTGAGCATGGTACGGAACCGGTACCGAACCGTACCGAACCGGTTGGTACCGATTATTTTTTTGGCCCTAAAGTGAGTACCGAATACCGGACCGTTTAAAGCGGTACGGTACCGGTACGGTTCCGGTACCGGTCCGGGTAAAAGTGGTACTATACCGCTTTGGTACCAAAAAATAGTTGAATATTATATCTACGTATTTTGTATTCGATAAAATTCAAAGAAGATAAATATTAATGAATCTCAAATAAATAAAAACATCGTTAAGTGACATAGATGGATATTGACGAAGATTAACAAATATATACAACGACGTTATTATACCGTGTTAAGTGATTTGGTAATTACACAACTCACGATCCTTACCTTTATATTAACAAGCAATATGTTTGGAATCCGATTTAACTAGGGTGCTAAAAACGTGATTGTTTGTGTAGCAAAGAGTATTAGCTAGCAAGAATTCTATAAAATTACAATTTTATTCATACGTGAGAGTCTAACTCTATTTTTTATACTTCTTAATTACCCAAAAAATATCATTTTTATTATCATAGACATAATATATGATCATAGAAATGAGGTTTCAAATAAATATTTTTAAACTATAGAAAGAACATACTACCTATAACAAATAAAAACATGTATATTTCGGATATGGTACCAAAGCGGGAAAAGTGGTAAAATACCGGTACCGAACCGGTTGGTACCGGTTATTTTTTGGCCTTAAAGTGAGTACCAAATACCGGACCATTTAAAGCGGTACGGTACCGGTTCGGTACGGTATCGGTACGGTACCGGTACGGGATCGGGATTCGGGTACAAATGCTCACCCCTACTACACAAAATGATTATGTATTTAATGAGTCTTCCAGGTATGCATTTTGTGGCATTATATGTGATTTAATGTGTTTCTGTGTGTCTTTCATATCAGGTTGAATAATTAGTTATTTTTTCCAGGTACTACAACAACAACAATTAGGGGTATTATTATGACTCGTCTTTAGGACTATATTGCAATGTAGCATGTGGATGGTAATATACCCTTAATGTGCACGCTATTCGTTCCTTTGTTAGTTTGTTTAAGCATTCAAAAGTTCTAACTAATTTGGATTTTGCACAACGTTATTAATGGCGAGACATGTAGACATCGTTATTATCTTTTTCCTTTTCTAATGTTAATAGGATTGACGTTGTTGTCTAACCAGGTACTCATATAACCAAGATATGGGGCATACGATGACCACGGTTAGTATATGAACGGACTATTCAGCAACAAATGGAGGTAAATAGATAAAGGAATTAAAATCAATTAAATTGTATTTGTTGCTATGACAACATATACAAGAATACATCACCTTTAACTTTACTTTTGATGTTTGCAATCAAACATTGTTTGGAAAAATAGGAACGCTAAAGTGTTTGGGAGGAAGACATTAGGAGTGGGACTGTTTCAAGAGGTGCAGGTTAGGAGCTTCAAGTGGATGAAATCGAGGGTGAAGTCAGTTCAAATTCAGTGGTCACAATGGGTCAATGACCCAAAAATGTGGTGTCTACTGCGCTTTAGAACAGGTAGTGACGCATGGGAATGTACAGGTTTTAAGTTCACCGTGGTGGTTGAGATCAAGCAAGCATATGGATGTATAAACATTAGCTACTGTGATGGAGTTAATTTGCTAAACGTGCATGTTTGGAATAGGTGTTGGACGGTTGTGTCTTTGTTTTCATATTCATATGTATAACATAGAAAATTGGGGTCTGAGGTGATATGGGTTCTGTACTTCTGTACATGGTTTAATAAAGGGCTCCTTTTTGTATGGGAGTTGATAAATACACCATAAAATTTCTATATGTTGGCTGTTGAGATGTCGCACATAGTTGATAATGTTTCAACATTTATCTTATTATGTATTTGTGTTGTCTCTAGCGTTTGTAAACTAACAGTACTATAGTACTATAAAAATAAAATACAATGATCTCGCCCGCAATTTTGCTGGTTATGATCTAGTAAAACTTAAAAGAGATTGAAAATATTTAAGAAAGACATATACTAAACGATTTTACAGAAAATAGTTGTTAAAATTAAAATTTTAACCTTGATGGTTGGCATAGTGAAGCTCTACTGATCATTAGAAGTAACCCGTTTGAAAATTCTCTAAGACACATTCATTTTGACGATAGCCGAGCGAATAAACAACCAACATAGGTATTAGTTAACCAATGCAAATTTTCAGTCATTCATTTACAAATCTCTAAATTCTAAAAATCCCAACATTTGAACTTTGATCCAGATTGAATGAATTCTTCAAATCACAAGAGGTTTAATGCAAGTTAATATATTTTCTCCACATATCGGCATGTTAGATGGGTCGCAAGTAAAAATAAATGCAGGGTGATAAACTGGGGTATATTAAAATGTTTACTTCTATCTTTTCTTACTGCCTGGTCCATTTTAAACTAAAACTACTGATCGTTGGAAATGAATTATAAAACTTACCAAAACTTATCGCTAAGTCGGAGGTTTCACCTTTTTCTCAAAACTTGAAGTCAACAGGAGAACGTGAGTGGCCATGTAACCCAGGGCATACCCGACTTCTTTCATGAAAAAGTTCTATGTTTGACGAAGTTTGTCTTTTGAAAAACACAAACATATATAAAGAGTCCTTCCCAATGTAGCTTTTTCTTCTTCAGACCACCCATAGCTCGTATATATTTTCATGTTTTTTTTTTCTCTAGTCGATTTTTTACGTGCAGTGATTATATATACTACGTTCAAGAACAACAGAGTTTTTAGGGATTCCCAATCCTTCTACAATCCAAATTAATCGCTTCTCAAAGATTGACGGATTAATCCTACCACATCAAGGGGGTTTGGCACTAACAATTTTTAGAATTTGCGTATGAGATAGACCTCTATTCTACAATTGTAATACATTGACTCATAATCTATACAAGTTAATAGTTGAAAAGCCTACAAAAACAGAACTTAATTAATAGCAATCTTACGTCAATGTGGTGTGCTAGTAGGAATCAGATAAACTGGATGACATAAGGCACACATATTAAAAAAAAGGTTATTGGAGGGAACCTTTAACCCCGGATCCGTAGATCCACGGAGCCCCACCCGCAAGAGGTAACCCGTCCGGCTAAACACCTGGCCCCAGTGACCCCACACACGGAGCATAGGATTTTTTGTACTCCCAGAGGCTTGAACCCGGGTGGGGCGTGGGGATTTGCGGCGGCGGTACCACTGAGGCAAAGCCCCATTGGTAAGGCACACATATTAGAAGTTCAATAATCAAGGCTGAAATGCTACTGAATTTCAAAAACAGTTAATGGACACGTTAGCAACTTAACTAAGGCCAATTTTCAATTCAAACAATGAATTGCTTTTTACACAAAATGGCAACATACTTCATTTTCGTCCATTTAAGGCAATGTACTGTTGACGCTTTAATAGCTACTTCAGATTCATCCAGTAGTAATGGCTCTGATAGATACACCATCTAATCTTATACGCTGCTAGCATCATGTAGGATCACTGAGTACTTTGTCATCATTATTTACGACTAGGGTAAATATAACATACATCAATATTCAGGTACAAGTTAAAACATAGAAGGAAGTAGCCATGAGATGTATGACTCAGAAAAACAGCATACCACATGAGAGATTGGTCTTGAGGTTTTATGGAGAAGGTTTTCCAGCCCAAGATTGCTCCAATCTGGAGTTTCCTTAGCTGCCTCAGCAAGTATCTTCCTCTTCGAAGTTAAACTGAAATGTGCTTCTAGGAATCTCTCCAATGTATGGGGACATTTGAGGCTACAATAAAAGTATATTAAATCAACTCCATTCACCGCCACCACCATTGAGCAATCTGAGCAGTGGGTTGCTATATGTTAGGAACAGTAGACAATCATCTTTGATGATGCAGTAGCGTAAATGTATACCTTTTGAGCAATCTGAGCTCAAGCCTACATCATGAAGGCTCATCAAGCTATCAAATTGGATCCGAGCTCTTTCTAGTCATATATTTAGAATAGATTAACTAACAAATAACACCTATTTGAAAACCTGTTTTCCCTTATTCAGTCGGCTCTTTCTAGTTTCAGTTAGTGCTCTTGATTCTCCTCGATTAACGGTTGTGCCTAGATAGAAATCACAAAAGAAAACTTTTATAACCGACATTATAATGTGCAAGTACATAGTCACCAAATAGATACTTATAGAGAATTCAGTTTAACCAAATGAATGCAGTAACACACATGAATGCACGGTATATTAAATATAATAAACTGATTGGTTATACCGTGCGTAGTTGAATCAATGTTCTTGTCCTGTCGAGCATCACTAGTGTCTGTCTCAAAATCATCTTCATGCTCTTCTTGTTGATGCTCTTCCTCATAGTAAACATACCTGTAGAACAAATATAGATGATGACAATGACAGAGAAGCACCAATCACTATGGCTTCATCAATACTTCTCATGTTTAACTGCAATCCTTTCACACAGAAATTAATGATCACACGTATCAAAAGAAACTATGATATATATACTGATAGTTCACTCATATGCAATAAGTAAACAAAATAATCACTTCTTCATAGCACATTAACCACTTTTTAGCAAAATGAATAATCTGTTCCTTGTGACTAGCTTTATCACGAGAATGATTCCTCCTAAGCTCATCTAATTAAGTAAACCATCAATTAAACCACAATCATCTAACACATTAGCTAGCACTCTATTTAATGATTCCTCCAAAGTTAGTGGTCACAAAATATGTGGGTCAAGTTAGGTAACAGGTCAAAGGGTTAATAAAGAATATCACTTTAGACCTGAACCGTTTATAAACCGATACTCAAGCTGACCCGACCATGTTGACACCTCTGATATATATAGCATATATAGCATATAAGTAGTATAAGAAAAAGGAAAGAAGAAAAGAATTTCAGTTTAAGTTAGAGATGACCATCTGTTATGGCAAATGTTGTTCATTCACTTGAGTTGGATCCCACATAACCGTCTTATATATATAAAATACAAACTCTTGAGTGAAGGTCTTCCTTTAGTTAGGGTTGATCTCAGTTAGGTGAGTCAAATGTGTGAGTAATCAGTTTGGAAATGTAGAAACTAACAACCCAAATCAATAGTATGCACCTGAATAAAATAAAACCAGAAATCACTATATATCAAAACAATTAACTGGCCCACCACACCTATTACATCATGTAGTGTTAAGTTCTTTAAGTTCTTAACAACATGAGATCTAAATTACTAAATCCAAACTTTTTTTTCTATAAGCTACATGGACACTCTTTTCATCCTTATATAAGTCTGTACTAAGTCAACAAAGAACCACATAAAAAACACACATACACATATTTATGAATCTATTAAAACAACAAAGAAATGCCAATGCTAGCATTCATGTAATACAAACCAAGCGTAAGGACAGTTTAATAGAAACATATCAAAGAGATTCACATACATAAGAGATCAAACAGGGTTTCCGACTTCAATTGTTATATAGCATTATGATGTACGTAAAGTTATAAATAACCAATTAGTCTGTCACAGACATGCCAACACCAATTATACATTCAATTTTAATCTTGAAGAAACATCACCGGACATAGAATGAACATACTTGTATACATTTTAGGATATTTGAGGTAGAATTCGTCGATGTCCTCTTACTATGTCTAATACATAGCCATGCAAAACTAAGCGTTCTATCATATCCCAACTCAATTGACCAAGAATGAAGTATAAATAACATTCAAGACCACACAACTTTAACATAAAGCAAGGCAGGCTGAATTCGTAACAATTAAATAGAAATAATCCTAAGGTATAGTTAGGAACGGTATACGTAACATTAAAATAAAGAACCAGAAGTGATGCTCAGTACAACTATATATTTTCATTCAGGCATTACATCGAATAGTTGGTATGCATGAGACTTGTTCCTCATATAGTCATATACCATGTAAACGATAATTGAAGGAGTGGCGAGAATTGATAGATAATACGAAAATTAAGCAAGGAAACACATACCTTAGACTCATTTGAGCATGTTCCATCGTAAATGTGTACGTAGTTGTATAGTATGTAACAGTTTATTACTCCGTATAATTTGATAACCGCTAAATACAACCTGTCCACAAAACTGCCTGATAACTGTTGTTGGTACTTTAGATGGACAGGATTGAAAGTCGGTGATTTTTTGTATAGTTTGGACGGATGAGATTACTGAGTCAACCAAAGCAGTTTACTTAGCTCTATCAATGTATAGGATGAATATCTTGGCTAAGAGCTTTCAATAGGTTTCCACACTAAAGAGAAACACGAGAACTTTCATTGTCGCCTATATTGCAGCTAAACTATTGATATTCCTAAGTCTTCAAAAATCAAAAGTCACAATAAACAGAAAGAAAATCACATGATTTCGCAATCAATATCAATTGATGGTATTACAATAGAGTTGCATCCATTTCTTATCAAACTGTACATATCAATGCACAACATGTTTTTTCCCGTTTTGGGATTTTAACTCTTAAGATGATTCCTATTTATGCTTCAAGACTTGTATTTAATTCGATATAGTTTATCATATCCAGCAAGAACTCCAGCTCCAGCTACACCCACAAGCATGTTAGCAGTAACTCCTCTGTATAATGCCCAAAATCCTTCTAGACGTACGATTTCACTCAAAGCGTGTATAGCATGACGATACTTAGATGGTTGACCACAAGTCAACATCATTCTTCGCCTTAACGTGTCAAACGGATAAGCACAAAAACCAGAAAATGTTGTCACACTCCAACCCAATAAAAAACTCGCAATAAAGTTGTCCTGCAGATCGTTTCCAGACATCAGGAAAAAAAAAATCAAAATGGAAACTTAGAGAGAATAATAAATATAAGTTGTTACCTGAAACGGTCCAACTAAGACAACAGGTTTCATGCTGTCATACAGCCCAAAATACATTCCTCGGTACATCGTAATTCCCACAATTGAAATCCCAAACCCACGGTACAATCCTCTAATGCCATCTGTTGAAAGGGTCTTGCGGTATACATCGAATAGCCCATTAAATTGTCGTTTTCTATTGATTTCACAGCCGATTGAATCGGTTGCTAAACGGGTACGGGCATACTCCATATGATATAGAAATAATGAAGTGGTGGCCCCTGCAGCACTCCCTGAAGCAACGTTGCCAACAAACCATTTCACATACCCATCTCTCTCTTTTGACCGTCCAAATACACTTTTGAAGTAACCTTTGAATGCAAAATTGAAAGCCTACGGATATTTTTCAATAAATCTTCAGGAACCTAACACTTCTAAACATTTTGACAATCAGATATATTTTCACAAGTTCTTAAGATATACATTTATAAGATGATGTACTAAAGGGTTACCTGAGTCGGGAAATAGCGAATGACATTGACTTGATTACCCCTCCAAAATGAGAAAAAGCCTTCTTCTTTGAAGACCCTTTTGAAGCAATTACCAACCCCTGTATATGGTCTCTTAAGTTGACCTCTTTTTAACAACTCTCCTTGATTTTGCAGTATAAGTTTTACTCTATCAAGTGGTGCCGCTGCACTTTTTGATATTATAGCTGCTGCACCTCCCATCAAGAAATCAGAAGAAAATCTCTCTGATTTTGTAGCCATTCCAGACCTTTCTGAACTGCAGAAAATAATACAGACTCAATCAAGCAGGTTTCACAAAAAAGGGTGCAGTTTCCACAATAATCTTGAACACAAATTGGGTCTCCATTAGCACATTTGTTGCAATCCACGGATCATATCCAATCAAAGTACTTTTACTAAAAAAGGAGGTTCGAGTGATTTAAATGCTCTGTTTGGAATTCACAATGAATGAAAAATACAAAATCAAAAGAAGATCGTATCACAACATCAATAACAACTAAATAAGAGGTCGAGTGAAATTCAAAAAACTAGTTTGACTACAATTCTCGTTTGAAGCAATTAAAGAACAATTAAAAGTAGAGGTGGCAAAATCTCTGGGTTGGGTCGGGTCGGTCTCGGGTCTTATCGGGTTTCGGGTCTAGATGGGTCTTTGGAAAGGATGGGTCTTTTGGGTCTGGGTCTAATGGGTTTGGGTTGGGTTTTTGGGTCTTTTATAACAAATTTTTTATATCACAAACTCCTGTAAACAAAGACAAATACTACTCAAACATTGTACGCATATATATATAATATTGTATTCATAAACTGCAGACTTAAATTATCAATTGCATCTCAATTATCAATTACCTAACAACAATCAGATCTTCAATTACATATATCAAAAGTTCAAAACATGTACATATTCACGAAAAGTCCAAAATATTTGTCTAGGCTTATATATAAATTAATATTTTGGATCATTCCCACACAACTGATTCCGACGAATTCAATTAAGTTTAGATCCCACAAACACAAAATCTTGATAGATGAATAATTGAACATAATATACAATTTTATGATTGAATTATAAGATCTGAGAAGTTACTGTAAAAGTGATACGAATTAGTATGCAACAAATTCGAATATGAGGAGCGAACCTGAGTTGCGATCTTGCTAATTAGTAAGCTGAATTAGACAGAATAATCGGCGGAAATTGAGTTGCGAACTCCGGCGAGAGGCTGCGGCGGAAATCGAGTGGCGAACTCCGACGAGAGGTTGCGGCGGAAATCGAGTGGCGAACTCTGGTGAGAGGCTGCGGCGACTAGAAATTGATTTGAGGATTGAATTTATGAGGTATGAACCGGGGCTTAGAAATTGACGGAAGATAACCACATGCTTATAGTATGGACCCAACAGGTAATTATAATGTATTTAGGCCTTATTTAAATTACCCAACTAAACCTATCTTTAAAAATTAAAAAAACCCAACTAAACCCATCACTTTGATAATAGTAACCAATTAGACCCAAATTTAACCAATGGGTCTTTTTTTGCCACCTCTAATTAAAAGCGCTAAAGAGAAGTATATGAGACGTTTTTGGTTGGTGCAGCAGCAACGAGAGAAAAATATAGAAGAAGATGCATGATCGCCACATCAAGAACAAGCTGTACCCAGTTATTTTGTAGCTCAAAAAATAACCAAAAGTAGCATGAGAAGTAACACAGCACCCACGGAAATGAGCTTTGGCACAAAGGAAGTAATAGGGTGTGTTTGGTAACAAGTAGTTGGAGCTGGAGATTGTGGCTGGAGATGGAGCCGTGGATTCTTTTTCAACCTACTTGAAAAAGCTTCTCAAAATAATCTCTGCTATAACTTTGTTGCCAAACGGGAAATATGGGATTGAGATTATGAAAACTAGAAGCTCAATCCCCTAAAATCCCTTAAAATGTATGTGCAAAACACACCCATAGTATTATTTTCCAATTTGCATAAAACGAGAAGTTGCAACAATCGTATAGGAATTCACTTGTCTCATCAGAACGAAACCATAAATTTCTACTCCTGGTTTACGAAAGGCATAGATGTAATTCTTTCGATGTTGCTAGTGGTCAAAGATGAAGCAATTGGAGCAAATAATTGGTCTACACTATCATAATAATAAAAAAAATAGTATTTCATCTAACTACGCCCAACATATGATCTGTGTGCTGCAAGAATGCTGATGTTAAGCCTGCAACAAGTATTAATTTAGCATTACAATGCTAGTATCCAATTACACAACACACACACACACACACATAGTTCATCCTCAATAAGAGGACGATTACGATAAAAATAAATAAATCTGAGATTGTTCGTAATACATAAATGCCCTAATAATAATATCTCTATATTCACTTCCCTATCAAAAATTGATAAAATCTCAGATGCGAGTTTCCTCGAATAATACAACCGTTGGGTAATATAGAGGTAGGCTCATATTATATGCAGCCAATAGAATAGTCAGATATAGTATGAAATTAGAGATACATCAAAAGAATTACCTGTTAATAGTAAAACGAAGAAGGGTATAACCTGTTATGTTGATGAAGAAGATTATGTTAGGGCGTAAAAGAATTGAAGGGTTTAGTGAAACAAAATATCATCGGTTGGTGGAGAGACATTATCTTCAAGCTTGATCCACATATGACCCGGATTCCATAGCCTCTTTATTTTTTCAATAAATATTTAAAGTTGTACGGAGTATAAATTAATCTCATAAATGTAAAATATATATCTATTAAAAAGAAGAAAAATAATGAATATTGTTTAATAAAAAAACTAAGTGTATAACTCATTCAATGGATGGCGTTTAAAAAAATAATATAAATTTGTTATTTTATGAATTAACAAATAATTGAAGAATGGATGAACCATTTTCTACCCTTAGATCAACAAAATTAAGGCTAAAATTAAATCAGATTTATTTTTTAATTTGTTATGTTTTTGTGTTTAAATAACACGGAGGGGTAGATGGGTAATTTTACATATCACTGGCATCTTTTATCTGCAAGGGTTTTTCATTCATAGTTCCACCATCATATGTTCAGATATCAAAAAACTCTCTCGCCCTAATTTCTTCACTCATTTTTTGCCCTAATTTCTCTTACAAATCATCAATAATCTGTGATTGATCTTGTTAACACTCGCTCGTTGCTCGATTCTCATAGTGAATCCTTGTTGCGATGACGTTTTGTACTCAATTTCGATCCGTATTATAGTTCATCGCTCGTTTTTTTAGTATTACGTTGATATTATGTATCTTATGGCTGATTCTAGCCATATTAAAGAGATTTCCAGCACATCAGTTCCTATTGATTTCATTCCTTCTTCAAATGTAGGTAATATGTATTTGTTTGCCCTAATTTAATTTCGGTTTCAATTTTCTTTATTATCATCATTATAAGTTAGTTTTGTTATTTTATTATAACGTTTTGTTCATGATTATGTGTTGTTCTTCTTATCTTAGTGACATAGTGTTGGTTTTAAATTTTCTGTAATTAAAGTATCCTCTTATTATTTCAAATTTGGATGAATAAAATTATATAGATCATTGATAAGTCGCTTAATGGTTAGTGTACACTTTTATGTTTTGCTTACTGATTTCACTTTGTTTTTAAATTATTTTTGCTTACATGTGCCATATGATTGTTACCTCATTGCCATTTCTTAAAGGTACATGTTATAAAATCGCGATTGTGTTAAGTCATGTGTGATCTGTTTTAGTGGTAACTAGCTTTGTTCTTACTGCATATGTGATTTGTGTAGTAGCTAAAGTTTTGTTGTGTGATAATCATATATGATTTATAACACTTAAATTTCTACTTGTATTCAGTGTTGTTGGCTTGCTTACTACTTACTATGTTTGCTAGCGATGTCTGAGAAATAAAATCTTATTAGTGTTGCTATAAGTTTTGGCTGTTGTGTAGAATCACAAGCTTTGGGTGCTAAGTGATCAGTGCAATTGATGATTTGATTCTTGGATATCGATCATGTTGAGTTTCAGTGGCGTAGCTATGTTTGATGTTAGATGGGCCATGGCCCACCCTGAACCAAAAATTAATAACGTAGTTACATATTAATTTACCTTATTACATAGTTTTAGTTGATTTTGGCCCACCCAAATTCTATTCACAGACCGTGGCATATCTTATTTACTCTATTTATATATTTTTATTCGTTCATATTTCTAATAACATTTCCTTTTCGTCTTCCTAAAATGTACACTCACACTTTTTTATTTATTTAGTAATCAATGTATTTGTTTGTAAATAATGTCCATCAATTATCTTCAGCATATGATCATGTGACAATTCAAATAACTATTAGTTATGCTCATAATTTACAAAATAGTTAAAAAGTATCTTCTGTTTTTGTATTAAATATTGACCAAATTATTGATAGTTTTTGTTTGAGAAACCTATGTCGTATTCGTACATGGATTACATTTTTACATGATTTTTTTTGACAAAAGACAGTATTAGCTTTGTAAATAAAAGATATTTATTGGCTTTCTTACATGTTTTCTATGAAAAATTTTGGCCCACCCTACAAACAAATCTTGGCTACGCCTCTGTTGAGTTTAATGCTCATTGTCATTACTGAATTATATAGGAGATTTTGGTGATTCATCTAACAAAGAAGTTGGAGGTGGAGGTGATGGAAATGTAAATAATGATGCTGGGTCACCTAATTCACCATCTTCTTCATGTGGGTTCCTACACAACTTCTTCATGGACTGATCTTTGTAGAGGCTGTCATTGTATTTGTTGAGTGTTATACTATATACAAGACATGTTTGCTCTACCAAGATATCATTTTCAGACTGGTAGGTGGATGTGGTATTGGGAATCATCTGAGCCTATTCAACAATTAGCCACATTGTTTCTTTGATTCCTGACATGTTGCTTGCAGAGTTTCGACATGTCAACAGCCTCATATGTATTTAGACTTTAGAGGCCTTAGATATAGGAAATACTAGAAATGCTACTACTCTATTTGGTCAGCAGAGACCCAAGACTTGCTTGGTATTTAATAGTAAGTGTTTAACCCCTTCCCAGAATTATATATATATATATATATATATATATATATATATATATATATATATATATATATATATATATATATATATATATATATATATTAAATATTAAAGAAGATGTTGCTGATTATTTCACCATGTTTCTAAAAGTAGTTAACAATTAATTTTCATTGTCTCATCAAGATAGGGATGTTGCTTAAAATGCACGAGCCGTTATGTCATCGAGTTAGAGATGTTCCTTGCGCAAGGTAAGACCTTATACAAAATCTTTCATATATTAAATACCAAGAAAACGAACCATGCACCTACTATATAAAACAACTGAAGAAATAAGCGAAACGCTTAGTGAACATATGAGCAATTATATGAATAATTCAACACTGAAACCACACTTAGCAAATATTAACAACACATATTTTCTTAGGCACAAAACTACTCAGCAATTATAGAGATTACTCTGTTCTCTATGCGGATCCGCGACCAATAGAAACAAGCATGCTTAGTACCATATCACATCGATATGCATACTAAACTCTAGAAACAAGCACGCTTAATACCATATGTTGATACATATACTAAGCTCTACAACTCTATGTTTCAGGTAGCCTCCTAACATGTGCATTGGAATTTGCAGATGATTCAATTGCATGTAAAGAATACATGTCTCACAAAGATGATAAGCAATTTATTGATTTGGAGTTTTCATGTAATTATATCACCCATTGATCGTCACTTTATCATGTAGAAACTCCAAGAGACTTAGAAGGAATGACAAACATGAACATTTAATAATAAATCAAGGTTATAGCACAAAAGAAGAATTTCATACTTCTTATCTAATTCAGAGCTCAGGTTTGGCACACATGCAAAAAAATGGAGATGACACCTTTAGTCCTTTACCAAACGACTACTGATACATTGATACTATACTTACAAATGCCAAAAATAAACAAAAAATTGGTTTGAAACTCAAAAATTGTTCCAGGGGTTGTGTGGAATTCGGTCAGGGCAAGAACAGCATGAACAGGGTTTGATTTTTGCAAGAACTTGATGATTAATGATTATTTAGGGTTAGATTAGGGTTCTTGTTGTTTTTCTCGTACATAATTGATGGTACTGGAATATTTTTGAGATAAGAACGAGTTTTACATAAATATTATGCATTATGTGTACAAATTTTATCTCCTTTTAAATCTATTGCCTGGAACCCAAAACTTAATTGCGATTTTAATATTTTATTGTTCTTAGACATAATTTAATTTAAAAGAATCAATATTTTACTTGTCACAATAATACCTAAGGTTTTGGGGTGTTACAAAACTAAACCTTGGATTGAATACTAAATTCTAGTTTAGGTTTGGGGGGATTATCACTAGATGCTTTTGATCGTAATCTTCTGTTGGAATACTGTGTTTCTTGAACCTATCGATGATGATGATGATGATGATGGAGCGTTTGAAGGAAGGAAGCAGGGGTCCAGGGTTTTGAGATACGTACGATAGTTTGGCTGGGTGTTTTTTTTTTTTTTTAATTATTGTAACTATTTTGTAATTAATATATTGATGGATGATTAGCTATTATTTTCAAACGGATATGGAAGCATGTGGGTTTTTTTGGACTGATTTTTTAGGCCTTTTTGGCTTATTTTTTTCCCGATGAATAATCCTTTTTAAAAATCCAAATCTCATTAATTATTAATTATTAATAAATAAATAATACTTCTTTTGTACCTAATAATTCATACAATATCTATGGGGATGAAAGTGTAATTATGACTAATATAATATAATCTGTTTGCGAGTTTCGGCTCGGACGTTGTGATATATGTGATGGAAGTGTTTTATCCGGCGATGTTGGACCTCGTAGGGGGTTCGGTTGTGCTCCATTGGAATATGAAGCGGCTCCAGTGGGTGGCCCAAATACCTTTTTTTTTTAATATAATCTGTTACATTTTAAGGGAGGAACCCATCAAAGGGCTCAAAATCCTCCATTGTATTCCGTTTTAATAAAGATATTAAAGATTATTTGATAGTCAATTTAGTTTAGTCAACGCTTATCTAATTGTTTACTTTTAAAGTTTATATTCATTTCATTGGATGGTAGCAAGGGTTGTTAACCTTAGATTTTTCATATTTTTATGGTGTCAATTGATTAACGAAAATGATCTTAATCTTGCATATAATCTTAAAATGCATCAGATGTAATCTCAATCTTAACTATGAGAATATATGATTTAAATCCAATCCGATCTAAATGGACCCGTCGTACCTTTTAGAAGATCATTCTATAATATTGCCACAAATGAAATATTTAATTAATTTTTTTTAGAAAAAAGAATATTCCTCGTTTGTGAGAAATTGGGTATGGGGAAATCAAAATTACCAAAAAGGAAATTAGGTACTAGTAGTATTTATTTTTGGAGATGAGTGTTTAGTTTTTTCATTAAAACGAACGAAATATATAACGTTTGGGAGGTGTGCCCTTACCTGCTATTGTTGACTTGAAATTTACCTTCCTTCAATCCCACCACCACCTTCTTCAAGGTACTAGTACTATGTGGTCCCCTCGATCTCCACCAGACATCTAACAATGTTTATTTCATATGTCCAACCAATCAAAATCGACAACGATTTTCATAAAACCACTCTGGTTCTCAAATACCATCTGGTTTTCTGTCTCCACCTTCCCAGATACCGAGTATAATATGATTGTTACTTTTCCCAGATACCTCTTATTTTTACATTTGAATTTTTTTCTGTACTTTATTTCATCAATTTTTTTTACATTCTATATTTTTAATGTACTTTTCTACAACTTATTCTACCAATTTCTTTTTTAAATTCAAAAGAAAAAGAGAATATGATGAGTATATTTGGAATGTATGGATAGATTATATCTGTATTATACCAGTGTCATTGTTACTATCATCTTTATATTTAATTATACACCTCTTTCATAGAATAGGAATATCTACTAAAGTTTGATGCGGTTGAAATGTCGCTCAATTGAAGATAAGATGGTTTTTATATCTTGGTTTCATATAAAATTATGTCATTTAGAACTAACGTCATTTCTAGATTAGATTATACCATCAAATAATGAGGTCATGCCATTGACTTTTACAGACATACGAAAGTGACTCTAATATTAGAAGCTGCATTTAGCAATGGATGATTTGATCCTCATGCAGCTCCAGTTAGCAGAAGGACTTTGGACTTTGACTTACCTTACCAATCTGTATGTTGCTAACCAATTTCCATACGTATATGTGTACACCATACACGTGTGTGATGCGTTTCAGCTTATGATTGTATTCTACTAAATAATTAAGTGTTTGCTACAGTAATTAAGCTCAGTTTTACTTGGAAGGGCCCTTGTCACATTCGCTTGGCAATTTCACTCGGATGCGGTGGATGTAAGTTTCCTCAGTTTGATACTTGTAATCCGAGATCTTTATTAAACTCAACATCTTTAATAATGCATACGAAATATTTGATGATGCATTTGAACTTTTGTTTAGACTATTGGTATCAGTGCGTTACAGGGGAACTTGGACCAGAGGTAGGGCTGAGCACGGATAGATCACTGTATATGTATTAATTCTTAACATCAGTCTAGCAAAAATGTTTTCTGCTTGATTTTTCATCGTTTGATTTATTGTTGTTTTTGATTGATGCTGCAGGGCATTTGGCACAAACATCTTTAATGGTTCCCTGCCTTCTGAACTTATATGGCATACTCAAGGCATATGATATGTAACTGTTCAGTTATTTAAATGCTCGATGTTCCTACCGGAGGTGCAAAGGTGACTCTTTTGAAGGTTCCAAACCACCTTTATTTTAACGACTGACCTCTTTCAGGAATTGTAAGTATTTTCCTATTTGTTTTTAATTAATCCTTATCATACTGTCAAAACATTGATCCTCTCACTAGCAGGTGTTACCTACATAAAGGTAGGTTAAGATGTCTTATTTTTTGGAATTGACTTACTGGGCTGGCATGGTTAACTAAACTGTTACACTGTAACTTTAATTCATCTGAACTTTAGATTAACTCACATATGTAAAGGCCGTTTATTCAAAGGTTGCTTCACCCATCAATGTTTGACCCACCATTTTTTGTTTTCACAGGTTGTTGCAAAATGCTGAAGGAAATGCCATGCCGACACCTCCGCCCGTTATTGACTGTTAATACCACTGTTGAGGGAGAGGATGACTTTTACATCGGGCTCCCAAGGAAAACCATTGACTGCCTTCAAACAATTAAAGAGGTATAAATATAAACCTGTAATCAACATCACATCTATAAAGTACACTCTTAGGTGGCGTTATGGTTATGTGGAAATGGTGTTGTACTATGTCCTTACAGTAATACCTTCAGGGATTAATTTGTTTGCATTATATAGATGAAAAATTGTACATCGAACAGGGATTAATTTTTTCACGTGACTTCTTTGAACAGTTATAATAATACTACTTTTGTAAGTCAATATAATAGTACTATATTTGCATATCGTAATGCCTTTTTTAAATGTTTCATATATATTTACAATTTGTGTGAATAGACCAGTGTACTTAAGGGCAAAATGGGTTGGCCTTTAGATCCTTTTTACGAGTTACTTCTTATTGCAATATGATTGTGAATCAATTTTGTTAATGAAGACCGTTTATTATAGAGATGGATGTATTATAGAGATGGATGTGGGTACGACTGTTACTCTTATATTTGTTTTCATTACTATTGTTGCATATCTAGACTCGCTAATCAAACAATGAGGATACTGATATGCCCCTTATTCAAATTTAATCACCATCATCTGTGTGATGTGCGTGCGAAGCTTTCTTCAAGCCTATCTCCGCATTTATCCATCTTCTATGCAACTTCCAAAATCGAGGGGGATTTTTTGCTTCATTAATTTCGATATGTTTTTATCATCGATGCCAGGTATCCTACACCAGGTATGCTAATTTTCTTTATTTTGATTTCCAAAATTAGGGTTTATACACATAAATCTGATAGTGATTTTCACTATGTATACGATCTGTATTGATGTTCTAAATATGATACGGCTTGAATGAATAAATCCTCATCGATTATGATTTGTTGCTTCCATCAATTTCGATTTTTTCATCATAAAAACCACGTATGCGATTTTGCTTAATTTTGATATCTGAAATTAGGGTTTTTAGGATGAATTTAGATAGTGTTTTTGATGTTGTATACGATGTTTGTTGACGTTCTAAAGATGACACGGCTTGAATGGAAGACATATGTAACATCAGACATGGCGTTCATTTGGAAGAATCGTCCTTTGCAACGATCGTGAAGCTAATCATCTCGCCAAATACAAGGTCTTTTCTTATTTGCTAATATGTATGGAAGTGAATAAATTAGTAACTTGATCTGAATCAGTAATTGTCTGCTTTCTGCTCTTCATTGTATCATACTATGCTTTCTGAAAAAAATATGAATAAATGGTATATTTTAGGGTTGCACTTTTTAATAATAATCTTTCGTTTATGATTTTAATTTATTGTTCTCTACAGTTGTATCATATTATCTATGTGTACATGCTCTATATTATTTAATGTTACTGATAAAATATGATGCTTCACAACAACTCTTCAGCAGAGGCTCGACGAGGACACTCGGTTACCAGATTGGAATCGTAGGACTAATCCAGGTTACAAATGTAAGTTTATCTTCATTTATGTTTTTATCAATCTGTTCATGCTTCACTAAAGCAAGTTTTGTGGACAAGAACATATTTGAGAATAACCGATTTAACTTGGTACATGAAATAAGAAGAATGAATGTTAATGCAGGGGACTGAGGTTTATGTGTGTATTCCGGTTCAAATTATGGTGGATGACACAGAGAATGGGGACATGTGGTCAGCATATACCAACCGAGACCCAGTTTTTAATAGTTGAAACAAGTGATGGTTCACATTTTGGGGAAAATAATGAAGTTGATGATGGATGTCATCAATATGCTCTATACACCGCCCTTTTGCCTATTCTTGAGGGTGATTTTAGAGCTATTATACAAGGAAATGTCAATAATGAATTGGAGATTTGCTTGGAAAATGGTATGAATATTTTCATTCGGGAATTGTTATCAATGCTTATTAATGTTGGTATTTATAAATACAAATATGATGGATTTTATGGTAATTTATAGGTGATCCTGATGCGAAAGATTTTTAAGGGAGTCATCTGCTTTTTGTGGTTGCTGGATCCGACCCATTTGATGTCATCACCAATGCAGTCAAGTTTGGACATCCAACTAATTAATCAAACTGTAATTAGAACGTTAAATTGTCTATTTTTGTCATGTACACCAAGTTTTATACTTTATTGACAAAAACTTTACAGGAGTTTGGAGAGGCATTTACAGACGTTCTCTCATCGCGAGAGAAAGATGGTAATTTGGTTCATTCTATATCCCAAAGGTTGTAAAGCTGTATAGACTATCAGACAATTAACTGATCCAGTAGAACTTTGGATTTAATGATATTTCAGATGATGTTTTGGTACATCTAATTGGTAATTAATTAAAGTATCTAATGTCTGATGAAAAAAAGTTATGCTCATGTAGATCTATAGCCTTATAATGCTTGATCCAGGTTTCATAAATTTAGTACGTTGACTTGAGATGTACAAATTGACTGTGAACCCAAATGCAGGCTAAATAGCAAGAGCTGCAGACAAAATCCTGGCCATCAATGCCGATACAGTTTGTTTTTTCACTTACAAGACTTGGGCTCACTTAACGTATGGTCTTTATATTGCTCTAGCTGACCTTCTTGGTTGTGATTACTCATCAGGTGTCCATGGGCTCGGTCCAGTAAGTTTGAGACTTTTAATATTTATTTGTTGATATTGATTTTTGAAGAAACACAAAAATGTGCAATCTACATGTAATTTAATAATAATATGGAGACCTTAAACTTTGTATGTAATGAATCAATTAAAAAGAGTATACCGTTCTAATTTTACGTGGGTTATGATTAACGAATTCATTTGTTAGTACTTTATGTTTATTCAGTTAGTGATCGCTACTAATATAGATTTGGTGCAATCATGTTAAAGAGCAACTATTATATGTAATTCACGCTTTACTTTCGTTTTAATATCGGTGTCGTCTGTTTTTGGTTTATAGCCATCTCCTGCGAGTGAAAGCAAAATACCCTGCAAAAAGTGACACACACATAACCGTATCTTGTGGTGAATAGAAACCCAAAAACATGAGATTTTGGGTGAATTATTGTGTGTATGTAATTCAGATTATACCTGCTTCCGACATAGTTTTAATGCACCAAAGACGTTAAAATATTGAAGAGGTCGCAAATTCTGAGTGTTCTAAATGTTGCTGAATTATTGTATTTATATGCTTAACATCAACTAAACTATGCAGAATTATTGTTTAAATACCACCACCAATATTATAACATAAAAGAAGCCCGCAATTTTTGTGGGTTATAAACTAGTAGATATCGTTTTTAACTAGGTAAATACGGAGTATGATATAATAAGCCACTTAACACCAACATGTATGAACAATTTTTTATTTATTTAAATAATACTAAGAATTTTTTTTTTAACATTTTATCACAATAAATAACAGAGGAATACGCTTTCAAGTTTCAACAACCTACATGCCATTTCCCTTGATGTTGCTATCCTCGATAGCCAAATCAAGCATAATCAATTAATAGTACTAACCATTTTGGTGAAGAAATTGAATTGCATGATTGTTGCTCTAGCAAGAGACTAGATGCGAAAAAAGAGGGGGTACAATCTGTTTAGCAGCCACAAACTAATGTTGTAACAGCAAATGAACTTAAAATCCCCAAATTATTGAAGAAATAGAAACAAAAACCAACAAGTACTTGACTTAGCAGTATCAATCAAACAAAAAAAGCCGCCCGAAACCAATAGCATTGGGCTAGTACTCATTCCGCAACGCCTGCTTGATAACTTGAAGATAGCATTCCAATTCAGCAAGTAGTATTTGTGCTTCTAATACTTTATTCTCGCATTTCTCAATCTTCAATATACGAAATATATAAGTCGATAAGTATTTGGAGATAAACTATACCTCAAATTAAGATATCACCATACAATTATACTTCTAAATATCAGAATCTTATTGTATATGTGTTGAAACATGGATGCTAATATCATTCTTAATTAGTAATGGGTATGTGAATGGATTTTCAATCCCACGACCTCAGCTTAGACAAGTTTGAAGTATACCTATATCTATGGGTTTGAATATCAAATCTATCAACCATAAACTTTCACATACCGGCATACCCATCGACCAAACACACCCTTTTGTTGACCGGTTCGAAAAATGGAAAAAATATTAAATCACAAATCCTATACTGATAACACTATAACACATTTATTTAGGAAAATATATATTACCGATACGAAGTATATATTACTCCGTTTTATTGCTGTCAACATACATATATTTTTAAGGGTTAATGACCTAAAAACACAACGTACTTTCAATTTTGTTCCTTTTTTCCATTGTACTTTTTAATGTCCCAAATTTCCCATCGAACTTTCATTTTTTGTCCCTTTTTCCCATTGTACTTTTTAATGTCCCAATTTTTCCATTGAACTTTTTTCTTTGTCCTTATTTTCCAACCTGTAACAAATATATCATTTTTAAGTTGTATTTATAGTTTTTTTATCATTTAATAATTCAAAATTATTTTTATTTACAAAACTTATCACTTAAACTTGAAATATTAACCTTTTTAATGATTAATTATATAAAACATTAAATAAAATTTGAAAAATGACGTAAAAAATGATAGATTTGTTACAGATTGGGGAAATAGAGACAAAACTTGAAAGTTCGGTGGGAAAATTAGAACATTAAAAAGTACAATGGGAAAAAATGGACAAAAAATGAAAGTTCGATGGGAAAATTGCGACATCAAAAAGTACAATGGGAAAAAGATGACAAAATTGAAAGTATGTTGTGTTTTTAAGTAATTAACCCTATTTTTAATTGTATGCTAACAAAACCCTATAATTATTCGTAAACAATTTAACACATTGATACATCTATTGTGCAACTAAATTGCATTGATCAACTAATTAATCGGATCATATAGAGTGCTTATATGGTACATAAATGAAAAAGAAAAGCAAGTCAAACCTCGTCAACTTTAGTCTTGAGGTAATCGACGTGTTGTATCATCTTCTCGTTTTCAGTTCGTACTTGATCAACTTTGGTTTTAATTACATGATCAATGTACTCTTTCATGTTCTTGTTCTCAGTTTGTACATGATTTAACTCTTCAACTTTGATCGTAAGATGAATAAGTTGTTGTTTCAACTTCTTGTTTTCGCTTTGTAGTAGATCAACTTCCTTTTTAGCTTTCCCCATTGGATCCGCTAAATTCGACACAAACTTGTCTAACTTAACCCTTTTCATCTCATTGAACCAACTGGCCGGCATGGAACACATCATATTCTTTCCCTTTTTTGACCAACAATGATTACCATTAACATTACCACTGTTTTTACTGCACTTTATGGCCAAAGAACTTGACCTTAACGATGACGACGAGCTTAAATAGGGTTTGGAGCATACGTTAAACGTATTTTTCATCAACGGAATAGAAGAAGGTATTGGAGAGTAAAAGGGTGTGGTTGCCATTTCGATTTTTGTATTGAATGATCGCAAATGATGATATAGAATGTAAACTACAATGAGTCAATGATTTAGTCAATCAATATATATAGAAGACACTAAACCCTAATGTTAATGAAGCCCTAGGAGCCCGTTATAATGTATTTATTGGGTCTAACCCAAATATAAGTATTATTTTTTTTACATAATACGTATTGATACCTTTATGTTTGATGACTAATACGCATTGATACCTCTTAAGTATGTCTTTGATTTATTAGATTGTTCTATAACTATTTTTAAGCAATCTATGAGAAGCATATAACAAGAAAACTTTTTGTGTCATAAACTAAATTAACTTGGCCTATTTATGTTTTAACTATTTACTCCTTTCCGTCTCACAAAAAATGTCCTTCAACAAACTTTTTATTTTAATTAAGATAAGTTGTTAATGTCAATTTTACTTTATATTTATGGCAAATTTGACCGAATATATTTAAAAAATGAATGGTTGAAAGTAGTGAGGCTAAAATGGGGATTTTAATATTTTTTTTAATAATTACTAGAAAACAATTACTCCTATATTGCAACATATATAGATAGTAATGTGGACATTTATTTTGAGACGGATTGAATATAGGCTTACTAGTTAAAAGGACTACTTTTTTTTTTTACTTGTTAACACTTCGCAAATAGCGTTAAGGTTAGCACTTAGGAGGAAAGTTCAAAAAAGAATGGTAAAAAAAGGGAGAATGAAGGAACCAATATGATTGCTCCATTTCAAATACCCATTTCCACATTTTTTTTCAAATCTAAATATCTCACAAATCGTATGTCTACAAATTATAATAATTACATATTCGGAATCAACATCTTTTTCTCTTCGATTCTAGATCCAACAAGATATACTTTCGACGAAGTTTTTTTTCCATTTTTTTTTGTTTTAGAAACTTTTAATGTGAAATCACATGTGATTTAACACTAAAAAATAATCACACCCGCTTATATTTCCGATTAAACTTTAAATTCAAATCATTGATGATGTAAAGAGATTAAGACATGAAAAACTAAGGTGTAATCACATGCGATTGAATATCAAACTATCAATCACATGTGTTTAAAGAGTAATAAAATACTGATTTTTAAATCATTGACTAAGAATTATACAATCAAGTAAAAATCAAGTTGAAATCATACATGAATTATCATATATCGGTAAATTTCTCATTAAATATCAATTTTTAAATGAAAATCATATGTGATTATATGCAAAATCATATGTGATTATATAACAAATCACTTGTGATTAAGTGTACAAATAACAATCACATGTGATTTTTAATGAAAACTATTGCAATTTTTAATTTTTTATTCATAACTATTAATGTGGGTGAATATTAAGTTATAATCACGTGTTAAGTAGCAAATACCATGAATAAATAATCATGAACATATTTTAATTTTTTTATCATAAATCACATGTGATTATATTGTGAAATCCGGTAAAAAAAGCAAAGAAAAAAAATTCGTCGAAAGTATATCTTATGACATCTCTAATCGAAGAGAAAAACACGATGGTTTCAAATATGTAATTTTTATAATTTATGGACTTACGGTTTGTGTGATAATTAACCAATGGGATAAAAAATAGAAGTGGGTTTTGTAGAGAAATAGAAGAATCCTATTGGTTCTTCCATTCTCCACTTTTTTAGCGTTCTTAAAAGAATTCACCTAATGTTATTGATTCTATCTACCAAATATGTGCCAAACGTAACAAATGTAAATGTGAAGAATGGCTGTTTCGTCTTTGTACCCATCATTGATGTTATCTTATATAATTCGAGTTTTGTTATTGTTAATTTGTTATATTAAATTGAAATTAGGGGTGACGTAAGAAATTAAAATAATATTATATTATGTATTTGTATAAGTCAAATCATAGAATAGAACGAATCCAAAATTGCGATTGTGCTTTGTGTATTCCATTTTGTCGGTTGTTAAATACGGAGTTCTATGATAGTATGATTAATTTGTAATGCCTTTAAGGTCGAACGATGTATTTGTATTTTTTTTAGTTATTTTATTTAAAGGTAGCGTTTAATTGTGTATTTCATATTACGCTTAATCCTCTTCATATTTTTCACTTTTAACTCCACATTTCGAATATCCAACCATAAACACAAAGCTAGCGATTTACCCATGAATGATAAACATAATATATAACTATAGCGATGTTGAAACCTACAATAAAATATTATATTTGGCTACATAACGCAGATTTTACGTTAGTTTTAACATTTCATCAAATTCGACATCCTTGAATTCGAACTAGTATTCATTGAACGTTAAATAATGACTCGTCACACCACCGAAAATCTTCCTATTTCATCTATATATACTATATAGTCATCTGAATTAAAAAAAAAAAACCTAGTTCGTTCAATTACCAACAACAAATAATATTCAACTAGTTTATAACCCGCGAATTCGCGGGCTAGTACATTATTTTCTTCTAAAACGTTTATTATTTATTATAATTGATTTGTATTGTTTACAATATGCTCTTTTATGCAACTTAAAACATTTGTCTGAGTAATACATGTTTTAGATAATTATCATTTTGTTAACTTAAGTGTTAATTTAGTCTACGAACTCAATTCAACCCAAAACTAAGTATTAGCTGATGATCATATGATTTTATTTGGGTCATCCATATATAAGAAATGCATTCAAACTATTATGTAGAATTTTTTGTATCAAATAGGTAACAGATGATGTAAACATATAAAGGGATATCGATAGATAAAGGGCCAAGTGTTCTTAAACGGCAATATTTTATAAAATTGTTAGCATATGGAGTACACCTAGATGAGCTTTTCTTATTGCTCGTTAGGTGCCATTTTGTCCTAATCACAATCACAAAGATTTTCCCAAAGTTATATATTGTCAATAGTAATAAACAAAGCTAAATTATGTAAAAAAAAAAATAGTAATAAAACCGATGATAATCAGTAATAAAAATGATGGTTCAACATATAACACCTGATAATACATCATTTCCACAAACATTAACTATATATACATCGAACAACCAATAACTAAACCCAACCATTTGTTACAGTAGTGATCACACCATAAATTACCTTCTATTTTAGATGAGTTGAAATTATCTAAAACTCGTAAGCAAATGATACAGTAGTGATCTAAATCAAAATTAGAAATCACAGATCCTCAACTATATATTAATAAGATCAATATGTAAAGTTTGTTTGTTCGGAAAAAAAAAAGTAAAAACGACAACTGTGATCAAAAGTCACAATAATAAGATAACCAATTTCAAACCGCAACTCCAAACACCTGTAAAATGCCCTTGTCCACTTTGTAGTTTTGCAATTGTAAGCGACTAATCAAAATCTCAAATGTTTCCTGCATATTATCCAGAAGTAGCAATTCGACCATTTCCTTATTAATTACTCAACCGTGGTTGGGTTCCATCATAAACAGGTTAAAAGTTGCCCCAAAGTCTTATCTAATATACATACAACTCCATAAATAATTTTATTCAAAATTTTATATATTATTTCTATAATGATATTCTTTATGTAATTATTATAAATAAAGCATTCATTATTCACAAGAAAGTGGACAATGAAAGGTTTGGGGCAACACTATGAATTGGCAAATTTAGGCCAGTATTATAAATATGTCCCGTATATAAATAAAATAAAATGAAAAGTATTTGACCTGTTATCCAATCTACTCATCTTGTCAGCTCTAAAATATCAGTCAATTATAGAGGAATCAATGTTGAATTTGTTCGTGTGTTTGTACCGTTAGATTCATCACATGTCTATTGTTGGCCTTTTGATGTTGCATACGAAGAGTGAAACTTTCACAACCCTCCTAACAAATTTCCACCACAGAGTCTCCCATTTGGACCTTTATTGATGTTGCTATCGTTTCTGGATCACGATCACCGATATCCACGTGTTCAAGGCTTACAATTTGACGACCGGCCTGATAAACTGTAAATTAATAATATTGTAGACATAAACATTAAGAAATATAGGGATCGGTTTGTGAAATGAACATACTAATTCTAAAGCTTATTGCATGAAGACTTCGTTACAGAAGTCTCTATAGTGTCATCCGAGATTTTAGAAACACATGTTGTCTGAAAGTGGTCTGAAACCCATGATATATATTGAATCCTCATCGGTCAATAGCTTTTGATGTTCAAAAAAATCATAATGCACAATAAGTTGGTCGAAGATTGCATTGTTATCTCCAATATGGTTGTCTACTCTAATTATCTTATCTTTGTAAGGGATTAAATAAAAACTATTCGCTTAAAAGGAAACAGGTCAAATAGATCAAACATTTTATATTACTTTAAATTGTAGTTCTATCGCATAGTACCTCTAAATCATTTTATTCAAAATTACTTTTTTGATGAAATAAGATGTTTACTATAAGTATACTTCATAACCATACTACTTGGTATATTTTATATTTGATAGAAAACGTACGTTTCTGGCTTTGTGCAAACTCGAACCAGTTTTGACCTATTACCACACACGTGTGACTGACCCAATTTTCCACTTGTAGAAGAACCAAAAGATCAATATGTAACATGTACTCATTTTTCAGGGATTCGGCTCCCTCTATAAGCTGGCTTTCAGACACATACACATTTATACACAGTATATGAGCGACGAGTACAGGATGCCGGTTTATATGGCGATTTCGGGTAGCAAGAATATTAGGTAAAAGAGTTAGAACAGTTTCAGTAATAGTTTTTTAGCGCTATCAGTCACATTTGACATCCCAATATGTTAACTAAAGTAACCCGCTCTAAAAATACTCAATCCATGTCTACATAACAAACTAACCCGCCAATTATGCAACCCACCCAGTTATGACAAGCATTTTAAATAGCCACCTAACTTAATTCCTTATTAAATCAGAATGTAAGGTAGAAACAAAATAACCTCCTTGAGTTTAAAGCCGACGTCTTGTAACCAACTGCATCCTTGAAGATCTTCAATTCCATAGTGAAATGATATCGATCTGTTCTAGCAATTGGGGTTATGCTTAACTGTACAAATTCCCACTCATCTCACCTTTACCTTCAAGAACATGTAATCCTGAAGTAAATAACCAATACTTCATTAACAAATCCATAGATCTAAAAAACGTCCATGACAACAATGACAAACATTCATGACAGTTATTGAATCTATAACTCAATATAATTGTGCCACATTTCTTAAAAAGTAGTATGACCTTCTATTAGTTTTGAGACTACCCATCAAAGAATACCTTTGACAGAGATACATTCTACAGCAGCACAATTGCAAATCGGACAGATTCTAATACACACATTCGACCCAAATGAATGATTGCTAAACTTGTAAAAGTTACTCGGAAGACGACCCATCCAATATATTTGACCTTCACATAGTAGTCTCTACAGTCGCCCAGTTCCAATTCAGACAACTTCTTATGATCCCATTCGACCTGCATAAGTATTACTATGGTTTACAAAATAGTGATTCTGTAGAATGATGAAGTTATTTCTATATATACTCCATGTCCGGCTGCATGACACATATCTTAAATTTCATCATTCTGTAGAATGATCAAGTTACTAGAAGACCAACTAAAAAGGATAAAAATTATTATTTAATTGCAAGAAACTGTTACTAACTTATCGAGTACGGATCGGTGGCTTCAGCTTACCACAAATGCTCTCCTTGGATCAACAAAGCTTCTTTTTAGGCTCTTCTAACTCGGCTGTACGTTGAGTTCCAGTTCTTTGAACTGATCAACCCTTCAATCAACATTGACTGTTCCTGTTAGTCTTATATGGAAATCTTGTAAAGTGTTTAAAAAAACAATACAACGGAAGACTTAGTAGCAAATATAAAGACACCTCATTTTTTACATATCTTTGGTGCAAAAACATCACCTCCAATAACCTACATCTTGTTCACTATGTAGTGTAAGAAGATTTAAATAAAGAACAGTCTGAAACGGGTTGGGTTTATCCTCCACTTAGAATGTTGCAATAAGTTATGTACACCCTCTCTCAGATACTGTATATACTTGTGACAATAGCCTTATTGCAGCTGAATATACTTGTGACAATAGCAAAATTTAAGCTAAAATTATTATTATTAATATAAAAAAGTTGGACCAACGACGACTGAAAACTTACCATGCTGATCTATGCTCTTTTTATTTCCATACACAGCAAGCCCTTGTCCTCAATTTACCTATGGAAACAAAAGATGAAATTTAAAACATTAAACATATACGATAAACTTCCAGATAAGAAGATGTACAAACAATCCATTATTCCTTATTTACAAACTTTCTTAGAAAACCCATCTATGTTTTGATTAATAATTTCAAGCAGTCAAGCTTCGTATTTTGCAACTGCTAATACACATTAATGATACGAATCATAAAACAACCATAAAGTTAAGGTCTGTTTACGTATGAAATTCAGATTTATCAAACCTGGTAGAAGGATTTCCCTGAATACTGGGTGTTCTTGACTCCTTCCATGCAAAAAGATGTTGAAGCAGAGACAATTGACGGTAATGTATCCTATAAACCCTAATTTCAAATCAAATCAAATTGAAAGAATAATAATCTACATAGATAAAAATAAAAGAATAAAATTCACTTATAATATATTACCATGAATCTAAAATGGATGTATCAATGATCGTATTATGTAAACACGTTTTTCACAAACATTTTATCGAACACCTTTGGTGCATACTAAATATCATGTAGCTAAATGGATAATATGGAAGATGTACCTGATCAAGTAATGAACATACAAGATTACATGGGTATTTGGTAATTAGAAGAAAAGTCACACATGAATATAAAAGGACTATCATATAAGGAGCAAACATAAAGCAATTTATGAAACAATTGAATACTTCGGTTGTCATGCTCACCTTCATCACAGATAGTGAGAGCAAATCAAGCAAGTAGTAATGATAGGATACCTTTGTGTTTCACATTGATCAAACACATAGCCAACTACTAATTTAGCAAGAATCATCTTCAGTCGAACTAAAGTCGCGGTACCTATACAATTCGACACCAAAAAATACCCAAACTCAGAAATTGGATGGATCTGATTGCTCGGAGATCACTCCCATTCCGGTGATTTTTGCCGCGCCACAACCATAAGCGTTTCGAGTTGCACCGCCATAGTTTTCGAGTTTTTGCCGGCTTTGTTTTTGCTGTCGACAAACATAGGTTTTCTTTTTATTGTTTTTTTGACATATTTTTCTCACGGTAATTCATAAGTTGATTTAAAAAAAATCAATTCATTTTTGGCATATTTATTTAATTGATTTGGAATGGACAAGTTTGTGGGTAATTTAGTCTTTAATTCATTCCTAATCCACTATTTAGGTTGTCAAAATTGTTAATCTTAATCAATGGTTATAATTTAAAGTGCTAATTCATTAAATGGTTAGGATTAATTTATATGGATCTATTTGTATAATGACAACCTTATTACCACTTTGTTATAATATATAAAAGAGATTGTTTCTTAACTTCAAAAATACGCGTTAATCTTTGTATCATAATCAACAACAAAGATACAAAAACAATAAATAAAACTATACACCCTACCGACACCCTTTGGCTACAATTGTTGGAGGCCCATCGACTATAGATACCGTTACCCGTTTATTATATATACACACATCTTAAATCTTGTATTCATTTCTTCATCGTATAACACACAGAATTTTACAAGATCTCTATACTACTTTTGTGGTCTTCTCTTTTTCCGTGCACACACACACATTCTTATTGATTAAACAGATCCAGATCAAATTCAAGATCAAAAAATGGAGCTTTTTTACTTAATAGTGTTTGGGGGTTTAGCTGTTGTTGTTGCAACAATGGAGCTTAGCAAGAACAATAAAGATAGAATTAATACTTCTTCTGCTTTTAATTCATTCAAGAACAATTACCTCCTTGTTTACTCTCTCATGATGGGTATATTTATTTTATTATCATTATATTATGTTATATATATCTTTCACATTGTTGAATTTCTGTGTATGATTGTTATTAAAATGTTCTTGATTTGAGATACCCATTTGTGATTTGGTGTTTATGATGATAAATTAGATCTGGGTCAGTCAAGATTTGGATTAATGTTGATAAAGTTTGAATCTTTGTGGATCTAGGATGCTAATCTTTAAGATCTTGTATTCAATTAAGTTAAATGGCTAGATGTATTAATTTGATCCATAATGGGGTAGCTAGTATGGGTGAATTCTTGATCCTTTAAACTCAATTTTTACTTTAATAAATGTATTGTGATATCATTGTTGACAGTAAGTTCGTCTTTCACTAGTAAAACTTGCTATTTATTGTTCTGTTTCGGTTATTAGTTAAGCTTATCTGGAAGAAATTTATATGATTGAGTAGCTATAGTGATCAGTAAACGAGTAAAGCCAGATTTACTCTATTTAAAAAGGAAGATCATAACAACTGCAAATTACTGTTCATTCTTTTTACCGGGATATGCAACACACTTATTTTTTTTAAGGATCATACTGGTCTATTCTTACTAAAGTAGTTAGAAAATGGAGAATTTGTTGCATTACATGTTTTTAAAAATGGTAACTATGTTGTATCAAATGGTTACAGATTGCACATTTTGCATAGAAATGATGTCTGATGCATCAAATTGGTTTAAAGAAATTTTTTTTTGCTATATCGGTAAAAAGTAAATAGTACATAAACATTGCATTTTTATTGCAGTTTTGTAACTGACCAATGAAACCTTTCTTTTATCCACGTGTGAGTATTACATGACTGAGAGTTTTAGTTGTAGTTTTCTGAACACATTTCATGGTGGTTGTAGCTGGTGATTGGTTGCAGGGGCCATATGTGTACTACCTTTACACCACATACGGTTTTGGGAAAGGAGATATCGGCCAGCTATTTATCGCTGGTTTTGGATCTTCCATGCTGTTTGGGACAATTGTTGGATCCTTAGCTGATAAACAGTAATTTCCCTTGATCCATTTTCAGTAAATTGTTTGAAGTTAAAATACTTACTGTTATGAATTTAATGTAAACAACTTGCTGTGATTATTTCAGTGGTCGAAAAAGAGCTTCAATTACTTACTGCATAACTTACATTTTGAGTTGCATCACCAAGCATTCACCTCAGTACCGAGTTTTGATGGTGGGCCGTATATTGGGAGGGATTGCCACTTCTCTTCTCTTTTCAGCCTTTGAATCATGGCTCGTTGCTGAACACAACAAGGTGAGATGTAATTTCTGGAAACGTGTTGAAAGAGGTTACGTGACATTGAATGATCAGAATCGGATGTTAGCTGTAATTCGTTGAGTTGTAGAAGATAGTCTTTATGTGTGTGTTGAAAGTGATTATGTGATATACAATAATCAAAATCAGATAATTATACTTTTGGAATGTGTAGTAGATGTATGGTCAGATATTAGAGTTTGCCAAATTATGATTATCAATTTAACTATAGATAAAATGACCAATTTTGGGAAAAGGAGAGAAGTTTTGTGAAATGGGAGTAAAAGACTCTCAAGTTAATTCAAAAGATAGAGTCAATAGGAAATATTTTTCTGCCTACAGTTTTGTTGCAATCAGTATAAAACTGATTGTTTGACCCCTACAGATGAGATAGCCAAAAGCATAATCTAATGATTCTCATTAGTAATAGACAGAAGCAGAATCTGTTTATCTAATCAATAGAAACTGAATTTCATGATTTTAGTTTGCAAAATCAGATACTAGATAGCTGATTTTACTTGAAAGAAGAAGAAAGTGACAAATATTTTGACTTTCACGGTTGTTATTATGTTTTTTGGTTCTTAGTGCTAACTTGTTCTCTTTTGTTATATTGTAGAGAGGTTTTGAGCAACAATGGCTATCAATAACATTCTCCAAGGCGATATTTCTTGGAAACGGGCTCGTTGCCATATTGGCTGGTTTATTTGGGAATCTGTTAGTGGGTTCATTAGCTATGGGACCTGTGGCTCCTTTTGATGCAGCTTCCATCTTCCTTGCCATTGGCATGGCTGTCATCATATCATCTTGGACTGAAAACTATGGTGACCCATCGGAAAGCAAGGATCTAATGACCCAATTCAAGGGAGCTGCTGTGGCGATTGCATCTGGTCTGTTTCTCTCTTTGTCCTAATTTTGTGTTAAGAGGTGGTAAAATGGGAGGGTTGGACGAGTTGGGTAATAAATTTGGGTCAAAATAGGTATTTTTTTTCGGTGCAGGTGGAAATGCCAATAATATCTGCATTTTGAAAAATTAAGTTAGTGTGTCAAATATTACAGATTATTCAAAACCTATCTGATTTCAAAATAAAATGATTTAGGAAGTTTTATCCATTGTCGGTACACTTTTGGGCGAGTTTGACCTGTTCAACCGATACAAGATTAAACACAACCTGAATCGACCCTTAAAAGATTTAACATAATCCAAATCGACCCATTCGTAACTAACGAGTCACAACTGGCACCTCTATTTTTTATCTTAGGATATTAATCTAATATTTGTCTTCTTTTTTGTGAAATCAGATGAAAAGATAGCATTATTGGGTGCTATTCAGTCCCTATTCGAAGGCTCAATGTACACTTTTGTGTTTTTGTGGACTCCCGCTTTAAGCCCAAATGGAGAAGACATTCCACATGGTTTCATTTTTTCTATTTTCATGTTATCCTCCATGTTAGGAAGTTCTTTAGCTTCTCGGCTTTTGGCCCGTGCATCAATTAAAGTCGAAAGCTACATGCAAGTCGTTTTTGTCATCTCTTCTGGTTCTCTCTTGCTTCCCGTCATCACAAGTGTATGTGAAACGCTTCCTTATAAGCTCAATTTGTATTATTTAGAGGTGGCAAACAGGCCATCAGTAATGCAAATGAGGGTTAATCTTAATGGGGGTTGGGTGTTTGTTTCATTACCCTGAGTCTTATAAATAATTAAGGCCTTGAAAATAATAAAATAATTTTTTTTTTACAATACAACAACAACAACAATACACAATCCCACATATGCGAAACTATCTTTTTACAATGTTGATCTTAATCTTTTGAATAAAATTTACTGGGGTCACTTTTAACCTGGTCGGCCCATTTGACTTGGGTTAAAATACCACCACTATTAGTTAATGAATGTAGTGATTAAATGTTTTTGATTTTTGTTCTTTGTCAACAGTTTTTGGTGGCTCCTTCTGGAGAAAAGGGTGGAAGCATAAAATTTGCAGGGTGTATCCAGTTGATTGGATTCTGTGTATTTGAAGCATGTGTTGGTTTATTTTGGCCATCAATAATGAAAATGAGGTCCCAATACATTCCCGAGGAAGCTAGGAGCACTATTATGAACTTTTTCCGCATTCCCCTCAACATTTTTGTATGCATTGTTCTTTACAATGTAAGTATTCTCCTTCTTTGTATGAATTCATACACATACACTTGACCTCTATTAATTGCCTTTTTTTTCCTTCTGTTTACGTCCTTTGAAGGTTGATGCATTCCCAATCACTGGTATGTTTGGAATGTGCTCTGGTTTCCTCTTCATTGCATCTATATTGCAAAGGCGCCTCCTGGGTGTTGCCGAAAGATCAAGTATGTTTTATAATTTCTTTTAGATTATACCTTTCTATACATGGCAACACGCAAAAATATTCCATGTACCATTCACCATTTACCTATAGATGCATATGTTATTTCGTAACCATTTATTGTTGCAACATACTATAGTTTTCAGAAAGTATGCAAATTAATTACTTTGGTGAAAATCTGAAACTATGTTGCATCAAGTGGTTACAAGTTGTATACACTAGTAATATAATTTGGTGCATACTATTCACTATATACCAACATATGCAACGTAATTTGTTGCATACTTTGGTGAAAAAAAATAAAAAATGATAAGTATGATGCATTGAAGTATTGAACAGTTGCAAGAAAGTATATGTTGTGTAAATATTATAGTGGCAATAGCACATTGCATTCTTTTTTACAGTTTGCTTTTCTTTCATTTTAAATTGAGCTCGGTTGGTACTTTGTTAATCTTGTATGTTTGGTTCAGGGCAAGACAAAGTGAGAGAATTGGAGGCAGAACCACTAAATATCTAGAAACATATTGAGATTTATGAAGAAATGGTCGAAGTCAGCAAATTATTCTTATTTAAAGGTGTGTGCATTGTCCAATATATAGTTGGTGATGAAGAACATGAAGACAGAATTAAAAGTTCATTGAGAATAAGGAAGTTGGTATAAGATAGAGTATCATGCAGTTTTCATAGTGAATTAAACATCAACAATGCTTAATTCTAACCTAAGATGTTTCTACATTTTGTAATGCTGTTTTTTTTTTTTGTATTTATCAACATTTAAGTTGTTCATTAAGTTCATTAAGAAGCATACATTTAGTGGTTTAGTACTCCTCTTTGTTTGATCTACTTAATTAGTACCATAGTGACAACTAGTGCTAAAAGACACATTTAGTAAATCTCAACTAATATTTTCTCTTGTGAAAAAAACATGTAGGTTTAAAGACATTAATGATCTTTGCAGTTAACTGCAGGAAATTATGTCTGATGTAGAGAGTGTTTACATTACAGTTTCTACTTCTTGTAGCACTTGATAATGTAAAAATGTAAAACCTTTAAAACAAAATACAACTAAACCCCTTTTCTCCAAAAGAAACGTGAAGTGTTTGTTTGAAAAGTATAGATCACTAGCTTGAACTCACTATCAAATGGACAGATAAACTTGACGTGATATAGCGTAACTCGTCCTGATTTAAACTGGCTGTACGATGTCTCTTGAACCGGGACTTAGGGGTAACGTCTGAACACGAACAAGATCATGACTTGTTCGTGTTCGTTTGCTTTAAGTTTTAACTAGACAAGTTAAATGAACATATTTTCATTACTCACTTTGCACTTCACAGCAGATGAACAATTGAAGTACTATCTATTTATACACCTACCAACAACTTCCAAGAAACCTCAATAATAATGAAGAAATATGGACCAAATATGTAAAATTTAGGAAGACAAATGGATAATTCAAAAGGAGTCGGCAAACAAGAAAAAAATGATTAGAATTTACAACACACCTAAATCCAACACAACTCATCAAAGTCCAAAAATAAAAAACCCTACCGTCTCTTATTTCTTTCTTTCTTCAGTTTTTTTATTCATAATCATATAAAATTCTGAAATTTAGAATACCCACGTCACGGAGTTAACAGTTTCCGTGTAGATTTACCATTATTAATCAAACAAAAAGTCATCATTTTTTTGCCATAAATATACATACATATACGATACATATATACACTCACAATAATTAAATGAAATCAGACTTTAGATCCTCATGTTCTTCACTTTCTACTTCTTTCAGTTACTGGGTACGCTTTCTTTAATCTTGAGATTTAATATTAATGGTTTATTTGAAGCTTAATTATGTAATTACTAAATACCCATTTCATATTTCATCTTTTTGTAATATAAAAAACTAAACTTTAGTCAAAGAACTGCGTACAAGTTACGTATCAAGATTTCTTGTTGATGGGATAATATGAAAAAGACTAATTTTTTTAGCTTCATTTCTTTCTTTTGTGTGATCATCTGATTTGGGTATTTTTCTTACATGATTTTGTAACAGGTTTAAACTTGACAAAAGTGATAGTTTAGTGAAAAAAATTGGTGTTTGATCATCAATGGCTGATATGGTTGGTCCAAGGTTGTATAGTTGCTGCAATTGTAGAAATCATGTTGCTCTTCATGATGATGTCATTTCTAAAGCTTTTCAGGTGAGAAAAATGAATTTTGCTTTGTACTTTTGTTTGTTTTTTGTAACAGAATTGATGATTATTAGGCTTAACTTCTTCTTAAGTAAATGATGAAATTGTTGAAGTATGATTTCTAATATTAATTGTGGGTTTCTGTAGTTCGTTTACTCCATATAAATCTTTGATACTGGCTGTTAAAGATGGAAACATGTGGTTTATGTTTGTGTATGCATATGCATGTGTTACTGAAATGGATACTGGAAACAAGTAATTGAAAATGAAAATACTGTGTTAAGCAACCAAATGAGTTGTTTCAGAGTTCTGTGTTTTCTTTATATGATTATGCCGATCATATCGCGGCCTTAGTGATGTTTGGATAGGACAGAATGACAATTTTGAAGTTGTCTATCTAAAAGGGGTTTTATAGTTTGCAGTTGCAGTTTTCATACCCCTGCATCAAAACTGATTATGTAAGAGTGCGATAGAAGTAGAGGAAGTTTACCCCTTCTTTTAGACTAATTTCGAACTCGGAAGAAGTATATATTCATTAACCATTCCTCTACATGTTATTTCAGAATGTCATTTTTATCTTTAGTTTCTTAATAATTAGATTTCTATTCAAGTTTGTAATTAGAATTTTACTAACACATAAACATCTTATTATCATAGCTTTAAACAGTAGAAGCACATTCAAACACTTATAATAGCCTTTTGTTGATTACAACTAGTTATCTACTGTAGGTAATTTAATAATTTTGAAAGCACACCCTTATCCCTTTTGGTTGAAGATGTATATCTGATCTTGATCGGTTTGTGGCTGTAAGTTTCAAGGAATAAACAACCATGTGATAACATGACAAGTGGTGGATAGGTTCTTAGTAAATGGATGATGCTTAATATGAATCTATTCTTAGTTATTTTTGCAATGTTCCAAGTTTGTCGATAGCATTTTATTCTTGTTGTTTTTTCATAGTATCTCGAACCATGGGACTTTAAATGTGAATCATAGAGGTACTTAATTTTGCATTGAAATTGATATCAGGGGAGACATGGTAGAGCTTTTCTGTTCTCTCATGCAATGAATGTTTCAATGGGACCAAAAGAAGACAGGAACCTCATGACTGGTCTCCACACGGTTGCTGATGTCTACTGCTCTGACTGCCGTGAGGTTTTGGGATGGAAATATGAACGCGCTTATGAGGAAACACAAAAGTACAAAGAAGGCAAATTCATTCTTGAGAAGTCAAAGATTGTTAAAGAGAATTGGTAGTAATTAACAGTCATGTAAATTTCCTTTTCATAATATCCTGAATGCAAGTTGCTGTCCAATAATTTCATGTTGATAACATGTTCTATTCATTGTCAATTTGTCTGTCCGATGGAAACCTGTATTTAAGATAATGGAACATTATGAAACAGCCTTTGTTGGGTTTTCAGGTTTCTTGTAAATCAAATTTGTGTAGATAATATTTAAAGGATTGGCGTTTGTGATTCAGTATATATATGAAGTAATGCAGCTGATGAGCTTTCATGGTGCTGTTTACTTGATTATAATTGCCTTTAATATTTGTTAATCGTAGTTGTTACAGGGGTCATCTAATGCCCTTCAAGCTCGTGTGTGTCCCCAATTGTTTTTTCATACTGGAACGAACAAAGTGAACGCTTTCTATATTTGGTAACAGGTGTGCTCTATCAACAGGTGGCAAGATAGGCAAGTCATGCGGGTCCGAGAAACGTGTCCGAAGGGATTCATGTCTCTGCAGCACAGGTCGAGTTGGGTTGAGTTAGATTTGAAATTCTTGACACAACTTGAACGTGCCTCATAGAGAGTGGGAACCTGACACAATATTAGATAGGGTCAGGTATGGGTCTGACACTATCAACATGTAGTTATTGGATACATAGAAATAGAAGTATAAAATTGTAGGTATATCTACAATAAAGATAAGTAAAACTCAATGTACATCTAAAGCAGGTTGCCAGATTGTGTGCAGATAGCCACCCATTGACCTGACCGGTTTTAATAAGTGTGTGGGAGGTGAAACGTTTGGGTTATTTAGAATGCCCGACTTTTAACCTAGTTAGCAAATTGGACATGGTCCTATTTGACGAATTTGAGGTTTGAACAAAAACCAGATCGACTTGTCAGTAACTAAATGGGTGGAGATTGACACCTCTATTTCTACCCATTTGTCTTCACTCAGCAATTAGAGTTGGTGAACACACAAAGAATGATGTTCAACAACCGCAGCTTAAAATAAAATCAATCATTAATAATAACTCTGCATTCACAATTCTTAAAACAACCATGAAATTGAAAAGATAAAAACTGGAAGAGAAACAAAACAGCCAAGTCATCAGCAAACTCTGACACGCAAAACAAAATGTTAGCAGGTAAACATTAAAGCAAATCTCACTAGCTGGATATTACACCAAATCAAAACTCTGGCAGCTTCTTCTTTGACTCCCATCTTCTCTTTGCATCTTCAATAGCTGCTTCTCTATATTTTTGAAGTTCGCTGTACATTTGATGATACTGAGCATCAATTCTATCAAGCTCTTGCTTCAGATCTTCACACACATCTTTGTCGCCATTATCATTGAAGGCCAAATCATTGGACATGTTTTTGTTATAAGAATCATTGGAAGACACTCCTGGGCTCTTCATCCAATCACTTGAATACGTAAATGATGAGTTTTCTGAACCTTTGCAACCATGATTTTGCGGTTCATGAGCGTTTGTAGGTTGGTGTGCAATTTGACCATTTTGAATGATCATTGAACCTTCCGGTGAACTTATTCCTCCACTAGAACTAGATTTCTTGAACGAGGGTTTCCAAGTTGGCACAAACTTCATGATCAGGTCATCAATCAGCTCCGCTATGACAGCAATATCTTCATACACTAGTTCAAGTTGTTCAACCATCTCCTGAGCTATTGTATGCGCAGTATCAGAATCTAGATAAAATGAGAAGTCAATATTCTTCACACCTGTTAAGACAAAACAATAAATTTAATCATAGAGAACAAAATGTAAAATTTGGTTTTTACTAGAGGTGGCAAATACAACCAGATTACTTGTAAATGGTCAGTCAATTTGGTTATATTATCCCTAATCAGTTAACACAAATGGGCCACAGTGTATTCCCAAAACACCTAATTTAACTTAATGTTATTTTAGAATTATACTTGACTCACTAATTTTATAAAGCGTTAATATATTTGGACAAAAAGCAATTTGGGTCATCCAAAGCCAACCTAACAATATGCAGCAAAGGCACCTGATCCCAAACCCATTTTGCCATCTCTAACGTTTACATATGGACTTACCATTATCATCAGCTATTCTCAAGGTTAACATGAGAGAGTTTTTTTCATTCTCCTCGCCCCTCAATCGGATATGGTTTCTCTCAGTAACACAATGAAGTTCAAGTGATGAAGAGCGGGGGCTGCTTGTGTTGCTCTTTACACATGAGCTACCAGATGACACCTTATCGTCAGTATGGTCTATGTCCATGGGACATGAAATGGGCTTTGAGAGGTTTATCAAGTCAACTTTGACTGGCTCATGTACACGCTCCTTCATATTTTCTGGGGCAAGAAATGGATCTTTCAAGAGCTCTTTTGCAGACAACCTTTGAGACACTGGAACCAAACACTTCTCTATGAACTCTTTGACTTGTGGATCCTTAACTTTTGAAAGACCGGCAGGCTTTATACCCTGCAAAACATCATGACCAAGATTACACATCCACATTCTGGGAAAATATATCTCCTTGTGGGAGTAATAAGTATTTGGATTAGTGTTTAATAGTCATTATGTGATACTGAATTATGATAATCAAATGAAACGCCGGTAGTAATAGCAGCTGTGAAAGATAATTGGATCAGCTATCACTGGTTGAAATTTTGATTAGGCCAAAATGCAGGTATAATGTGTTACAAATTCAGTGATTATGCAGCCACATATATCATCAATATTTGTATATAAATGAGTAAGAATCTATTTAGATAGGTTAGAAGAAGAAGAAGAGGTACATAATGATTATTTATCAATAACTAATCAGAGGCATAGTCTGTTTACAAAGATTATAATTTATAACCTACTGCAAATTCAAGTCACAATACTCAGATAACTAGTAGCAAATCAAAAATCTAAACATACACATAACAGAAGATAGTTACAATGGTAGGAGAACTAACCGAAGTAACCTTCCTATATATTTGTGCCTGATTTCTACATTCACTGTATGGATATTCACAAGTAATCAACTCCAATATGCACATTCCGAATGAATAGATGTCGACAAGCTCGTTATATTCCTCTTCATATAGTTCAGGAGCCATGAATTCAGGAGTTCCTGCATCCAATAAATCAACCCAACTTAAAGCCAAAATCTAATTAATCTAGGTTGTGACACTTTCAAATGGATCTAAATGAATTACCAATCAAACTCTTGGCAGTGGGACGTAGCATCAAAGTTGCTAATCCTAGATCTCCAATTTTCACTTCTCCATGATTTCCATTGACAAATATGTTGTCACATTTTAAATCTCTGTGAATAATAGGTGGCTCGTGACTGTGGAGATAAGCCAAGCCTCGAAGGATCTGTCTTGCCCAATTCTTAATAGCCTTCAAATCAACGCTCTTATGCTTCTTGCGGTATCTAAATGCAAAAAGAAAATACTTTACTACATATTCATATGAACTTAAATGAGAGAAAGAGAAAATAACAAGAGGAACATGACTTACTGCCTCAAACTTCCCGAGGTGAATAACTCAGTAATCATGTTAAGTGTTTCCTTCTTATCGTCTACCCAAGAAACATATGACTTGATTATGTTCTCATGTCTCAACGTCTTCAATAAGTGAACCTCTGAATAAACCCTCTCCAAATGTTCGGAAGATTGCATCGCGTCGTCTAACATCACTTGGTTCCAAGCGACCTCAATCCCCTCAACTTCATCAAACCCCTTGTATCTATCCACACCAACAACAACAAATCATCAACACAATACAACAAATATGTAATCCTACATAAGCAAAATAAAGACACATCTACAATCTATAATCTACACATACTTATACAAAAAAGAAATAAGGGCATAAAAGTCTAGAAATCATACACAGACTTGAAAGCGCCTCTCCCCAGCATTTCATTATACTGAAGAAATAAAACACACAAACAACTAAGAAACTCGTAATTGTTTAGCTGACAGTTTATAAATCATAACATATATATTGTTCATCTTCACAGAATTCAATTAACTATAACTTCAACCATATATATATTATTATACATGTAACAGTAAGCATTAAAAGATTTGATCTTACCCTAATGTAACGATTTTTAGGGCACCTTTCAACAACATCAGAATCTTCAACATCTGGTTTCGCATTCAATTTCAATTTCGAAAACAAATCAGCTTCTGAACCCATTATTACCACCAACAATTCACAAAAATCACAGAAAACGTAGAAGACAACAACAACAGCAGCAGCTGATGATGATCGATCAAATTGATCGAAACAAAACCCTAGAGATGGCGGTGTTCAGAAAACGCTTCACAAGCAACGGAAAACGAATCCATTGATGATCGAATTCTAAAGTAATTTCCAGCAAATATCATCGGCAATAATGTGTGTGAATTCTTCGAAAGAATCGAAATTGTTGAAACGATTCGTACTTCTTCGCCAAAAAAACTATCCATACCGCGAATTCTTTAGATCCCTAATCATGCGTGTATTTCAATTGTGCGATACGATTGAGAGATTTATAAAACCCTAATTCTCCGAATTAGCACGTGTATTCGGAGATTGACAAGCGAAATTTGCGATCGATTGAGAGTAGGGTCGCGTATTGAATCAACTTTTGGTAAATTGGAATGTAAGCAATGAGGGAAATATAAACCCTAATCCCCAAATTGTAGCGAAAAAAATGGCAGATAATAGTAGTGTTTGTGTAAAATTAAACTTCCGTTTTATAGGAATCAGTGAAATGAAGATTTTACAGAACACGTCCCTGTAGTATTGGATATATTGTATATATAGCCTAGTAACTTTATTCTGCTCTTATTTTTGTCTCATACTTTTTATGTAATTGTTGGAAAGTTAAATTATAATTATAATCCTAATTATATTCTCTAATAGTAATAGTTAATACAACAATGACATAAGTTAATATATGTAAATTTACCTCTACTTAATTTGAATTTAATTGTACAATAGAAAAATCATTTATATTTATATTTATATAAAATATATAAAAGTTTCTTTAATTTTCAAGTTGATTAACCTTTTGATGTTTACCAATATATTATAGAGTACAGATATTATATGTCTATGTCTATAAATGAATATTAAATAAAGTGTATAACTTTCATTAAAGTCCCTAGAACAATTTCGTGTCAACGGATCAAACAATAAGTATAATCATCATTAAATGATATATACGTTTATTACTTACTTTATACATAGATCCGCATTCGTCTTAGATGAGGTAATGAAACAAGATAAATGATATGTCAATTAGTCGAGAGTGAATATTTGCACTTAATAGACATTAAATACGTCAATATATTTATATTTTTCATCTTAATGATGGATAAAAGAAAAATAAAGATATTAAAATTACACACTAAGTTGGGTAAAATATATCCATAAAGATCATTATCCGATCTACAACATTCCAAAGATGCTTTTAGCGACGGTTTAGGAACTGTCAGTAATTCGCCACTATTAAATTGAAAGGGTATTGTGACTATTCACAAAGAGTTAAAACATTCACCCATAGTTGTGACTTTTCACCAATAGTGACTTCATTTTCCTATATATATATATATATATATAAACAAAGGTTTAGTCATTCATATTAGATTGATTATGAAAAATCAATATGAACATGTACAAAAATTTTATATGTTTTGCTTGGTTTCTCTTCCTAGATTCTAAGTGCGTTTTTATGTCGGTTTATTTTTATCTACAAATAGAAGTACCTATGTCCTTTTATATAATATTATTAGAAAATAATACATTTTTAAATATAATATATTCATTTTAATTTTGTATAATCTACAAATAACTCTAGCATACATAGGTTCAAAGCTATTAGGCCACTCCCAACCATTTTCTCATTACTTCATCATCACTTCTGCTATCTCAGCGCCACATCAGCTTTCCACTAACTAATTCACAACCGATTATCCACTGCCATTAATGACTAATCACTTCATTTTTTGGACCCCACATTTGCCAATATACTACAATTTCTATACACTAAACCAAAAAAAAAAGTAGGCGGCCCCACTTTTCCAACCGATTTGTAATCGGTTAAGTGATTGAATGGGAAAGTGATTGAGAAGTGATGCAACCAATGGCATCAAATCACCAATCACTTCCTAATCGGTTTGAACAGATTACAAAGTGATGCACCGTTGAGAGCACCCTTAGAGATATATAACCACCCGGTGTGATTTCATAACTTTTATAAGTTGGTAGTAACTCCTGCAATTAAAGCAAACTTTAAGGGTGTTTTGTGGAACAATACTTACCTACCGGGCTACCTAGTCATCCAACCAGGAATAGTATATGTATATCCCATACGGCCACATCCGTATTTCTTGCGGTTCGGTCGCCGGCACAATTCTAAATCGTTACGTCCCCTCAAAATAATACGGAGTATTAATTAACAATTAATTTATGAAAATGTTTAAGAAATTCAAACAATTGATTGTATCTCGTAATAACCCCTCACCTCTGAATTTAACTTCTCCCAACTAATTTAAAATACCACAAATTTATACATTAATTTAATTATTACACATAGTCTTACAACATTCACACCAACTAGTTTTTGTAAAGTTTTTTTTTAAAGGGTGTAAGAGTTTTTACAAGAAAAGCTTTTACTCAAATAACAAAAAGTTTTATATCTATATAAAACAATTAAAAAGTACAAAGTTAATAAAGAAAGAGAGTAAAGCTTCACATTTTCAAAGTCTTTCACTCTCTCACCCTGTGGGTGTGTTTGGCAAAACTAGCTGGTAGTTGGAGCTTATATTATAAGTTAGAAGCTGGAGCTTATGTGTTTACAAGTGTTTGATAAAATTAGCTGGAGCTTATTAATGTAAATTGACATAAAAGGGCAAAAAATATATAATAAATAATGATATAAGGGGTATATATGTAATTTCTACTTTAATAAGCTTGTAGATTAATTTCAGGTGTGTTTGGGTGACTAGCTTATGAGAGCTTATAGTAGCTTAAGCTTATTTTTTTCACAAGCTTAAACTACAAGCTTTGTTTGGAATACAAAATGTAGGAGCTTATAGAAAAAATAAGCTCTAGAATAATAAGCTACTTGGAGTAGCTTATTGAAAATTATAGAGCTTATGAGTATTGAATTTACATAAATACCCTTTATTTAAATGTTGGAATTATCTTTTTATGTCTTTTAATGTCATTTTACATCTATAAGCTCCAACTCCAGCTACTTCACCAAACACTTACAAAAATAATTATAAACTTCAGCTTCCAGCTCTTTATATAAGCTCCAGCTACAAGCTTCCAGCTCCAGCTACCAGCTACTTTTACCAAACACACCATTCATAAGCTACTTCCATATGCTTTTTTTTCCAGAGCTTATTTTTTCAATAAGTTACCAAATTTTTTTCTAACAAACAAAGCTTGTGGCTTAAGCTTGTAAAAAAAATAAACTTAAGCTCCAATAAGCTCTCACAAGCTAGGTTACCAAACATACCCATAGATGTAAGTTTTTATCATTGGATTAAAAACTTTTCTTGAAAACGCTCTTAAACCAATTTTTTTTAAAAAAGCTTTGAAAAAACCTATTAGTGTGGAAGCTATTAGGTTACAATTTTAGCAAAATCCATAAATTAATAATCAATCGTTCTTTCGATTTATTAGAAAGTTTAAATACTTGAATATGTTTTAATTAATTTTATTTTAATCACAAATTGTGAAACTTAATTATGCTGTTGAGCATAGTTGTTAGACTCGTACGAGTCACGAGTCGACTCGTACGAGTCGAGTCAAAAACCTTGAAAAAGAGTTGACTCGGTGTTTGATTCGTTTTTGCTTTTGACTCGCAGCCTGACTCGGAAATTCTTGACTGACTCGGTCCGAGTCAACTCGACTCGTAATCTAACGAGTCAGAAAAAAGCATAGCAAATCAACCCATTACTTCTGAGAATACAATTTCCTTGAACATTAGATAATATGTAAGATGAAAGAGAATGTCAAGAATATTGTATGAAGATGAGGAAGATGAAAAGAGAGTTATAGCATCTTCAATTCTTCATCTTCATCTTTCATCTTCATCTTCATTTAATAAAAATAAATCTTCAGGTTTACACTTCCCTGTTAAAATCTTTCTTCTTAGATCTGAATAAAAGTAAACTTATGAAGTTTAGAAATAGGTGGTGGTGACTGATGAGGTTTAAGATCGGTGCGGTGGTGGTAGCTTTTTGGAAGAGAGGTAGTAGGTGGAAATGTTGTTGGCTTTTGGTTAGTAGTTTTGTTTAGCATGTACTATGTTGAGTAACTGGAACCACATATTCTCACATTGGGAAGTAAAGCTATATCATTTTTAATTAAAGGCTAGTTTACATCTGCCATCCCAATGTGAACTCATTAATTCAAGGTTTCAATTGAATAAATTGTTTCTTATCAAAACAACAACAATAATAATAATAGCAATAATAAAAATAAAAAATACGTATGTAAATTTATATATATATATATATATATATATATATATACATATATATACCTATACCTATATATTAATATACATACCTATATATATTAATATATATATATAGGGGGAAGATCAATAGAGAAGTAAAATAATGGGGGAAGGAGGGAAGTAATTTCTAGCCACACATTCTAGTCAACGTAAAAGTCAACGCGGTGGTAAAGTTGTAAATAACTTGAAATCACCTCCCAAATCGTTAACATGCATTTCAAAAGCATGTTAATCAAAATCATATTTTCAGCACGTTAACATTCATTTACGATGAATGTTAACGCATATACATTATTATACACCGATGAATGTTATGTTATCACATTCAATAGTGTATAATAACATATATAAATTAATATTCATCATAAATGAATGTTTAAGAGTATTAAGTTGTAATTTGATTAACATGCTTTCCAGATGAATGTTAACGGTCTGGAATTTTTTCAATCTGAAAATTCAACTGGAATGACAATCATAATTTGATTAATTACTTGTTTATAAGTTTCGTACGATCAAATTCCTTTAATTTTATTGTTTTCATTGTCAAATCAAAATTTACTCAAAAACCCAAAAGTTACTCTAATATTCATAATTTTTGATGAATTAGAATTTTGACGAATTGAAGATATCTATGATTGCGATTGATGAATTCGTAGATTTATAACGTTTTTTATTGATGAATCTTTGAATAACATGCTTTAATTTGGAATTTTAGATGAAAATTGATTAAAATGGGTATTGTGGATGAATATAGAAGAGGAGAAAAATGAGTGGTTGAGGTTTGCTTCCCTCCTTCCCTCAATCTTTAAGTTTCCCTCTTGATCCTTGCCCTATATATATATATATATATATATATATATATATATATATATATATATATATAGGGCAAGGATCAAGAGGGAAGCTTAAAGATTGAGGGAAGGAGGGAAGCAAACCTCAACCACTCATTTTTCTCCTCTTCTATATTCATCCACAATACCCATTTAATCAATTTAAATCTAAAATTCTAAATTAAAGCATGTTATTCAAAGATTCATCAATCAAAAACGTTATAAATCTACGAATTCATCAATCGCAATCATACATATCTTCAATTCGTCATAATTCGAATTCATCAAAAATTATGAATATTGGTGTAACTTTTGGGTTTTTAAGAAAATTTTAATTTGGCAATGAAAACAATAAAATTAAATGAATTTGATCGTACAAAACTTATAAACAAGTAATAAATCGAATTATGATTGTCATTCCAATTGAATTTTACAGATTGAAAAAAATTTCAGACCGTTAACATTCATCTGAAAAGCATGTTAATCAAAATTACAACTTAATACTCTTAAACATTCATTTATGATGAATATTAATTTATATATGTTATTATACACAATTGAATGTGATAACATAACATTCATCAGTGTATAATAATGTATATGCGTTAACATTCATCGTAAATGAATGTTAACGTGCTGAAAATTTGATTTTGATTAACATGCTTTTGAAATGCATGTTAACGATCTGGGAGAGGATTAAGTTATTTACAAGTTTGCCATCGCGTTGACTTATGTGTTGACCAGAATGTGTGGCTAAAAATAGTTTCCCTCCTTCCCCCATTTTTTTACTTCCCTATAGATCTTTCCCCTATATATATATATATATATATATATATATATATATATATATATATATATATATATATATAGATTTGATATCGTGACTCTTACGAGTCGAGTCACGATACGAGTCAAGAGTCAAAAATCCGGAAAATGAGTTACGATATGATTCACGAGTCGACAACTATGCTGTTGAGAGCACTAAAGAAGTGTGCAATTGTTCCATCAACATTAAAACAATATTACCTTTTTTATATTTATAACCCTTCAACATTTTTGTCTGTATACATTTAGTCCATCTATTAACACTTGGTGCACCTTTGAAATTGTGCAGCTCAACATGACAATGAATTATCCCAACATAAAATAGTAATGCTTTTCACCTGTGTTAAATTTACCTTCAAATTTTTTTGAAAGTTTAGATGTTAACTATAATGTTTAAGAGTAAGGTTCAAATGAGTACACCAATTTTGAGTGAGAATGAGGGAACCAACAGATTTCTGCCATGTGTCACTTTATTCTCTCTCCTCAACACTTTATTCTCTCTCCTCTACATTTTTAAAAATTAAATATCTCACAAACGGTAAGTCGAAAAATCATGAAAATTGCACCATAAAATTCAGCGTTTTCTCCTCTTCGATTTGTCGTCCCTCAAGGCATACTTTTGACAACTTTTTTTTTCTCATTTTTTGGTGGGTTTCACAAATTAGTAACACATGTGTTAGTGATTAGTTGTACATTTAATTTGTGGTTAAAGTTAGGGTTTAGGGTTAGGTTTAAGGTTTAGTAGGGTTTATGGTTTAGGGTTTATAAGGGTTTAGGGTTTAGAAGGGGTTCAAGGTTTAGGGTTTAGAAAGATTTAGGGTTTAGCGTTTTGTAAAGCGTTTAGGGTTTAGGGTTTGGGGTTTAGGGGTTAGGGTTTAGGGTTTGAGGTTTGGGGTTTCGGGGAGAAACCCCAAACCTCAAACCCTAACCCCTAAACCCCAAACCCTAAACCCTAAACCCTAAACGCAACACTTTAACACATGTGTTAGTAAATGTGAAACCCACCAAAAAATGAAAAAAAAAAACTTTTCGAAAGTATGTCTTGAGGGACGGCAAATCGAAGAGGAGAAAACGACGAATTTAATGGTGCAATTTTCATAATTTTTCGATTTGTCGTTTGTGAGATAATTGATGTTGGGGGTAAATGAGTTTTTTACATGTGGAACATTCTCTTTGTACACATGCCTTTATATCATTGGTTCCCTCATTCTCACACAAATTCCTATTCTCATTTGAACCATACCCTAATGTTTAATTTAAAAATGGGGGTTTATGTTTTGATAATGTATCAAACTTTACATATTTTGTAATTGTATGCATTCAATTTCGAAATCTCATATTGTGTGTATTTAAGTTTTAAAATCGTTTATTTATATGTTTTGCTACATAATTTAACGAGTTTTTTTTGTGAATTTTATACATACAATTGTAAGTTAAAAGCATACAAAATACGATTTTGAAACTTAATACATACTCCGTATAATAGAAAGTTTAAAGGTTTAATACATATATAATAATAACAAAAGGAGTAAGTTGCACCTACTCACAAACTATAAACCCTTATAAATGTTGCGAAATTATTGATCTCGACAATAATGCCCACTTATTACATCTTTTATTTCTCTTTTTAACTTTAACTTATATACAAACATGCATCAATGTAATCAATGTAATTAATAATAAGAATAAAAACATTCCATTTCTATATACATATTTTTGAAAAATAAATAACAAAATATAATATAATTGTTACATTTGTTCCACTTTATAAGTTATTTCAAAATTAATAAATTACATAAACATATATATAATTCAATCAGTACACGTATAATGTAAAACAATTTGTATTCATAGTCTCGACATGTTGAAGTTTTTGGGGGTTCTGACATGTGAAGTGTAACCTATTTTAATGTGTTTAGGAAATCATATATTCTCGTCGTAATCATCATGTCTATATATCATTTACTTTCTACTTATTTTATGTTCATAAATCATAACAGTACGGTTCTATCATATATTTAGAACCCTTTCGTAAAAGGTGTAAATTGGCGGGAACACCCTGATCCCGTGTGTCTTTGGCACCGGTCATTGTCCACCCTACAAGGATGACTCCGGACAACTCCCCTATCACCGTGGGGGCGTCTGAAGTTGGAATGAACCTTTATCCGCAAGTTCCCCAGGGAACCATGTGTTTTACGGGTATGATTACCTAACATGCTAAATGTTTACCCAGAGCAGGATAACCCCGACTTTTAGGAAAGAGCCCAACCTACCACTTGACTATTTAGTCAAGTGGTATTTAGGAACCCTTAAATGAACTTTTTTGTTTTATACTAAAAATGTGATCAATACATTATGATTTATGATTATGATTAGTCATTTTTTAACTCGATTCAAACACAACAGGTGTTTAGTGCAACGTATTTTGCATCTTTCATTCTTTTTTCGATTGCACAACCTAACGTTTTGCGCTGATGACCGTGAAGATGTTGAATGTTATGTGCGTGTAGCTCGTAAATTTATTACACGGAGTAGTTTTTTTAATTTTATTTTCTTTACAAATTGTCTAGTAACTTGTGAATACGTGCACTCCATAAATAGCAAAGTTGTTATACAATGATTGAATTGTATAATGTATTGTATATTCATCATTATATTTATACGATACGATACCCAAGTTCTACGTAACTACCAATTATTAGCAGCCAAAAATGAAATGTCAGTAGTTGGAAAATAAAAAATTACATGTGCACATTCTGTAGTGTGTGATACAAAATAAGTATTTGTAAATATTAGGCCGGTAACCGAGTCGAGCCGAGCTCAATCGATTCGACTTATTTAGGGTAAGTTCGAGCTCGGCTTGATAGTTCGACGAGTTTTCAATGCTCGAGCTCGACTCATAAATATTTTAGAATGGCTCAGTCTCTACTCGAAAAGCTCAATATCTTATAAATGTATTTTTTAATATTCAAAAATATTTTATACGTATTTAAAAAAATAAAATTCAATAATATCATTTCAAATATATATAAAAATCAAATAAATCGTGAAAACTAGTCAAACACATTTTAAAATAGTTTAACATTTTTAAAATATAATGATAATATCATTTACATATCAAAAATTACATATGTATATATACATATAGATATAGATTTTGATAAAAGCTCAACTCGATCAAGCTCAAGCTCAAGCTCGGGCTCGAATATAATAAAAGCTCAACTCGATCAAGTTCAAGCTCGAATTGCTCGATAAAAGCTAAACTCATTTATAGCCCTATTCGTATAGCCTTGAACTTTTCTTAATATGGAATGCCTACATGCATTATAATCTACAATGATGAAACACACACATGATCACGGATAACCATATTGATTCCTTGTAAGCGTTTTGAAATGAATTTGTAGATATTTATCGATTTAATTGCATATTCAATTAAGCTTATAAAAGTTTATCAACTTGAACTTATAAGCTTGATTACATGTATAATATTTCAAATGCCATGTTAAATTGAACTATATTATATTTGGTGTAAAGAGTTCAATTGAGACCATTTATTTTGTGTGAGAATGGGAGAACCAACCACAATATGCCATGTGTCACTTTTTTCTCTCTCATCCACGTTTTTAAAAATTAAATATCTCACAAACGACAAGTCGAAAAATCATGAAAATTGCACCATATTTTTCAGCGTTTTATCCTCTTCGATTTGCCGTCCATCAAAGCATACTTCCGACGAACTTTTTTTTTTTCATTTTTTTGGTGGGTTTTACATATTAGTAACACATTTGTTAATGATTGATTATACATTTGATTTAGGGTTTAGGGTTAGGGTTTAGAGTTAGGGTTTAGCAGGATTCAGTGGTAGGGTTTAGCAGGGTTCAATGTTAGGGTTTAGCAGGGTTTAGAGTTTAGGGTTTAGTATGATTTAGGGTTTAGAGTTTTATAAAGCGTTTAGGGTTTAGGGTTTGGGGTTTAGGGGTTAGGGTTGGGAGTTTGGGGTTTCGTCCCGAAACCCCAAACTCCCAACCCTAAACCCCAAACCCTAAATGCAACACTGTAACACGCGTGTTAGTAATGTGAAACCCACTAAAAATAATGAAAAAAAAAAATCGTCGAAAGTATGCCTTAATGGACGGCAAATCGAAAAAGATCAAACGCTGAATCTAATGGTGCAATTTTCATAATTTTTCGATTTGTCGTTTGTGAGATATTTAACTTAAGGGGTAAATGGGTTTTGTATTCTCTTTGTACACATGACACCATATCATTGGGTCACACAAATTTTTAGTCTCATTTGAACCTTAACCTATATTTGGTTTTTTATTTTGTACCAAATATGTTTAAGGTTGAAAAATAAAATATGCATTACCTACCTGCCTTCGTAAAGAACCCTGCACATACTGATGCTAGAAGGAGTCAAGAAAGAAACCAAATTATAGTACGTGTTCCAACAAAATAAATGGAGTAAGAAACTTGTTTTGCCATTGTGTTCGTCAGATGATTTATTTAGGGGTCAGTACAATTGGTCTAACAATAATCGGGCATGATACATGACGGAAGATATTGGAAGGAAACACGATAACCCTAAACAGATAATAGGTCTTCATGTATCAAGGTTAGATGGAAAATGTGATTAACAGTGACAGATATTCTATACCGTAAAATGACTAAATCACCTGCGATAAAATCATTGTTTTCTCATGATTTCGTCTCCACAAAAAGACTGGCTTGAGGATGTAGTCCAGCTTCTTTGAGAGTCAAAGAGAGTTTGTCTTGACCAAAGAGAACACGAGGGAAATTGGTGACAAGTGTGTAACTTTCCATTTCTAAGCATCCTGAAGAATCAACAAAGTCGTATAAAGATTGTATTGTTGAAGTAGAATGGAACCTTCTCCCCTTTCGCTCTCCATTTGGTAGTCTCACCAATACCTACACCATTTAACAAAAAGGAATCACATGTAAATACATAAAGTTGATCACTAGTATAAATTTGAAGACAGAGGTGGCACTTTCGACCCACTTGAATATGTTATTCAGTTTATGTTTTATTCTCTGAAGGTGCAAACGGATAAAATAAAATACAAGTAGCCAAATAAGAAACAGTTCAAACGGGTCCAAAATTAATATCAATGTATAATCCATGATTCCCATTCCACATCTATGTTAATTTCTGCTGTTTTTTAACATATACCCAAACTATTTTAAAATGAAGCTTTTTCTGTAGAGAGTAATATTAATCAACATAGTTGAGTATAAACAAGACAACGTCACAAATTTGACATATGCAATTCATGGGTACCTAAAGCACCAGAAAAAATACATATATTAATAGAGGTAACAATTACAAACATATTACTAATAGATAGATAAATGGACTAATAAATGGGTTGATTTGGGTTGTGTTTAATATCAAACGCGTCAAATGGGATTTGTTAAACTTCGCCAAAGAGGAATGGCCGAATGGGTCAAACTGGTCAGATGTACCAGAAGTCTATAAATATGCGTAGACTTCCCACATCGTTTTAGTAGAACACTTGTTTGCGGGTCAACCATCACTGATTCAACCCGTTTTGACCTATTAGCCAACTTTTGCATCACAATTGATGCATACACCATTACACCATCAAAACATTTTAAATTTACATAAAATGTCATTTTATCACTAGAACATACAGAAAATAAAAATAAAAGGATAAAGCTGTAAAATAGTTTTGGCCTTTTGGTGGTGTAAGAATCACCTGCTGCTGTGTTATTTATACTAAAATATGTGTTTCAAAATTTAAGATGTAAAGGAACAACTTTTCTTGCTTAGTTTTATAACAAATTTTCGTTGAAGCTACTACGCTACATTAGAGTTATATAGTTCTCAGGAGAAGATTCAGACCTACTGTTACAAAATTTGAAATAAAATTTCTAATTCTCAGAAAGGTGACATGCACATTTATTAGCATGGGATTAGGACAAGGAGTTTGGAATACCTGAGTTACATCAGGCCCCTTCTCTGGTTCTAGGCCCAAAGACAAAGACTTTTCCTCCCGCAGTTTGATTAATGCAGCTTCTCTTTCAGCAGCTTCACGTGCTGCTCTCTCACGGGCTTCTTCTTCTTCCTTTTGTTTCCTCTCAGCTTCAGCCGCTTCTCTTTGTAGTCGTTCTTCTTCTTCCTTCCTCTGGCGCTCCCTAGCCTGATTTGGCACAAACAAATTAGAAAATCGGAAATCGAAGTATAACATTAAACATTTAAACTCACCATGAACACAAGCCATTTAACCCAAACTAGTTGAAGCAGGCTAAGAATTAGAGGTCGCATGATGAGTGATTCGGTTGACTGGTCAAAACAGGTTCAAGGTCAACCATGGTAATACCTTGGTATGGGCCAAAACGATCCGAGTTGGATTGAAATGAAACACTTTCCGTCCAAATATACTATACTTCCCATAAAAACTAGATGTCAATATATGATTACTAAAAGTTCAATAATATTCAAACTTCTTGAAATAATTTAGGAGGTGTTATGCATTAAAGAAAACTTTGGCGCCTTATGACCCATTTACTGTTCCAATTTAAGCTTCTTTTTTCATATTTCCCCCGTTTGACTTGTTAAAAATAGAACATAACATAGTTAGACCGATTCATAACTAAATAGGTCAAACCTGCGACCTCTAATTTGCACAGTTATTAACCATGTCATAATCATCAAATGACTATTCAGATAACAAAGTAAAGCGGGACATACTTGATCAGCTTCAAGTGCAGCTTGATATGCTGCATCTTGTTCCTCCCTCAATCGCATGCTGTTTCTACGTTCCTCAGCATCAAGTCTGGCTGTTACAAGGACCGGGGCACTTTCTTCAAGAACCCTCTGCAACATTGTAAGCATTTCTTCTGGTGATTTTGGTCCCTCAACCTACAATAATAAGTACATATATATGTCATATACCTTGTTATACTAGTTGAACTTCATAAAAATTTCGCATAATATTAATACGACACAGGAATTGAAGAGGCCATCATATAAAACACATAGATGGACAGAATTAAGAGGACATTCAGCTGTCACTCCTCTGTATGGTTTGTGTGCAGGAACTGATGTTTCGAAATTACATGACAAGAATACGAGTCTGAGAAGTAAAAAGACAACCAAAGCATCTATACTAAATGTCTTGTGGATGGCATATGTGAGCTACTTGACACAGGCTGAAATCCATATAGTTCTTTGAGTTACTTCAGGGTGCCTGGATGTTGACTTGAAAGCGAATACATGATTTTGACTAATCAGAAAGAATAATTAACTGTAATAGACCAGGTCACTTGCAAAAAACGTTTGGATCTGCCTCTGACGTTTGAAGTTTTAAAAGAATCAGATAATTGAGTGTTTGACAAATTCTAATTATTATAGAAACAGAGGAAACCAAATGACCAAAAATGATATTTTCGTGAAAATTAAAGAGGCAAACTAGATACTATAATTTTTCTTTAGCATGTAATTTTCTGTTTTGTTGCTAGCCATGTAGCTGATCATCCAAAACTGATTCTATGACCCCTATATAAACGAATAACCAAAAGCAAAATGTGTTCATCCAGACATTAAAAACCAATTATGAAACCTGGTGATGCCTCACTAAAGCCTGTGCCAAAGTTTCTAGAGGATAAACAAATGAGGAAACACATACGATGATGTTTCAATTGCAAACACCGCTTTCCTAGTACAAAAATACTGTCCACTTATATTAAGTTAGGCAATCCCAAGTTCCCAGCTAAAAGATTATCTTCAATCAATTTCATATTATTGACAGCCATTACAACATCCACATGGTCTTACAATACATAGAACGGAACTGCTACCTATGGTTAATTCAGTCCTACATACGCCATAATCTTTCTGATGTATTTGTAAAGTATATCTGCCATATTGGGAATCTTAATAAAACTTTGCTTTCCAAAAATTAAAATACAGAACATGTTGAACAACCGAACCTACAACATGACCCCAGAAAATTAGATAAGAAAGTTTCGCCTAGAATTTGGTCATTACATCTACACATTAAGCTGATAAACAAGGCACCAATAGTTTAAGAAATATTATTTTACCCTAGTCAACATACAAACGGACAAATGAACATACCAATTTACATTTACATAGCCAAATCTAACAGACAATAAAATTATAGTAAATTAACAAACACTGTATCATAATTCAGAAGTCTTAAGATAAATTGTTATATACCTGCTGAAGTAAAGCAATTCTCTGATTAGTAGCTGCCATAACAACAGCACAAAACGGAAACCGAGAAGCTTTCAAACTATTACTCATCTTAAACCCTTCACTAGCCCTAATATTCCCACCCCAAGCAACAAAATTCTCATTCACAAACTCCGACAAAACCTCAGAACACAAACTTCCTCCGCAAAACCCTGGTGTATCCGGATGATCAGGCGAATGCAAGTACACAAACAACAACTTAAACTCACGTCTTGACCGCTGTAACGCGTCCATAAAACCTTCCAACACAAATCTCGGATGCCTATCCCCGTACTCCCTCTCAAATTCCGACACGAAATCCATCGCTTCCGTCACTGCATTCGACACCGAAACTAACGGCGCAGATGATGATCTATCGGAATTAGTTAAACCGATCATACTAAATGAATACGATAACACACCGCCAACGAGCCATAAACCGAGCCCTACGGCACCGGCAACTAACCCTAGGCTACCTGAAACGATTGAAATTGGTAACGTGATGAGCTTCCATGCTAAACCTGGTGGACCGGCACCGTCGGTAGCAATTAAACCTGATTGCAATTCTGATTGTTCGACGGTTGCGGCGGTGACGGTGTCGGAGTGATCGGAATGTGAAGTTGAAGTGATGGTGGAGATAGCTTGTTGAAGGTCCCAATTATGAGCAGAGAGAATTTCGGTGCATAAATCGGTGTCTTGAAGACCTGTAATTGCTTGAAATTGAGCTAATTTATCACTTGTGCTACTCATATCTGTATGTCTGTACGTTTTAATCAATTTTTCTTGGATATTTTAACTCAATTTTAGCAATGATCGATTGAGTGATGCCGTGATGGTGAAGTGGTGGAATTAGGGTTTTGAGAAAGAGGTTAAAGAAGGGAATGGGATTTTTTAGAACGGAAACTTTCTGAGTTCTGAACCCAAACGACGACCAATACAACTATTTATTTATTTATTATGGGATTGGCCATCTGTGCTCTAACGGGCATAGGTTAACCCTCGTTAAATTTACCGAAACATTCCAAATATATCGCAAAAAGATCACAAAAATTATTTATTAAACTCACTAATTTCCTATTATACATGCATATTAATCATGATTTATATTATTTATGAAAAATTTACTTCATTAAATGCTCCTTAACTAGTGCCCTCAGGGCAGTAGTTAGATTTTTCCATTTATTATTTATATACCGAGTATTATTTATGAGAATGAAAAATTACAGCCTTATGGCGGTTAATAAGAGTAGAATTATAGAATTTTTTTGACTATTTAATTAAAAATTATAATTAATGTATGGAAGATTTATATTTTATTTACAGAAACATTCATTTTATTTGTAATATATTAATTATGATTTTTGATTATTAAGAAAACTTTAACTTTAATAATTATTTTCAAGGGTTCTTATCGACAACCCTTGCATTTCCATTTATTTATTTACTCATTATTATTATAATTATAAAATAATTATTACCCGTTTAATGCACAATAAACTACTCCGTATAAACTAATTCACATTGTAACATCATTAGTTATGTATTTAACTTATCAGATAGCTTCTTGTATGTGTACCGACACTAATATAGGTTGATTTTGTTAATCGCTTTTGTAGAATAATTAATTATGAATTAGCATAGGCATAGTTATAAGGTAATACAAATATAAAACTAATCATTTCCACCAAAGGGTTGTTGGCTTATTGGTATTGTGGGGACTCTTCAATTTTGAGGTTAAAGTCCGGTAGTGGACATATTTATATTTTTGTGGAAAAAAGTTATACATGTTCGTGGTGGGTGCGTGTGAATTTGCCTTATAAAAAAATCATTTCCAAATATTATATTATAGTAAAATATTTATTAGGCATTCAAATGATCGATCAAATGCGTACATACAATAAACAAAACAAAAAAAACATAAGCATCGTACAAATTACTCGTATAAAAGGTTGCTATAATGGGGTGTGTGTGTTATAATAAAAGCGAACAATGATGGCTAGATGATAAAATGTATTATTCACGTGCTCCAAATCAATTGTTCGAAACATCAAGATGAAAGTTCTCCCGTGGGTTAAATTTGCGGATAAGTGCTATTCGCATTGATTTTACATTTGGAATTCATGGTCTGTTCTCAACTGTATATGTGTAACATCCTCAAATTGGGTATAGAAGTAATAGGCATTTTCTGTAAATTTTAAATGCGATTTAAAATTGTTATTGCGTTTGATTGTAAAATTAATAGGTTGATAAGCCTCAGGAAATATTGTGGCTAGTGAAATATTGATTGTTTTAAATTTATTTAGGTGACGGTAAAATAAAATAGTTTTCCCGTAAATAATTTTTAAGTTCCAGACAATGATAAGTACGGGGGACAAAACTAGTACACAAAGTAACTAATTAGGTAATATATCTATGTTTTGAGTCGGGCTTTATTTCATACACACATACATACATACGTACATATACACACACACAATTAACCTTAAATCTTTATCAAAATCATGAAGAACATCAAATTGGAGCTTTAAAACTCGAATTCAAGCTTTCTTAATCATCACAAACAAGGTATGATCTTGTGTTCTTCATGTTCTTCAACCTAGAATTTGGGGTTTTTGATGTTCTTGAGCAAAATCCGAAATTAGGGTTTCTAAAGTGTAAATTGATGTTAGTTAAGCTTCAATAACATGTAATAATCATTCTAGCATCATCTTAATCATGTTATATGTGTTAATTTTGTGATTTCTTTAACCCTAGAAATTGGGGTTTTGAATATTTGATTTAGTTGGCATGATTTATCTTGAAATTAAGCTAGTAATGATCATATTATCATTAGTTGATAAGAAATTCTTGATTATAAGTAAAACCCTAACTTAGAGAGAAAAAATTATGGTGTATTCATGATAAAAGTGTGATTTAGTTGATAATTCATGAAGTAAAGATTTTGGTTATGTTAGAGTTGTTAATTAGTGCTTAATCCATGATTAGAAGATGGTTGTTTAAGAATTTATAAGACCTAGTATAAAGGTTATGATAAATTGTTGATTTTGATGTTCTTAATCTTGTTAATTGTTTAATTATATTAATTAACAAGGGCTAAAATGGAAGAAGGTGATTATGATAATCATGAAGTTGATTAGTAATAAATTATATGATTGTAAGTTGAAAAGTGGTTAACATGATATCTAATCATGATTAAGAAACAATTCAAGAAGTATGAAACTTGATGTATGTGATGATTATGTTAATACATATGAATTGAGATTTTTGGTATAAATCTATTGGAGTAATGTTATGTAGATTTGATACAAGTAACTGACTTGTGTATTTTGTTGTATTTCCAGATATGGAGAAGACTCAGTGATATTAGACTACTGAGTGGGCGACTATGGTAGTCGGTGAGTGGACTTTGATCTCTCACTATAATTTAGTGATCACTATTGTGGTTACTTCAAGTGTTAAGTGTTATTCCTGTGTTAAGTTGAATTGTGAATTGTGTTAAAGTGTTAAAGTGTTAAGTGTTAAGTGACCTATTGGTAACTGTGTTAATAGAGGTCAACTATGTTGGACTGTGTGGTTACAGGTTAGTCAACACAAGGGTTGTGAACATTCGTTGTAAGTAAGGCTTGTGTTGACTAAAGGTAACAAACAGTTATCGGTTAACCACTGTATTGGCCTGCAGTTGGTGTAAGTGTCGCTTGGTGGGCCACCGCGGCTGAGGGCGCCACAAGGGCCACCGATCCTCTGGTGATGTTGAGTCAAAGTGTTAAATGTGGTGAACTCATAGTGTTAAACTAAGTTGTATTGTTAGTGATGAGTTAACTCACTTAGCTTCGTGCTAATCCCTCGTTGTTTACTCCTTGCAGGTTAATATCTATTGTTATGGGCGGGTCAAGGAGTAACTGAAGAATGTTTGACTAGGATTACTCTGATTTATTTAATACAGTTTAAAATGTGTGATTATATAATGCCCAGGATATAAAGGATTGTTTTGTAATCGGTAATAATCAATACTTAGAACTTAGGTAATGGAAGATGACGACATGTCATTTTATGTATATATATGTTTTGGGACTTGAGCTTCCGAATTGTTTTAGAAAAAAAAAAAAAAAAACAGTTATAAATTTTGGGGCGTTATAAGTTGATATCAGAGCATAGGTTTGGGCGAATTGAACAATGGTTGGATTGTTCAATCCCAAGCCTAGTGATAATGGTCAAATATTCCGAGGTGTGGGATTAGTGTTGGTATGAGCAAGTTGTTGTTAAATGTGAACTAATCTATAACAATGTGTTAGATTGTTGTTTTGAGTGCAGAGACGGAGGATAGTGAGGAACCGATTGGTATTCTCAATCCTCAACACTCGTGGGCCTAGATGTGCCAGGTAATTTCTGATAAACTTGGTGAATTTCAATAAATTTTAATTGTTTTACTTTACTATGTTATGATTATTAGTAAAGTAAATTGAATTGTTGGTGATTATTACTTGCTAATAAGGTGATAGAGCTATTAGTATGTAATTAAGAAGTTGAAATTGTGTGTAGATACATTGGTGACTAATGTGTAACTGTTGTGTTATGTGGAATTAAGTGTATGTGTAATGTGGAAATGCAAGTGTGATTATAGATCCTTGCTAGGGAAATAATTGATAAATGATAAGCTAAATTGGTGTGACTTGCTATAATGAAATAAATGGGTTGCGGGTGTATCCATTTATAAGTTTGGAGTTGTATTGTTGTGTGACTTAGAATGTGTCTAGTTGTTGAAATATATGCTATTGACTTGGAAAGGTCAATGTTGAATGTAATTGTGTCAAACTTGATAATTGACATGCTATGCCATGCTATGAAGTGAGGAATGTAACTAAAAGTCTAAATGTTTAGCATTGATCATGATTAGGGTGAATTATGATCTTTGTATTACTAATAGTGTAGTAAGAAAGTTAAAGCGGTCAATGAGTCTAAATGTGCGGTGACGAGTTTTTGAAAAGTCAAATTGGAAATTATATGTTGAAAGTGGTTAATATATGATGAAATTTTGTGAACTTGGTGTTTTAGGGTGATAATATGAAACTAATAATGAAGTGGGTTAGTTTGACTTGGAATAGTCAAAGAAGTGTGGGTTGGGTGTTAGAATGGTGATCATATGGTCGTAAAACCAAACGGGTCATTTAAGTGTCCAAATGGGTCACTTAGTGTTAAAATGTATAGAATTTGATGTGGTACGTGTATGATAACTTTTAAAGTGACTGAAAGTCATAAGTATAGATAAAAGGTGGATTGAAAATGTTAATGTTGTCATTTTGAATGAAATTGGTGAAATTGTCCATTTTGACCCCTAAACGGGTCAACGTGTTAAAATAATGTAGAAGGAGTGTTTGTATATGATGAATATGCCCACACGTCACTAATGTATATAGAAACATGTTGGTAAAAGGTGGAAGTCAGAAACCAAGTCTTTTGAAATATAGCGTGTCAACCAAAATGGTCGAAAATGGTCAAAAATGAGTCGTACGTCCGTTTTCTCGTAAAACGAGTAAATTGAAAAAGTGTAAAAAGGGAAAGTTTCATTTTGGCATAGTGGATGTGCCTGCAAAATTTTAGAGTCTAACTCTAAAAGAGTAAAAAGTTATACGCGTTTGAAATTGGCTAAAAATATGATTTTTCTGAATCTCAGATTTCTGTTTGGGAACGCGATCCCAACAAGTTTTTCTGGATCGCGTTCGTACGTGTTATTTTGTCTCAGATTATTTTTATGCTTGGGAACGCGATCCCAGCCATTTTCCAGGATCGCGTTTGTATGTGTATTTCGTGTTCAGATGCGTTTTCTCTTGGGAACGCGATCCCGCTCACTTCTCCGGATCGCGTTTGTATGCCTAATTTGGTTACAGAATATTTTTCAATAGGGAACGCGATCCTGACCTGTTTCCCGGATCACGTTAGTATAAAAAAAAAAAAAAAAATTCTTGCGACGTTCGACGTAATACTTGACGTAGAAAAATTTTTAGAAAATTTCGGTGTCCGATTAAGACGAAATTTACATGTCAACTCAAAAACGGCCCAACGGTCAAAGCTGCAGCTCAATTGGTGATACTAAGCGGTAAGACTTAGTATTAAAGGGGTCTCAGGTTCGAGACTCAACAACCTACCTATTGGTGAAATCCATAGGTGATGTGGTTGGGGTGCATTGGGCTGCAGACCTGGCCCAGTGGGTTTATATTAACATTGCTCTTCAGGCCCAGCTGTGGACCGCGTGAGCCCAGTGGGCTCAGGGGGAGGGTGTTACAATATGATTACATAATCTAATCATTGTTTTTTGGTTCTAATTCATAAGTCAACAATTTCCCTGTTGCGAGACTAGAACACAAAGATGTAGCAACTCCAGTATCCTCATATTTTACTTCAGCAATTGTTGAAGAAGAAATCGTTTTAATATACTACGTTTTCGCCAGGAAAAAAAAGAAGATAACATGTATTTATTTGACGTGCATATTGCAACACAATGGTACTAACTCAAATTGTATGATGAGATTAGAGAGGATGTCTCATAACTGGTTTCTAGGCAAATAGAAAGAGTTCACATATATGTGTTTAAGTTTTCTGAACAAGGAGAATCAGTAGTTTAGTGCATGAAATAGGAGTATATAACACATAGGCCAATATATGAGGTTGAGCAGATAAGCAGATACGTTTCATCGACTCAATTCACAATCTGATGTTTTTACTAATTAGACTCTAGATAGATATATATATAGAGCAAGAGCAAGAGCAAGGTGGTGTGCACATACCCACAGAACAGTAACATTAGGCAAACTAGTGATTAACTTGATGAATCAGTAACTGAATACTCCAAATAATTGATAACATCATTAGAAGCATATTATAACTCTGTGATTAAAGATTACAAACTAATGACAAACAATAGATCCTAAATGCTAGAACCATAAGAGACAAAATCTAGGGCAAGTGTACATATACATACCGATACAACTTGTAATTTTGACAGAACTACATAATGGCTTACATGACCTCTTCGATTATAACCTTCCCCTTATTTTCAATCTTCTTTTGGTCTCTCCATACATCCTTTCTATTGACTATATAATCCATCGCTGCATTCTTCTCAGCCATCACCAATCCTGCCAATGATGACCAACCCTCGTGTGGCTGCTCATGCACCCAACACATTAAAAAATAAACTTTTCTCTCACCTGACTTTAACTTCCCTTTCGTTTCCATCTTTTTCAAATTACGTGCCTTTTCCATCTTCACTTCTTTTAGACCCACTTTCATCATCCTGTACAGATCACACAGCCCACAAATCAAAGCATCACTTCCAAGAGATAATAAGCTTACAACATCATCAAGAACTCCCAGCCCGAATTGTGACCCGCCCATGTGTCGAAAAGCAGGTGAGCAAGCTTGTTCCAAACAGCAAGATAGGGTTTCGGAAATGGTCTCGGGTTGACCACTCTGACCCAAAACGTTTGATATGCTTAAAACTACCATGGCTGAACCCATTGGGTCTGATTCCCAATCTCCATTGTATAGCCGCAGGGTGAAACAATAGCTATATAAGATGTCAACTAGGTGAAGGGCTAAAAGTGGGGATGGTTCAGTTGACGTAAGACTGTTGACAGGAGGTAATGCGGATTCAGGGCCCGGTGGAACGTCACGGGCTGGATTTAATGGGTCTGGTTCTTGTTTTGTTATGGGTTGGACAAGTTGGGTTCCTTCTGGGCTGAGTGTTATTGTTTTTGCAGAGGGCTTTAACCACCATGGTTCCCAAGGCTCAATTAATTTGCTTAGCTCTCCGGAAGCCACTGCTCTTTGAAAATGTTTCTTTTCGTCGGTGGATAAATCATCAAAGCAGATTTGAACTCCTGTACAGGTAAATAAGTTGAAAGAACTTGTTCAGACAGAAAAGAGAAAATATCAGTTTGATATTGCAAGACATACGATCACCAAACATACCTGACATGATCTTTTGAATGGTCTCCTCTGATAAGGCTGAATCTGCCAAGCCTGTAATAAACAAACAATTTAGTAAGTAAAACTCCCACCAAACGGCACAGCCTTTCAAAAAGGTAGATGCTAAAAAATGATAGAATACAAGGCAGAGAAGAATAGCAAAAAAATTAGATGTGGCTAAATGGGTGGGTCAAGAGGGTAAAAATTATTTCTTTTTATGCAGGTCAATACGGACCGGATCAACCCAAAATTACTTCTTTTAACAGTCTTTGATTTGTATATATATATACTTAATGTTCTAAAATATAAAACGAAATCTTAACTTGCTTATTAACAAAAAAAGAAGGTAAATATTGGAAGTTATATGCATTGGGATACACTTGGATGACTTGTAGAGATTCAGCATACACCCAATCAACACATTCATAGGCCAATTAGTCGAAATTCCCACCTATACCAACAATCACAGTACCATAGTTTTCTTAAAAGAAGAAGTGAGTTAAAGCAATTTAGTTCAAACTAAGAATTTAACAATGACGCGATAAAAAGTTTCCCTTCTATCTAAAAAACCAACAAATTAGTAACTTACCATCATTGTCATCGTCATCCAAGTTATCAGCCTCTTCTTCCTCTGAATGAAAGCGTTTCAGTATGTCTAGCATTTTCTGCTTAGTTTCATCCCCAGGTTCCAACTGCTGCATCTCTCCCATTACATTATCTCGCATAAACGATTCTGTACACCTTAGACTATGCGACTGCAAACATCATGATCGTCATCAAACATAACTTTTACACACACATAAACAAATCACCAAAATTCCAACAAAACAATATATGCTATATCACATCTTACCTTGTAACATGGAAGGGAACAATATCGTGTATTACATCGCGGACATGTGTATTGTGAAAATTGTTTCTGGCATCTACACAATTTTTTTCAATAAAGTCACTCCAAAATTTTGTATTTAAATAAATTAGCAGCATCAAAAGCAAAACCAAATTTATAAAATAAAATATATAATTATATCATAATAATTAACAACATTAAATTACAAAGGGTATAGAGAGCATACACGCGACATATAATTCGAGATGGAGGATTCAGTTGCGATGAATTTGATGGTGCCTCTGACGTAATCTTTATTGAATCTGTCATTATTGATTTATTTCACTTCCTGCATAAAAACTTTAACTTATAACAAATAAATCAAATATCAATATCAATAAAAAACCAGAGATATATGTCGAATTGTACTACATGCCTGATTTATCGATGCAGGTGGTTTCTCAGTGAAAAACCCCTAAAACCCTGAAGAATACGTTTCTAGGTCTTTCTTTGAAATTTGATACTTATTACTCCGTATAACTTTGTGGCATACCCCTTGTAGTTTGAGCTATTTTCAATTTAAGTCATATACATTCTAACAGTTGTAAAATAAATCTGTTTTATCTCGTGGATATCTATTCCCTCGATTCCAAAATAGGTGTGATGTTTTAGTTCTTTTTTTAAAATCTTTCTTTTTCAACTTTAACCATAAATATCTTTGTTTGTGTTATACTCCCTCCGCCCCAAATCTATTGTCCCCTTGTTGACTTTGGAGTCTTTCTCTTTCAATCTTGACCCTTAATATTTTTGTTTGTGTTATATAATACTTGATGCAAATTATACCAATGAAAATACATTCAAAATCCAATCAATTCATATATTTGCATCAAATATTATATAACACAAACAAAAATATTGAAGGTCAAAGTTGGAAGAGAAAGACTCCAAAGTCAACAAGGGGACAATAGATTTGTGATGGAGGGAGTATAATATTTTTTATAAAAATTATATATCGCCCTTTTCATTTAACTTTTTTTCCTTGTTGCATGCAAGGAAAAAATTATAAAAATTATATATCGCCCTTTAGAAAATCCTTAGGTTTAGTTTGCTGCGCCTAACTTCATATTTTGACCTAGCGCCAGACGGTTAAATCACATGAAACATGGAGTTTCATTATTTCAGTGCTAGATGTGGAAGAAAATTTCTTTGTCGGATTCATAAGGATTTTCAAAAACGAGTTAGAAATGACAAGTCTTATGAGCCAACTTCTGCTAGGAGAAGCTATTCAAGGTAACTGCTCTTCCATTGTTGTATATTACAAGTCGTCTGACATGCTTTTGAGTTGTGTCAGATACCTTTTTGATAATAAGTTAGATATAACATGGAGTAATGCTGATTCTTATGATTTTGTCGTGTACGGGCATACACGTGTCTCTTTGGTATTATGGTCAAAATTTTGTAATGGGACCTTGATTACGATTTTCAGGAAGCATAAAACAAGAATATTGTTTTGGTTAAATTATCGTTAGGATCATGACAATAGTGACCATAGTAATGTATTAAAGCCTCTCGCTTTTGTAAGGATGATCTGGAAAGAGAGTCTTTGTGCAGTAGACTTATCTTGCATTTTCCAATGTGAGTTCGCGTCACAAACAACCACTAATTTCACACACCAACTATACATGGATATACAGATGGAATATATCCAAAGAAAAAATCATCTTCGATAGTGAAAGTTTTGTGCTTTTCCTCTAGATTACATATATATATATATATATATATATATATATATTCACAATACGTTCATCCACTAAGCCTAATTTGCCTAAAGATCGTTCCTGGGAAGAAGAATTCAAATAAATATTTCAGACTTTAATTTGGAGGACTTTCATCTTTTCTTCTTTAGCATCCAGAGTGTTTTGGATGTCTCTTTCATCTCCTGCCTGTTTGAATTTAGCAACATGCGCTAATTCTTCGACTACTTTTACAATGCCTCCTATCCTCGAAGCAATTTCAATCAGCAAAGAAATAAAAGTCACCAGTGGGATAACTTCTAGCAGCTCATGTTTCGCATGTGATTGAATCAGTAGATCAGGAAGGGATTTTAAGTCATTTTGTAACTGTTGAACGGCGTTCTTCATTTCTTTAATTGCACTATCCATCTGGGTTGATTGTGTCATTGAAGAAACATTTGTTGATAGTTTCCTTAAAACATTTGATGAGTTTGAGCTTAGACTTAAGCATGATGCACTAAGATGATTCCGTAGCGTTGAAGGAACCTGTTAGTAATCAAAGCGTCTTTTAAATAAATTTCATATCAAAATAACCCGTGTAGAAAAACTTAAAAAACTTGGTTTTTACCCGATATTTAGAATCCAGACGACTTATGAGCGTTTCTATGCAATAGGCACAACTTCGTGACGACGAGCCTATTTTGATGTAGATCTTCCATGGATGCCTGAATTTGAATTGCCCATGTGCAGGCTCCCATCTAGCATAGTCTGACTGTTCAAAACATTTTAAATAAATATATCATCAACCATTATATATCATCCTGAAAACAACCCTGCAGGTTGGCGGTACTAAATTAGCAAGTCTATATGTATTTCTGAAAACATACCATAGATTCTTCAGAGGCTTTTGAGTTCAAAACACATCTATAGTCTTGCAGTTTTTTCTTGGATTCTTCATCACCATCACTAAAATATTCGGCTACACAAGCTGCATTTGTACAAAATATGCAACCCAGAAGTAGTTAAACTTCATAAATTTGTGGTGAAATAAACATGTTAATTAATTAGAATAATTTTAAGTACTTACAATCGAGAGAATTTGCAAGATTTTGCAAGTTAGAAGGGATGAGAAGATGGAGCTCCACGCCAGCCCAAACGGGAAACACGAGCATACTAATGATGATGCACAAACAAGTCCCTAAGATAATGGTTGATAGTCTTTGCATGGCGACGTCCATAAGTTTCTCAATGCGATACCCCGAGACTAAGACCAGACCATAAGTGAGGATAAAAATGGTGCATCCATAGTCATACCGAGCTTTCACTAGTGGAATAAATCTAGAATAAGTTGTAGCTGAAGCTGTAAGAACATCAATATATAACTAGGTCATGCATGCATATTAAAGAACAAATACATCTAACAGAAACAAGTTATATAAAGTATTACCTATTACGAAGAGAGAGATTCCCATGATAACGGGCTCAAATCTATGTCCAGATTGGGCAGCAACCCAATGTACGCCTAGTGCAAGAAAACCCGCGAGAGAAGTTGCACAGATTCTGTTTAAACCTTTGTAAAGAGTTCCACCTACATCAAGATTATCAAAAGGGGAGAATAAATAACGTACTTTAGGTCCTTTTCTGATCTTTTTGTGGTTTCATCTTTATTTATCAGACCCACAAAACCGTAACTAGAAAAGGTGTAATTTGATGGATTTGGGTACCTACCAACAGTGTACTCGAATACGACAACAACAGTCATAAGAGCCCACAGAGCATTGCCACCAAAACCATCATACAAAGGTCTTATATAGTAAAAGAATGAAACTAGTGTCAAAGCTACCCCAACTTTAAGACAATGAAATACCCTTCGAGGGTCATCTATTCCTAGATCCCATGCCTTTGTCAAGAGCCTACAGGACCTCATTTCAAACCTCATAAGAAAAACCTTTAATCTAGCCCATAGTCTCCTCAATCCAGACTGAGTGTCAGGTTCCAGGATTTCTGATGATTCATCACCAATCTCTATAATCTGTTCAACTCTGTTTTCGTTAGCCATTTTTTGCATCTTAAGAAAGGACATAAAGCTGTCAGGGGATAATAGGAGCTTTAGGAAATTTTCAGATATTGGAATGCTGTTAATTTGTTGATTTATCAATGACTGTTGCAGCCTATTTATATAAATTATCTCCATTAGCACCTCATATCATCAGAAAATTAATTAATCACAAAAACCAGACAGCTGCTTTAATATTGCTAACATGTCCAATAATATGCAAATGGATGGATCATCTTCTGAGGTAGGTCGGGATAGGGTACGTGACATACATCACTAACTCTATCTATCTTTTTCTTTTGCTTTAACTTCTTTTATGCAAGTATATACAAAAATAAGCACTTAAATCATGCACAAAGCAAGTTGTCAAAGATATAGTGTTAAAGGCACTAAGCATTGGTCGTACAAATGTTAAATAGAGCATATCGAGAGATCAAGAGAAGGTACGTAGCAAAACCTTTTGCTTCTTATGATGGATAAAGACAGAATCATAGAGTTCACTTTTTCGATCCAATCGTGTACGTACCTGATCTCATTCAATATAAAATTGTAACCTCGTCCCATGATACTCGAAAAAAGGTAGGTCATGACTCATGACTCATGAATGGTACCTTTTCAAAGTTTTCGTTCTCCTTGACTGTAACATCCACTCCTCTGGTCTAGTTGTATATTAATATTTCTGACTTTTAATATTTAATTTGTGTGTCAGAAAATAGTTCTGTGTTATTATTTGAAAATAATTGGTTAAAGAGTCACATAATTTATTGTGACCAGTAAATTGTTAACTGTTTTAATTTAATTCAGTTGACGGTAAAATAAAATAATATTTTCCCGCAAATGGTTTTTAAGTTCCAGACAATGAAAAGTACGGGGAATGAAATTTAACCAATTATGTAATATATCCATATGTTTGAGTCGGTTTATTATTTTCATCATATATCTATATACATACGTACGTACAGAACATGGAAACCCTATATCAAATCACAAAAACATTTCATAACACCAAATTGAAGATTTCAAGTTCGAATTCAAGCTTATTAACATGGATTATCATCCTCTAATCCTTCTACTCATCTTGTAAGTCTTGATTTATTGATTTTCATAAACCTATGAAATGGGGTTTTGTGTATATGATAAAATTAGGATGAGTAAGGTTAAATTGAAGCTTGTTATGATCATATAATGATTAGTTGATGCTTAATATATGATTATAAGCTAAACCCTAGCATAAAGTTGATTAATTTCATATATGTTCATAAAGAAAGTTTGGGTTTAGTTGATTATTCATGAAATAAAGATTATGGTTATGTTAGAATTGTTAGTTAGTGCTTAAATTGTGATTAAAACCTAAGCCCTAACTTGAAATTGAATAATTTGATTAATTGTTCATAAAATGTTCTTGAGAGTTTGATGATTATTATAATCATGATGGATTATATGAAGAATTATTGATATTGAAGTTTAATGAGCTTGTTAAAGCTTTAATCATGTTAGTTGTGACAATTAAAGTTGATTAAGATGATGTTGTGATCCTCATGATCGTAAACTTGATAAGTGATTATGATCTAATAATGTTAATGTGATTATTTATAATCTTGAAATGATACATTTTAAGTGAATAATGATTTGAGTAATCCCATTGAAATTAGGCTTATGAATCATGTGGTAGTTATTTAACTAAGTTGTTTAATGTAACTACATTAGTATGATGTTATATTCATATTAAGACAAGTGACTAACTTGTGATATTCTGATGTAATTCCAGATAAACAGAAGACTCAGTGACATTAGACTACTGAGTGGACAACTGAGGTATTCGGTGAGTGGATCTATAACCTCAGTGTGATTTAGTTGTAACAGGTTTGGTTACAACAAGTAACGTATTATTACTGTTTTTGTTTTCCATTATGATTATGGCTAGTAGTAATAATACTGTTGATAGACTGTTTAGTCTGATATGTTGACCTGAATGAATATGTGATAACTTGTTATTTGGCCTTCGGGCATTATGGTATTGAGGTCAACACGATAGTTGGGTTTGGTTACTATTGTAATACGACAGGAATTTCCTTGTACTTCTCGTTAATAGGAAATTAGGTCGTATGAGATTAGTACCAAACTATCGGTCTATTATGTATTGGCCTTACAGATTGACGGTAAGTGTTCTTGGAGAATCCCCGGGTATTATGATATCTCCAGAGCCACCGATCCTCATTGACATGTTATTGTATTGAGATGTTATCTCATTGAAATAGAACTGTATGTTCTTAGCTGAAGGTTTCCATAAGAACTCTAGATACTCTGTGATACTGTGTATTTACGATGCTTTGATGTAAACAGAGTTGTTATGCTAAGTTGGGCTGTTGTTTATAGTTTCACTCACTTAGCGTTATGCTAACCCCACCACAGTCCTTCCTGCAGGTTAAAATTGATGGGACATATTGGGCTGGGCAGGAAGTTCTTGAAAATGAAGGAATGTTTGACAACCGGAGTATACTCTGATATATTTTGATTTGATAAGAAAATGGTGAATTTATATAACACCTCATTATGATATTATTATGGTTGTAATAGATTGATAAATGTGGTCTGTTAAGTTTTGAAAACAACTTATGTACTTTTATATGTTTTAAATTTACGCTTCCGAGTCAAGAATCATTATTATAATGGTTTACTGAATGAGGGGTGTTATATTGACCGAATTTTTTGAATTTTTTTTGTTGCAATTGGAATGCCACTTATCTAACCTTTTATGCACTAACTTGAAAGGAAATCAAGCTATCAAAAGCTGTATTCTGCTTTTGATAATATCCTCCATATTCGCTATAATTAAGTTTAATCTATATCTCCATCAAAAGTACTTTAGCATTGTAACACAGCATAAAAGCTTTGGATGGCCTTATCATTCATGGTGAGCCTGAATTTATGCATATTGCTTTGGTCTGGTCTTTATCAACTTGCACAAATAATCAAATTAAGTTTCATCTTTATAATGTCAAAGTAGTGAATCAGGAGATACTTATGAGTTTTAGTTATAAATATTCTTTCCATTAGAGATCTTAAATATTGTTGTGACTTCTGTTAGGATGCACATAGTGAGGTTCTATGGTTAACTGAGTGGTCAAATTAGATATCGATTAACTGTAAATAAAGAAATGCTCACAGACTTTCTGCTTATACTTTTGATGTACAGTCCCCAATATATATGACTAGAAGGAGTATAGAAAACAGATACCACCTTCCTCCCATACAGATAATACTTTCAAGTCTGCTGTCACTACCTAGAAAAGAAAAGTATCAGAGTAAATTACAAATCTTTTGGAACTTTTAAGTATAAAATCATCTCTGGGCCCTCTCACCTTACCTCACCTCCTTTCACTCAAAGTGCATTTCTTCTTTTGGTTAATCTCCTTCAACATAAAGAGCAATTCACCTATGGGTTTTAATTCATCTTTGGGTTCGTCTTTTAGCACACATTCGAAGTCTTTTTCACAACCACAACAACCCCTCCCTAGAGATGAAATAAAAATGGCGGTGACATTAGATGCTAATTTTGAGTTAGTTTTTGGTTCTCTCTTTTCTACTTTTCCTTTTTGTTTGGTGAGAGTAGTGTGGTGGTGGTTGAAGAAGAATATTGGCAGTTTGGCTTAATTTATGATGTTTATGAATCTTAATCCAAAGGAGAAAGAAATATTGAATCTTGAGAGGGAAAAACAGAAAGTGGTTCTTACCAAACCAACCCATATGGTGACATCTAACTTATATTCAGCAACAGTTGTAGTTTCAAGGATCTAAATGTAAAAGTCTATCATTCACGAGTGCAAAAATATCGATGGATGAAAAGTGCATGCTGCTGTATATTATATTCCATGGACATAATTTGTACTTCACCCAGAGTATAAAATCTAAACAAGCTATGAGAGAAATAAAATGTTATAATGATTCAGAACTGTCTCTAGCTTGACAATAGAGGGTGTTTTTGTAGAATTGCCCTATGTTTAACAGATTCTGTCAAATTTAAAAAGTTACCAAAAATTATAAAAACTTATTGTGGAAGATCGAGACAGTTTGTAGACATTCCCAACTTGATGTAATATGCATTCAAACAAAGTAAATAGAAGTAAAAACAAGATATCTTGCATAAACCAGAACTGCCAAATCAGAGTCTTAAAATAATGATTAATGGGCCAAACCAATGCAGGCTATTTGTCAAGACATGCATCCGGGATAAGACATTTTTGTGGGCTACTCGCTAGCCCGTTAATCCTCCAGAGGGCCAACATGCCAATCATGTTTTCTGTCTCTCATTATGTTTTCCATTGCAAAGTAGTCATGTGTCAAAATCCTATGATTCAGTTCCATATCTTAAGTTTTTGTTCAGCTTCATGAATGAGTCAAGATGACTTATTAAATTGAAATGATGTGAATCGTGTTAACAAACGAGAGCTATATATATGATTAGTATCGGTATCAATTTATTTCTCGTGTTTCACAAAATTGAATTGTATCATATTAAATGATGCTATAAGCTTTGAGTAACATTTGTTAGCTTGTTTATGTTGACCCTTCTGATTTTATGTAGAGTCCATTAATCCAAGACTTGTTAAAAACCACGTTACCATAAATCTTACTCATTGATGTTAAATAATGTCCTATGAACATTCAAGCCGCTTTTTCAAGATGAATACTGTTGGAAACATCAATCAAACCTTGTTCTAATGTTAATAATGAAATAAGATGACTGTTAGCCTACAGTGCATCGGTTCTATCGGCTGGTTCAAAGTTTCAACTTCTCATTAAAAACTTCTGACAAGAAACCAAATCAAGGAAATGTAAAATCCGCATATCGGTTCTCTGATATCTATTCTCTACAATTCAATGACATTCACAAAGGTCATAACTTTATGCAATAGTCTGTCAAGCTTACAGGAAGTTGCACTAGGGATTGCTGGTAATTGTCAAGTAATTGATTCCCTTTTTCTTTAACCTTCCTCTTAAAATGAACCTGATTATCATAGAGGCAAGTCACTTGTAGAAGTTGAACAAGAGCCGAATATATCTCATGACTACTTACATGCCTCTTCGCCTGTAAATTCCAGTATTTGGTTAGGAACAACTCGTTTACTTGTCTTTTCTCAAATCTCTATCTCTTTGGCTGAACGAATATTTTACCTCAAATTCGACTTCAAAGTGTCCCCATACCTTATCACGTGTTTCCATGACTCATTTCAAGATGGTCAGTTGGTCACACCAAAGCTTCGGATTATGTCAACCTTCATGAGAAAGAACGCATGTTCTTCACAGAGTATCTGAACAACTTCCACATACAATTGGTAAAACTCCATGCGTATTGAAAATCTGAATTTGAGTAGAGGTGGCTATATGGGCAAGTTGGGTAGCGGGTCGAAACATGTAATTTCTAGTATGAGTGAGGCCATGTAGGGTTGGACCAGAAAATTTTCTATCCACAACTCTTAATAATTATATATATTATTAGTGTATAAAAAATTATCACTAAATATTTTATTTTCCAAATGAAATGATTTAGGAGGTTTTATGTATTAAATTACATTTTGGACGAATTTTGATTCGTTTGACACGTTAATAAGCGAATGGAATAAAATTTCCACCTCTAAATTGTCTGAGTTACTATACATATGACTTTCTTTACCTCTAAATTGGCTTTAAACAAGCGTCAAATAGTTTGATCAAGTAACATGGGTTGAGAATTTGAGCTCAATATCTCATGACTGTGGTAGACTAGCCGAAGAACACATGAATCCCACTGGAATGCAAATACCATTTACAGTTTCTTGAAACAGTGAATCTGTTTGATTTACAAACTCGGCCATTTCCATAATCTGAAGCATCAGTAGCAATCATAAGATTTACATATACATTAAGAACAACACCGAAACAATTTATTTTGTTATGATTATATTATTTTGAGGGACTTATCATTGAAAATGAAGCATCTTTTGTTGAATAGTCATAGAACTAACCATCTCAGATGACCCAGATTGTACCACTCCTTGTAGTTCGAATGGGATTGCTGCACTTGTCTGTAAATTGGACCTAAACAAATAATCTATGCAATAGTACCACCATAGTTCCTTCCAGATGATACCATCCGAAACATGCCCTTCATAGGATTAGACGAAAAAATGTGCTACCTTTATATACCAGAAGATAATTGGCAATCATAATCATAATCATTCTGCAAGATCCCAACAGCTTATTAAATTATCCTTATATAAATTTCAATAAAACATATCATGACTACTAGTATTGAAACTAACTTAATGAGACATATGCCAAAGTATGCATTGATGTGTTGAAACTTTGGTGTACATGCATCAAATATTTTGGTGTAACATTTTGGTGTAGTCCATTTTGACTGGTCTTGGGTGTTTGAAGCTTATTTTGATGGGAAAAAACTACATACTGTACATATTTGATTTGATTAGATTAGATTAAATATTAAATACAGAGAAAAAAATAAAAAATAAAAAGTTCCAAATGGGGGGGTGCGTAGAAAAAGCTGTAAAGGTGTCCCCTGCATTAGATACTGAAATTTTATAGGAGAAGATTATATTACAATTAATTAATATAGATAAAGGTTACTGTTTAGTATTCGGTAATTAACATATACTATCTTATCTTATCTTAAATATAATATATGATTCACCTTTATGATGTCATTATCTTATCTTATAAATAAATATAATATATGATTCACCTTTATGATGTCATCAATTTAAATAAATATAATTATTCAATTAAGCCCCTTAACTTTAATTGATTTTAAAATTGAAACTCCTTAAATTTCTCAATTTAAATAGAAGGAATCGTTAATTATTTATAGTTTTGTATTTAAATACTATTCCTAATCTATGAAAAATTCATGAGTATCATGCGATGTACACGTACATAATTTGGTGGATATTATTTAATTTGGTGGATCTAATAATAATAATAATAATAATAATAATAATAATAATAATAATAATAATAATAATAATTATTATTATTATTATTATTATTATTATTATTATTAATTATTATTATTATTATTATTATTATTATTATAATTATTATTATTATTATTATTATTATTATTATTATTATTATTATTATTATTATTATTATTATTATTAATTATTATTATTATTATTATTATTATTATTATTATTATTATTATTATTATTATTATTATTATTATTATTATTATTATTATTATTCATCCATTCATTAGGTTATTTGCAAAATATATTAATAGATTATAAACACATTTTTAAAACATTTGTATCTATTTTATCCGAGTAACTATCATAAATATATTTAGAACATTTTCATTTATTTTACGTTTGTAACAACAACCGGATATCATAAACGTATGTTTTAACATTATTAACCATTTTATGCATGTAAGTAAAGAGCGGCTGTCATAAACCTATCCTTAACATTTGTATTTCTTTTATATGAGTAACAACCAAGTCACACCGGTTATAATAAACGCATCTTTCACAATTTTTTTTATTTGAATAACAACCGGGTATCGTAAATGTACATTTTAACATTTTTATTAATTAATTTTATTTATTTTATCTGATTCTAAACATATATTCAAAATACTTCTTTATTTTAGAAGCAACAACCCGTAGGTATAAAAAAAATACAACTTATGATTTATTTATTCTATTTGTAAGTATTAAAATATTAAATTATATAACAACTATTTATTTATAATTTATTGTTGATATACACTGAATTTAGTGAGACGTATATATTTTTCTTATACGATCCGTTAGACCTGTGTATACACACAAGCCGTCTAAGTAATAAATCTCAAACTATTATTAAGTAGTGGAACATGTAATCGTGTTAGGACATTAATTTAATCACATTATAATCGACATCTTTAATTTCAAAATAAAGAAATATATGATGTGGGTTATAATATAGGAAACACCTTTATAATATCATCATTCTAATTAAGTTTCGATTTGTCAATTAAATCCTTTAATTTTAGTAAATTTAAAAATAAGATCCCTAACTTATAAAAAATATTTTTAAAATCAACTACCTACTTACATATAAAATTTTTTTAATTCATTGATTAAAATATTATCCAAGTCGATCTACATTGTATTTACTTTTTTTCACCGAGTAGGAATAAAAATACTTAAAAAGGTTAATATAGACTTAAAATAAATAAATTTTTCACTAACTTGGTTTCAAAATATTTTAATTTTTTAATCTCTACTTATATTAATACATGATACATAAAGTAATATTATCATGAAACCAACTAAATGCTTAATATACATATTAACTTACACACTTTATTATTAGAAACAAGAAACTAATACAAAAGTTCATATTAAAAATTAACGGCCCGTGTGTATACACGGGTTTAAAGTCTAGTATACTATATAAATTATAAATAAATGTTACTATATAAATTATAAATAAATGTACCTTTGTTTCTTATAATTTACATGTTTATTATGTTTATATTTTATTTATTATGAATCTGAAAAAAATTACCACAATTTTATAAATTTCAGACATACCTTATGGTCGGTTTTGTAAGTTAAAAAGAGTAACAAACAATAGCAAAATAACTAATTTGTATCACGAGTATAAATTCTCGATTGTAGTATCACATTGGGCTACAAATATCCACAATACGATATCTCAAAGTAAACACTTGAGTTTTCAGGCACTAAAAGTGGGTGTTTGGGGGGGGGGGGGGGGGGGGGGGGGGGGGGGGGGGGGGAGGGGCTTATTTTGATTGCTTATATGCTTATTTGCTTAATAAGCTAACATATAAGTGTTTGGATAAGCCAATTCTATGAAGCTTATTTGCTTATTTCTACTTCTTTATGAGGGGACTCAAAATAAGACCCAAATTTCTAACTTATTTGCTTATAAGCAAATAAGCAATAAGCATTCAAATAAGCTCCCCCAAACACCCCCTAAACTAGAGCAGAAACCCACAAGTCGTTGGTGTATGTTTTGTACTTGGACCAACTTAAGTTAGTTGAAAGCGTTGGTGGTAAAGAATTCCAACCTTTCGTTTTGGAAGGAAAAAGAAAGACGTTTTCCGATGCATCCTAAAATATTCATGAACTAATGTGTATATATTCATCGTATGGTGTGTAAGTATTTGTCTTCTTTTAAAAAAAAAAAAAAAGTTCATAAAGATTTATATGAAAGTGTTAGAAATTAAGCTACAAGCGGATTATTTAAGCATCAAATGAAATGACATCTCAAAGTAAAAGTAGTAACGTTAAAAAATAACAAGATTTTAAAGATACAAAGAGATTTCAAGTTTGGTAAAATGCCAACCCAAATCACATTGATGTTGGTAACAAGTTGATAAATATTGCAACAAATTTCTAATTTAAGGTTGTCTACCATAACAACTTATGCATCCAATATCTAAAGTCTTTATTTTCATCTCTAAGTAATTGATTTTCTTTTGTATCATGTCCTTACTACGTACTAGCTAGACTCAAACTAACATTTGGGGTACGTTAAGTGATCGAGCATAGGTTTACTCGAGTGCATGAATGTGTGAGAGGGGTGATGTACCGAGTTAAATCTACACTCCAATTGCTGTAAATAACCTTAAATCTCAAGGAAGATTCAAGGTGGTAGAGTAAACCAGGGTTTAGGGTTTATGGAAGTGAGTATGTATGTGAATGTATATGGCCAAAAGGTTCTAAGTATGGCTTATATATAATATGTGAGGATGAGTGGACCGTTGCGACGTATGGGCCTGGCCCGGCCCATTTGAGGTTTCCCGCCTAAACGGTAAAGCCCAATCCATAGAACGATCTTGAAGGAGCGTGTGTCACATTTGTCTTTACCTCTCAGCCAATGAGACACGATGGATGTACGCTGACTTATTTGTACGATCCCGACCAGCTCTGGTCCCTGATACGTTATGTCAGGGAATGTTTCTGGTTGGTACCGCTCCACTGTGGTGGGGCGGTTCGGGGATTATGGGAACGTGTCCCGTCCCGTCGGGACGGGGTGGAGCAATGTCGATGTTGAGAGGTGGTTACACCATTAAGTCCCCCCAGTTCGATGCTGCAACGCAGAGTGCGTTGGAGGTTCGAACTCTAAATTTTTGCTCCGCGTCCACCGCGTTTAGCTTTTAGCAGTTGTAGCGCCGCGGCTATGTACCAGGATAGTTGAAAAGTTGGTAGTGGAACTGAGCAGTCATTAATGTTACGTCGTGTCAAGCGGTTTTCTCGATGGCGGTTATGGCGCGTGGAGCGCGTGGAGCGTGTGGGTGTTGGTAATCATTTCAAATTTGAAAATAGTGGATGCCCATGACACGTGTAGGGCGTGGATTAAAAAACCCGAAAGCGACCCGATTCGTTTGCCCGGTGTATAACTATCATTTTTCATCGTTCTTTTTTTTTTTCATTCTACTTTTATCAAAGATTTTGTTTCCTCTTTGAGTAAAAATTTCCACGCTATTTCCTTCGTCCGCCGCCGATTGAGGTTCGTATTTTCTTTTCCCTTTCAACTTTCCTGTGTTTACGACATACCTTGCACCCTGCCATGTCTGTGACTTCATCAAATACCACCGATCGTCCCCCTAGTCGCTCCGCTATTCCGGCGAAAGCGCCGGACGGCGACGATTCAACCGTATCCCGGACTGGCAGTAAGGTTAGTGACATAGTTTTGGCTGCCCTAGGAGTCTGGTACCCTTCGATAAAGGATTATAATCCGGTGGCTCCGGGGGCGGATGATCGTGCGCATCGTCCGCCGGCCGGAAAGATTACTGTGTACCGGAAGTATTTTGAGGTTGCGAATTTTCGTTTGCCTGCTACCGCATTTGTTGTTAATGTGTGCGAGTATTTTGGAATCGCGTTGTCACAATTGCAGCCTCTCGCGCTGATGCGTGTCCTGACGTTTGAAATGTTTTGTCGCGGCCATGGTGGTGAGCCGACTGTTGAGTTGTTGTTGCACCATTTTAGGGTTGCAAAGCAGGACTGTTGGTTTTCTTTCGAGAGGCGTCCCACCTCGTCGTTTACGAAGTCAAAGGGACCCACCATTAGATCATGGAAAGATGGCTTCTTCTTTGTTGATGAGGAGTGTTTGCCCGGCGCCACCGCGGCGTCGCTGGCATGGAATTCTGGGAATATAGATAGCCGGTTAAATGTGATTCCCCGCGATGATGCGCCGGATACCCGTTTGTTTGACCTCTGCAAAGGTGCGTCGCTGCATCTTCGCACTTATCATCAGGAGGCGCTTCTGTTTGCCTTGGGGGTCAGTTCTAGTTGGAAACGCGGTGCGGTGAGGCCGGTGTTTGTGAAGAATGGACAGGGTATGGGTGCAATGTAGTCCTTGTTTTCTGTTTTATTGTTTTCTTTGTGGGATTTTGTTCATGGCAGTTGTTAACTTTGAACTTGTGTTGCGTTGCAGTGATGCAGATTGTTTACTATCTTTCAGAAGAGGAGAGCGAGGGGGATCTAATAAAAGTTGGGTATGAGGGTTGCGCGGAGGAGGAGTATGAGCCTTTCAAAGAGGAGATAGTTAAAGCTGAAGAAGATGATGACGCTGGGGACGACACTGTGGAGCAGGCCCCTTCTTCTGTGGTTAAACCTGCTGCGGCGGAGCCGGCTGCTCCCGGGACTACCCGCTCTGGGTTGCTCCGGGGTAGGGTTAAGGTGCCTGTGTCGACCGGTAAGAAAAGAAAATTTACCGCGGGAGATCTGGCTGGGATGAAGCTGCCAAAGTCTAGCAAGGGCGGCGCAGATGTCGGTTCCTCCGCCGCGTCGGGTCAGATCGGCGTTTTGAAGAAAGGTAATGTGTTTTTTTTTTTTTTTTTTTTTTTTTTTTTTTTTTTTTTTGTGTGTGTCTTGTTTATTACTTGCTCTACTCCCCATGTCCTGTTAACCATTATGCTTCTTCGTGGCGCAGATGTGTCGTTGGTTGACGAAGATGAGAGCGATGGGGAGGAAGGAAAAACAACCGAGTGGCCCCGCGACTTGATGTTGGATGATTTGGCGAGGAGTGACATACCAGGCGGTTCGGGGTCGGACCCTCTGATTGTTGAAGATGTTGGTGTTGAACGGGTCGTCCCCCTTTTGAAACCTGTGCCCGTCCGATCTGTTCCAGCCGTGGTGGATGTTGAATCTGAAAAATCTGGGGGCGATGGTACTAGAGCTCCTGGCATGCAAACTTTTGAGGAGACTTTGGAATTCGGTAATTTTTTGGACAATCTGTTACCCCCCGGCTTTGTGGACCCGCTGCGAGAAATCGGTGACGCCGAGGCGTTTGCTCGCAGCGACGAGTTCTTTGTGCATCAGCTGCGGTGGGCGCTTGACACGCGCCGCAGGTATAGGTCAGCTTGACAGGACCGTCAGACCCTGCGCATCGAGCTGGATATTGAGCAAGGCCATGTGAATGAGATGAAATGTGAGCTTGACGCCCTGAAAGAGGAGAAAAGATCGTGGAGCAAGCTGACTGACGAAGTGATTGAGCTCCGGGCTGTGAAGCAGACGCAAGAAGGCACCATTGCTGATATGAGAAAGTCCGTTGATGGTCTTAAATCTGATCTGTTTAACAGGGGCTTGCAGGTTGAGGAGTTGGGGCACAGGGTTGATGAGCTGGATGATAAAGTTGGTGAGCAGAGCAGGGTGATTATTGCCAAGAATGAGCAGATGGCAGCGCTGCAGGCGGAGCGTGCTTCATTGGAAGAATCCTTCGCTGCTGCTCAGGAACAGGTCAAGGCGGAGAAGGATGCAAAAGATGTGGCTGTGGCTGAGCTTGCCAAGTTGCGCGCCGGGTTGGGGTCGATCGGGGACAGGGTGTTGAAGGACCCTAGCGTGGCGGAGCCAGTAAATGCTTACGCTTTGGGTATGTTGGAGTATGGATCCCACCGCGCCGCGGTTCGCGCCCAAAAAGCGTTTGAGAAAAGTCCTCCCGAGCTCCCAGAAGACCTCCTGCAGATGATCAAGCCGGACAGCAAAGGGCGAACCAAGCAGTTATTTGATGCTGTCAAAAATGCCAAGTCTGCCTATGCTGCAAAGTTGATGAACAGTTCCGAGTTGAGCGTGGACGAGTTGTTGGCTGTTGAGCCGTGATTGTGTTTGTAAATCTTTTGGTCGCCCGTCTGTTTGGGCTTTCTTTTGTAAACGATTTACTTTGATGTGTTCCTGGGTGTGCCCGGTTTGGGCTTATGTGGTTGTTCGAACAATTTGTATTTTGTTTGTGGTGCCCGGTTTGGGCTTGTGCGACCTTTGGACAATTTAATGCTTGTAATTGAACGGTGCGTGTGGTTTGTTTATGAACCTTATGTTTATCGTGTTTAGCTCTGAACTAAATGTTTATGTTTGCGCTTTTATTGTTTTGTCATGACCGGCAAGTCTAGATTGCCACTTTGTGTTGGCATCTCGCCTGCAGCGGACTCAAAAGTCGTCGCTGGGCGCGGGGCAACTGTTTCTGATCGACCCCTCTTCAGCTTAAAAACTGCGGGGGATCTCCGCCATGGGGCAGGGCTAGAAGGCACCTCCCGCTGCGGCGGGGTCAACTCATCTGTTTCCACCGCGGGCATTTCGCCCCGCTGCGGTGTGTCATGAGATGGCTGTGACCACTTTGTTTTGGTCGGCTCTTTGGCTTTCGGATTTTTACAAGTGTTGAGGTTGCGCGTTGCTTCGCTTAAGTGTTCAGCAGATGCACGCGTATGTAACCAAATTAGAGCTAGTAGTTTTGCAATGGTCGTTGGATTTTCATTACGTTGGAAAATTTTGAAAATACATAGCATGGGTACAGGAAAAAAAAGCTGATCAGACTTGCTCCTAACTTGCGCTATCAACCATTACAAAGACTTAAGGAAGTAAAACAGAAAACATTTTCTGGATGGGGTTTAGGCCTGCCGTTGATGCGGCGAGGCGACCCATGGGATGTGGCACTGTGTGTGGCCTCAGACGTAGCACTTTTTCAAGTTTGTCGCATGCCAGGTGCGGGGGATCGGAGTCCCGTTGAGGTTGACCAGGCTATATGCTCCATTGCCGTAGCTCGTGGCGACCCTGTATGGTCCTTCCCATTTCGGGCCTAGCTTGCCCATGTCTTCGGCGCGGCTCACCTCGTTCTTCCTCCAGACATAATCTCCAACTTGGAAGGTTAGTGGGTGCACTCTGCGGTTGTAGTACCGCGCCATTTTCCTTTTGTTTTCTGCCTCCCTTACCGAGGCGTACTCCCTTCTTACATCCGTGAGTTCTAAATGTTCCCTGCGGTGTATCTCATTCACATCTTCGTCGAATTGCGCCACCCTGGGCGTGGGCACGCTTATCTCGGCAGGGATCACCGCTTCTGACCCGTAAACCAAGCTGTAGGGGGTCTCACCCGTGCTTTCCTTGGGCGTTGTGCGGTGTGCCCACAGTACATTTGGCAATTCCTCGGCCCAGCCCCTTGTGTTTGTATCTAATCGCGCTTTGATGCCCTCAACGATGTCGCGGTTGGTGACTTCGACCTGTCCGTTCGCTTGGGGGTGCGCCACGGAAGTGAAAGTTTGTTTTATTTGGAGACCTTCGCACCACGATTTGAAAGGGTTGTCCGCGAACTGTTTCCCGTTGTCACTTACGATTTCATGCGGCACACCGAAACGACAAACGATGTCATTCCACACAAAGTCGAGTACCTTTTGCCCTGTGATTCTATTTACCGCTTTCGCCTCCACCCATTTGGTGAAGTAGTCAATTGCTACCACCAGAAATTTTACACCTCCGTGGTCCACCGGGAAAGGACCCACAATGTCGATGCCCCACTTGTGGAAAGGCCATGCTGATGTAACTGGGATCAGGTCATGCCTGGGGGTACGCTGCACCGGGGCGTGGATTTGACATGCGTGGCATTTTCGTGTTATCTCCAGTGTGTCTTTGTGCATGGTTGGCCAGAAATAACCATGCCTTGCTATCTTTGCTACTATTGAACGGGGGCCGGCGTGCAAACCGCATGCCCCTTCGTGTATTTCTCTGATGACATTCTCCGCCTGCGCAGGCCCAACGCACCTCAACTCCGGGCCGGAGAAAGTTTTTCTGTAGAGCACCCCGTTTTTTATGAAGTACCTCGGTGCGTTGACTCGTATTTTTCGGGCCTGACCCGGATCGTCTGGAAGTACTCCAGTATTGATGAACTTGATGAATGGTGTCATCCAGGTGTCACCTTCCTCTTGTATGTCCTCCACCGTGGGGTCGGCCATGATGGATTTTTGCTTGAGAACTTCGACAAGTACTTCTTTTGTCAGATGGGCAAAGTTGAGGGATGCTAGCTTACTGAGGGCGTCCGCCCGTTTGTTTCTGCCCCGGGGGACCTGCTCGATGCTGAAAGTATTAAAACCCTCTATTGTTGTTCTCGTCAGGCTGAGGTACTGTTTCATTGCTGGTTCTTTCGCTTCAAATAGGCCTGAGATTTGATTTGCCATGAGTTGGGAATCCACAAAAGCTTTTAAATTCTTGATGTCCATGGCCAGTGCGAGGCGCAGGCCCGCGAGAAGCGCCTCATATTCTGATTCGTTGTTTGATGCCGGGAATTCGAATCGTAGGGCATAAGTGTATTCTTTTCCGGTTGGGCTTATCAGGATTAGTCCAGCCCCGGACCCTTCAGAACTTGATGCGCCGTCGGTCCATAACTCCCAGGTATCCGCCGCAGTGGGTGCGGACGTGGGGCTCTGAGCCATTCCTTCAGATCCTTTGGGTATTTCTGCCAAGAAATCGGCCATTACTTGCCCTTTGACAGCGCTGCGTGGTTTGAAAAAGATCTCATGTTCCCCCAGCTCTATGGCCCATTTGGCCAGTCTACCCGATACTTCTGGCTTGGTTAGGACTTGTTTAATTGGCTGGTCCGTGAGTACCACTATGGGGTGCGCTTGAAAGTAGCGACGCAGCCGCCGCGCTGAATATACAATTGCTAGGATGAGTTTCTCCATGGGGTTGTAATTGAGTTCGCCCCCCTGCAGTGCTTTGCTTACGAAATAGATGGGCAGCTGCACCTTGTTTCTTTCTGCAATGAGGACTGAGCTCACTGCGTCACCTGACGCTGCGATGTACAGCAGCAAGGTCTCTCCCGCGATGGGTGCGGTCAGAGTGGGTAGCTCCTGCATGAAAGCCTTCATTTCTTGGAATGCTTGTTCCGCCTCATCTGACCACACAAAATTATTGTTATGTAAACAACCCCGGAGGGTGGCAAAGAAAGGGAGTGACCTGTCTGCTGCGCGTGACAAGAAACGTGTCAACGCCGCAAGTTTCCCTGTAAGGCTCTGGACTTGCTGTCTTGAACTTGGTGAGGGCATCCCTACTATTGCATCGATCTTTTTGGGGTTGGCTTTGATCCCCCTGGAAGAGATTATGTGCCCTAGGAACTTGCCCTCCTCCATCCCGAAGGTGCATTTGGCTGGGTTCAGTTTCATACCGATGCTCCGCAGCGTGGCGAATGTTTCCAGCATATCACTCAGGAGGTTTGACTCGGAGTTGCTTTTGATCACAATGTCGTCAACGTAGGCCTCAACATTTCGGCCAATTTGACGCTGTTTTATCTTCGTCCTCTTTTGCCATGTGAATTTGGTGATAGCCCTTGTATGCATCTAAAAAGCACTTGAGGCGGAAACCTGCAAGTGACTCCACTTTCCAATCGATTTCGGGCAGGGGGTAGTTATCTTTGGGGCAGGCCTTGTTAAGGTCTTTATAATCCACGCACATCCTCCAGTCCCCGTTGGACTTCTTGACCAAGACTGGGTTGGCCACCCAGGTTTGGTACTTTACCTCCCGCATGACACCTGCTGCAACTAGCCCGTCAACTTCTGCTGTCAAGAACTTGCTGCGGTCCGGGGCCATCCCCCTCTTTTTCTGTCTCACTGGGGTGAGGCTGGGGTTAACATTGAGTTTGTGCTCGGCTATGCTCCGAGGGACCCCTGTCATATCGGCGTAGCGAAATGCAAACACATCCATGTTATCTTGGAGGATTTTTATGATTTGTATCTTGGTTTCCTTCGGAAGGTCTTTGTTTATCTTGATTGCTTGATCGGGGTAAGCTGGGTTAATGATGACATCCTCCTCCGCCGGGCTGGGGATAGTGATCTGTTTGGGTGTTTCCACCGCGACGGGTGCGCACATTGTTGCCGTCGCGGGTGAGCACCTGAGTGTGGCGATGCCCTGCTGCGTTGGAAACTTTATCATCCCGTGAACAGTGGAGACCACCGCGCCGAAAGCCCGCAGGCCTGTTCTCCCCAATATGATGTTATGCCGCGACGGTGATCGCACCACTATGAATTCCAGTGCGGTGGACCTGTAAGCTTCGTTGTGCCCTAAGCACGCTTCCAGAGTTATTTTTCCGAGTGGCCAGTTTGTTTCGCCCGAAAATCCCACCAATGGTGAGTCGTATGAGTTTAGCAGCCGTTGAGTGCCTCGGGGCAGCTGGATGAAACAGTGTTCGTACATGATATCCAGCGCGCTGCCGCTGTCCACATAAATTCTTTCTACGTGGTGGTTGTCTATTCTGCCAGATATGATTAGCGGCTCGGCGGATGGGCTGGCATCCTGAATGGGTGGGAAACTTATTTCTTGCCTTTCCCATGTTTCCAACGCTTCCACCTTGCGTCGTTGCCCGCTGGTCCAGCATTGAATCATGTGGATTGTTCCATCGGGAGGCGGTAACACCTGAGCCTTTTTCCTGTCACCCCCCCCTGCAGGCTTGTCTTCCTCCTGCTTTCGCGTGGCTCTTGCACCGATGACTAAGTGCTCGAGCTTGCCTGCTTTCACGGCGTTGATGATGACTGCTTTGAGCTCTCTGCAATCATTTGTATCGTGGCCCTTCTCTTCGTGATACCTACAGTATTTATTACTTTGCTTTCCGTATTTCGTTAACATGGGCCGTGGGGGTGGGAAGCGTTTTGCCTCTGGCTCTGTTGCGAGGATTTCTTTCGGTGACTTGCTCAAGGATGAGAGTAGGGTTTGTCGCTCCGCGGGCCTGTATCTTGGGTACCTGTACTCCCTTGGGTTTCCTCTGTCCCGCCGGTGTGACGGTGAGGGGCCGGCGGAGTAGCTGTTGTTGTGCCGCGGCCTGGCGTGTGGGCGCACCGCGCCAACCCTGATGAAGCTTCGTGCTTTGTCTTGCATTGCTGCCACAGTCTTTGGCAGGGTTTCCGTTAGTTGATCAACGAGAGCGCTAAACCTGTTCTTGTCCAGGCAATTGATGAAGCCTGAAATTTGTTGGCTCTCCGGTAGTCCTGGTATTCGAAGGCATTGATTTGCGTGCCTGTCGATGAAGTCTGCCAAACCTTCGTCATGGCGTTGGAACAGGTAGTGTGCCGCCATGTGTGACAGCTCCTCTGTCTTTCTTTGATGGAATCGCCTTATGAACTTCTCCCTTAGATCGGGCCAGCCGGTGATGCTCCTGGGGGGTTGCTCATGTAGCCAACGCCGCGCCAAGTCATGCAGGACTGACTGGAACATGTGGCACGCTACCGCGTCGCTCCAGTGCTGAGTTCTGATTGCATTATCGAAGCCACAGAGGAAGTCCTCTGGGTCCGTGGTACCGTCATAGTTGCCTACCCCCAGTGGCACGCTGGTGTTGTACGGCAATGGGGTTACCGCTACGTGCTCCATGAAGTGCATGGCAACATCGGGGGCTTGGATCTGCCTCGGCGCGGGGAGCCCCATTAGCGCCGCTCTTAAGTTTGCCACCATTGGGTTCTCCGGCGGTGGCGGTGGTGCAGGGGTAGGTGGTTGCATTGCTTGATGAAGTATCTGAGCTAGCATGGCTGCTGGGTTGTTCTGCTGCGACTGGTCTGTCTGCTGCGTGCTTGTGGGCGTTTGGGAGTTGTTGCTCAGCGGCGTGTGTTGTACCAGCGGCGGTGTGTAGTGCTGTAAAGGCACTTGTTGGGGGTAGTACATTTGTGGCCACTGGTGTTGTTGGGGCGAAAAGGTGTCCGGCCCGACGAAGTAACCCATCTGTGATAGCACGTGTTGCGCCATGCTTGGAGTGAGCATGGTCTGCTGCATGTTTGTGTTCGGGAGCGGGGTTGTTACGCCGGACATCGGTGTGAACATCTGCGGACTTGAGACGCTGCTTGTTCCGGCTGCCGTCGCCGGTGTTGAGAAATGCAGGCGTATATGGTTTGCTTCGGCGGTCTCGCGGCGGCGTTGGTCAGCCAGAATGTTCTGTGTCTGAATAATGGTTGCCGCCACCTGCTGGCCTGCTAGCGGTGGTAATGATACTAACTGTGAGACCACGGGGTTTGTTACGTGGGGGCTCGCCGGAGCTCGCGACGGCGTTGTGCCGCCTTCGGACGCCATAAACGGCGGTTTCTAGTTGTAAAGGTGGCTTTGAGGTCGTGTTTTTTTTGAAACTTCAAGCTGATGAATGAAATTGTCTTAAACGGACGGCGCCATTTGATCGAGCATAGGTTTACTCGAGTGCATGAATGTGTGAGAGGGGTGATGTACCGAGTTAAATCTACACTCCAATTGCTGTAAATAACCTTAAATCTCAAGGAAGATTCAAGGTGGTAGAGTAAACCAGGGTTTAGGGTTTATGGAAGTGAGTATGTATGTGAATGTATATGGCCAAAAGGTTCTAAGTATGGCTTATATATAATATGTGAGGATGAGTGGACCGTTGCGACGTATGGGCCTGGCCCGGCCCATTTGAGGTTTCCCGCCTAAACGGTAAAGCCCAATCCATAGAACGATCTTGAAGGAGCGTGTGTCACATTTGTCTTTACCTCTCAGCCAATGAGACACGATGGATGTACGCTGACTTATTTGTACGATCCCGACCAGCTCTGGTCCCTGATACGTTATGTCAGGGAATGTTTCTGGTTGGTACCGCTCCACTGTGGTGGGGCGGTTCGGGGATTATGGGAACGTGTCCCGTCCCGTCGGGACGGGGTGGAGCAATGTCGATGTTGAGAGGTGGTTACACCATTATTAAGCATAACTTAGCAAACTTAATAAGTCAAATGTCAATAGGTAATTTTCTTGTCACATATCATGAAATTCAAAATTAAAATGACCATGATAAATAAATGGCTATAAATTAACAGACGTATATGGGAAAAAAACACCAACGTGAATAAATTATATACACGTGTAAAGCACTAAAAACATACCTAAAATCATGTGGCTCAAATTAAAGTGCTTAAAACTACTTGATTACCTTTCAAATTCTCCTGTATACTATGGGGGTTGATATATACAACACAAAAAGTTGATGTTTACGTCACACTGTACAAGCATTTTAGCATATTGTACAAGTATAACATAACACAATTTTGGTGTATGTATTAAATTATGTGTTGTAGATATCATTACCTATATACAATACCCTTGCAATTTCATCTACTAAATACACATGTTTTGGGCAGATATGCAGGGGCGGAGTTAGAATGGGGCAACGGGGGCAGCTGACCACCTGACCCCAAAAAATTCTGAAATTACGTAAAAAAAAAAAAAAAATTAAAGTATTAATGACAATTTTAAAATTTTACCCTTTCAAAACTATAAAGAAGCACAAAATAATTTTATTTTTACCCCCTCCACGTATACTTCCTAGCTCCGCCCTACGTATACGAATATGATGTGCCAAAGCCAATTGTATAGACTTTGCTTTTGTCAAACTTAAAGTTATGTCTTGTAATAATAATCCTTTTCTTTTTTCCATATATAAAACAATGCCTTTGTCTTTTAAAGTATTTATTACAATTACAATTACATAATGATCATGTTATATCTAAAAAATGTTTCCTACACGAAAAATTAAACACCGTATGAAATATACATGAAAACAAATATGGATTAGGGATGTGGAAAAATAATGACTTTGAATCTTTGATCACGTTAAGAAACATATATATCTCTTTTAATTTTGATTATTAATAAATTAATAAAAAATACATTATATATGTTTGAACTTGATTATTTAAGTGTTTATGTTATTTTGAAAATAGATAAACAGATTCAAATGCCTTTGTAAATTTGCTTATTTTTGGTATATTTAACCATTTTAAACCTTTTAACCGTTAGTTATCAACATTTCTTTCTTTTAAAAACAACAAGGTTACAACATCTATCTATTAAAATATTTAATTAATTTATTCTAAGGTAAGTGATAAGTATAGAAATTATGGTTGGTTGGTTATACGTTACAAATTATACGTCTAACTTTGCGTGCTAATAATTACCACCACAACCACACCACACCACACCACACCACACCTCACCACCATCTGCCGTTACCAATCATCGTCACCGATCATACACCTCTACTTCACCATCAAAATATCCATATACATACACAAGTACACAACAATTAAACCTTCAACAATCACAATTCACGCGATTAAGAAATGAAAAACTTATATGTGCAAGCGGTACCGCCAACGGATCTTAACCGGAATACCGAATGGTTCATGTATCCCGGCGTTTGGACTACTTATATACTCATATTATTCTTCGCTTGGCTCGTTGTTCTCTCCATCACCGGTTGTTCTCCCGGCATGGCTTGGACCACCGTTAATCTCGGTCACGCTCTCGTATGCTTCTTTCTGTTTATATATTTGATATCGAATTTTGAATTAGTTTTAGGGCTAATTAGATCAGTAGGTTATGTATTATGATCGTGTTGATGACTATTTCATTTAGTTACATCTGTGTTGATGTGAATTTGATGTCGTGGTATGTAGGTTAGGGTTTTGAAGTGTGTACAGTTCGTTATAATTGAGCTCGATTCTGTGATGTGTTTAGGTTCATATTACTATTTTTAGTTCTCTGTTGTATGTTTAGTTTTTTTAGTTGTTTGATTTCAGTTTTTTTTATCGGTTTTGAATTTTGATTGTGGTAAAACATACGCAATCACTTTGTTTGGTTTGTTATGATTGAGTTAGAGATTTTACTTTTTTTTGGGTGTATTGTTTTGATTTTGGTGGATTTTGGAGTATGAATATTTGAAAAGGTCGGTCGATCTGTGTTTATGATTGTTTTTTATGTCATAATTGAAAACTCGACTTTTGTGACCGAGTTTGGGACTTCACTGTTTCTTTAAGCTCTTGCCCTGTATCCTTTGATTGGTTGGATCAAGTATTGTTGTCTGTAAGATATTTCATTTATACATAGATTCTGGTTTATGTGTTAAGCTGGTTATGCGCTAATGAACATGGAGTTGATTGAGCTTGAACTATTGATATCAGTTGTGACTCTTACTTGTGTAAGAACCATTTTATCTTTATCTATTGGAAAAGTTGGGTGCTATTGCGGGGTGATAGAGGTGCATATTGATGAGAAATTGCACTATCTCTCTCACTTATTAATAAATACTCCGTAATAAATATGTATCTTGTTCTGTTGCCAACAACAAGACATGTTGAAAGTTGGAAAATAGATTTTCGTAAGGACCACTCACTTGTGTACTCTTGACGTTTGATGAGGTATCTCTTGCATCTACCTCATGTGTCAAGATCATATATGTCATATATGCTCACACAAATACATTCCTCAACCGTTGACGATCTGTATTCCAATAAGGTCCACAAAAGACGAGTGAAAGAATTAGCCATTTCGTCATGCTCTATTATTTCTTTCTTGCGTTCATACTTGATGGCTTGCATATGTGTGCAATTTGTCTTATATATTGGTAAACCCGAGTGTTAATCTCTTTTTATCTTCACATCAGGTTACATATCACTTCTTTCACTGGAAGAAGGGAACACCTTTTGCTGATGATCAGGGTATCTACAACAGGCTGACTTGGTGGGAGCAAATTGATAGCGGCAAGCAGCTCACTCGCAACAGGAAGTTTCTTACTGTCGTACCCGTGGTGCTGTAAGTTCTCTCAATTTTCTTAAGCCTACAAGCACAGTCATCTAACAACCGTCTTATCTTTTGGCATTGTATGCACATTTTTCTTCGAAGGAAAGTTATGTTACTTTTGCAGCTCTGTATGTTGTCACTGGCCCTTTCATGTAATACTAGTATAGGTGGCCAATAGGGACACTGTTCCTTTTTAGTTAAGTGTGTCATATCCCATAGATAGGTCTAAGGAAGCATAAATATGTGCTGTGTACTGTCTGTTTACTTCTTATATTAACATGACTAATGAAATTTCAATGATGATGGTTAACAGTAACTGTTCTCTGTAAGCATCTGTTTAGGACATAATACTGTTATCAACTTGAAATTGTTTTATTATCTACTTCGTGATGATAGAAACCCGTGGCAAAAGAAGAAGTTTTAGGTTGGTTAGATGGGCCATCTGTCATTCTAGTTGTGCTATGCTCTTCCCGTTGTTGTATGTACATGGTTTGGTCTAGTGTTTATACATAAGCAAAATCCAATTAGGTTTACGTAATCTTCTCCGAAGAAAACAAAAGTAGCTGTTAACATGAAAATTTTTACATCACACAAACATGTGCTGTGTACTGTCTGTTTATTTCTTATATAAACATGACTAATGAAATTTCACTGATGATGGTTAACAGTAACTGTTCTCTGTAAGCATCTGTTTAGGACATAATACTGTTATCAAATTGAAATTGTTTTATTATCTACTTCGTGATGATAGAAACCCGTGGCAAAAGAAGTTGTTTTAGGTTGGTTAGATGGGCCATCTGTCATTCTAGTTGTGCTATGCTCTTCCCGTTGTTGTATGTACATGGTTTGGTCTAGTGTTTATACATAAGCAAAATCCAATTAGGTTTACGTAATCTTCTCCGAAGAAAACAAAAGTAGCTGTTAACATGAAATTTTTTACATCACACAAACATGAAGTCTTTAATTTGATAGTCTTGTGGAGTGAGATTCTAAATTGCAAATGCATATACTATTTGAATTTCACTCCATATGTGTATTTGGTTAGAGAATTCTTGTTTGTGTGATGTAAGCATTGGGATAAATATGCATGTCTACTTTGTCTCATTTGGAATTATATTGAGAACCCAATTATATTTTGGTTATATGTATCCTTCATACAGAAGATATGTACGAACAACAATGGAAATAGCATAACACACGTAGAGTCAGATCGAAAAGGGGTTTTAATCACTCAGTAAACTGAGCTCAATAATGTAGCTATTTAGTATAGTTTATGTTCTTCTGTTTCATGGGTTTTTACCATGAACATGTAGTTCCTGAACTTTTGATACCGTTTTGTATACTAGATTACTAGAAAGGTGCATCATCACAAATAACACTTAAGCTCTGAATATAATTAATGGGTGATGACTGATGAAAGACCAAGTGATCATGTGCTGATATGTGAAGTAAAGAAACAATTACAAAAACTGTGGCAGCCCTTTTTTAAATTATTTAATGGGATCTTGATCATAACGACCTTGATTAAAATTAGACTGCAGGCAACTTGTAACTCTTTTGACTTGTTCCCCTTTCACCTAAAGGTTTTGATTTGACCTGTTTCAGATAAAAGATAACTAATTATGACCCATGCAAAAGTGAATGGGTAAAACCCAACTGTAACTCCAAATATGTTTCATTATAGTTATTTTAGTTGTATTGGAACCCAACAGTTTATGTTGCTTACTTCGGTTTCGTTAGGTTGCTCGACTGGCACTCTAAAGTCCATTAGTTTTGTCTTGGCTCCTGTCTCTTTAAACCCCTGGGAGCTGGGAGGGCATTTGTAAGATGTAGGTTATGTAATTCTTTAAATTTGCTCTCAAACAGGTATTTGTATTTTAGAATTGACTGCGATACATCTGAATTTGATTTTGAGGTTTGACATGAATATTGTTTATATCTTGTAAGAACTGTGGTTTTTATCGTTTATTATGATGGTTTATCCTCAATGGTACATTAACTGAACAATATATTGATTGGTTCTCACTGGATTATGAATGCCTTCTAATTGTAAGATGGAATGGTAGAATCAATATTTCATTCATCAACATCCTGCTAATTCCATTAAACGTTTATTGGTATTCTTAGTCTATATGATATGATGATTTTGTTTGATGTAATCTCATTTATTGTAATGTTGATTTTTCTCAAGGTACTTGATAGCATCCCACACGACCGACTATCAGAACCCGATGCTCTTCTTGAACACATTGGCGGTTTTTGTGCTAGTAGTTGCCAAGTTCCCACACATGCACAAGGTCCGGATTTTCGGAATCAATGCTGAAGAGTGAAATATATCTAGAAAGGATACTAGTTCAGATCCATCCATGAATATATGTGCATCGTTAATTTTGACATATCACGACAAGTAAAAGGGTACGGAACTGGTTAAAGCGTATATTAACTTTTCCGTTTTTGTCATTCCTTCTTTTTCCCTTGTGTTTTATGGATGATCCTAAACATATAAGAAAAGGACTTGGCTTCCCTCTGTTGGACAGAAAAAGAAAAGTATCTTATGCTAAAGAGATAAAAAGATGCAAACTTGGGTATGCAAGAAGTTTGTTTTTAACTTGGTTATCACTTGTTAGTCTTGATATAAGAATTTTTATCATCAAAATGCTAAACATGATAGATCTAACCTTAAAGTTGACCTTGACGGAATCATGCTAAACAAGTCAAACAACCGTCTAAGTTGTATCAAAATGGAGTATTAATTAGAGGGTAGTTAATCAAAGTACTAGTACAATACCGCTTTTGTAAGCGTTTTCAAAACACTAATAGTTTATGAAATCTAATAAACTAAATTGCAAAAAACTGTGATGGTTCAACCCACCCGACTTGTACCAAGTAGTTCGCATATGCTAACACATTACCTAGCTTGCTCAAGTTGTTTAATATTCCACCTTAATCAAGTGGCTGGCCTTTTGTGCTACTCAATAATTATCCTGAACTAAACATGATAGACTTATAAGTTATATATCATGGTAACACACCAGACATCTGGAAAAGATCAATTTGTATTCAAAAAAGACTGTTGTCAGCGAACTGTGCATGACGATTTTTTATTTTATATTATTTTGTATGACCGGTCACTTTATCAGAAAGAGCTTTAGCAAGAAACTGAAGGAAACAAAATTATATACACTGGTAATCCGTGTAGACGAGATAAGAGTTGCTTCATCACATTGGAGTACTTCTTGCATTTTTTTCGAGATTTAAAATAACGTCATCCTGATGTCTCCAGAGGGTCCATAAAGAGATTTGAGTCACCAGGTCCAAGCATCTATGTTGATCCATTGGAAGATGTGAAGAGGCAGTTAAGCAATAAGCAAACCACCACATTATCAAGGTTGACAAATCGAACGTGGTTGGATTAAATTTCTTCCATTTTGTATAGACATCCAAAGTTTGGAAGCAGCCTGACAACGAAGAAGAATGGGTTCTCCTCGGATTCTTGGGCATTGTTGAAAACTGGATATCTCATTGAGTATAAAACTATAAATTATGTCCCATGTCCCTTGTATCTAAATAAATTCGCGTTGGAAGCCTTTTATTTTCAATCCTCCAAGATTTTGGGATTGATACAACTTCAATACTCATTAGAAAACAAACTCTATAAAAATCGCAATAAGTTCCTCACTAATCCAGATCAGATGACATCTGAAATAAGATTGACGTCTATTAAAACAGACCAGTGGATAAAGGAAAACATGAATTTAGAAACCAGTACATGCTATTTGCTCAAAAATACAATGCCTCAAGAGTGGATCTAATTATCTTAACACAACTAGCTTAAGGTAGTGTTGTTACCTTTAAAATCTGTATAGCTTTTGGCTTTTGCTTGTTGGACGTCATCATTATTTGCAGAAAGTTGTAGCACTCTGGGGTACTTGGATGGCTATGCTTTAGCCAACTGATCGATATTATGTTTTTCGCCACTCTTAAAATCAGTTACTGTTTTACTTTTCCATTAAATGAACAAAAAGTGAGGCTTAGAAACACTTGTGGGTAGAAGGCCAGCTGCAAGTTTAAGTCATTTTGTAACACCATCTCTCCTTTACTCCTACGTTTCTAACTTGTTTTATTAGGAGTTCTTTTTTCTTTTATTATTATCCTAAATCTAACTAATATGAACTTTAGAACATTTAACTAAATAAAAAAATTGCTTACTTGTTAACACAAGACTGGTCAAGTGTTCATAACATGGATTATTATTTATGTAAATCATCTTTACATCTCGTCAAGACATATAAAGCATTCATAACATTGCTTTATCTAGGTTCCTCGTGTCGCCCAAAAAAAGAATGTTAATCCGGAAGACAAAAATGAGAAGAACCTATAGAATGGGGTGCCAATACATTGTCATTAGTAAGATTAAGCCACAAGTACAAAATCAAATCATCAGGATTGGTAAAAGCTGTTTCGTGTCGACCCAATCCCATCTATACAAAAATTACTCATATTATCATGTTCCCCAAAACACACCATTTTGCCACCTCTAGTCTAAAACTCCATGAAAAACGTGAAGAAAAAGAAGAGAAAAAACCCACCACAGATATAACAATATTCACCTTTCGATAATCATAACTATAATGTATCACTTGATGAGTTCATTTATCCAAGTATTGTTGTTATTGCAACATACAAAATGAAAGACGCTCTTTGTAGAGACTGTTAAATATAACATACAATACTCATATAGTAAATGTTTAAAGTTACTAAGATTGCAATTTCTTCTTGTAATCCTGGAACGTGCCACTAAAAGGCGTTACCCTGCCTTCAGACACCGCCCACAACTGGTCAACACTACCGGAAATCAGATGTTCATCGTGACTTACCTGCAAGTTAATACATTTGACACAAAATATTAGAGCAGGTGTACATATGCCTAACTTGAAGAATCTGACCAAAGGAAATTGAAGAATATGAGCCCATAAGTTAAATAGGCTTTAAGCCTGAATGCTTATCTTGTTAATAGTTTTCCTTTTATTTTCATTCTATTACCATTAAGTTGATGGGACCTATATTCACATCTATGCCCACCTATAATAAACCATAAAATAAATAGGTAGACAGAAATTGAATTATGGTCTGATTACCATCAGAACTCCTCCTTGGAAGAGAACAAGACCCTGTATTAACGCTTCGACAGCATCCAGATCCTACATTTAGAAGACAAATGTAGTTAGAAAGTTTAGTAACTGGAGTTAACCCATTCTGGAACCCCTTGTAACTCAGACGGCATATATTTGAATGTTCAAAACAAAAAAAATGGTTTAAAGGTCAAGTACAACGGGAGTAAGGATAAAGACTTACAAGATGATTTGACGGCTCATCGAGCAATATAATATGAGGCTTTTTAAAGGTTATCTTTGCAAATGCAACCCTGCTTTTCTGACCACCTGTGACACCACTGACAACAGTGAGTCCTAATTCTATGTTATAACTAATAAAGTAGTTTTAACAGCACAAATCCAAAGTTAAGATGGTGCAGAGGAAATATGATCCACAAACACGAGAAAAATATATAAAGAAAATGCAATAATAGAAGAATTATACCAGACAAGGTGTACATGGGCTGAAGAGCCAGATTCCCAGTTACACCGAAAGAACCTAAGTGGCCACGAAGTTTTTGTTCAGGCACTCCCTGCGAGCCAAAAACCATTAATTAAACCTAATATTCGTAACCACTTGTAGCAAAGTGTGCAAACTGCATTTAGCATGCAATTGTTATAAAACTCCATCAGAAGTATTTCTAGGCGCTTGTGAGCTGTGCTCTATACTCTATAGCATCATAATCTTACAAAAATAAATGAACTCCGAGCATATATGTGAACACCCAAACAAGAACTTTACAAGCACATACACACAATAAAAATTGACAGATAGGAACTCACCGGAAAGCAACGCATCATATATAGAAGTGGATTGGAGGTTAGGTCAAGACCATCCACGTGATGCTGACTAAATACCGCAATACGAACCTGTTTAGATATTACACACAATCAGATTTATACATGTAGAGAAAATGGAAATAGGCAGTTTTGAACAGTACTATAAACTAGCTACCAACAGATATTAACCTAGAAGCAAAAACGTTGGTCGTAAGGTTGTTATTACTTCAATTTGGTAGATTATTGTAGTATATTTACCTTAGCCGAACGAAAAACTGTTCCAGAGCTTGGTTGAAGCTCCCCTGAAATCAACTTAAGTATGGTGGATTTACCAATACCATTGGGGCCAACCACTGAAAACTCATTTTCATACCATAGTCAGAAACTGAAGCATATGAAAGTGCAGCATAAAGCCTTAAATATATGAAATGAGCAATTTTGATACTGACATCAGATCAGAGTAGATTATTATCACATATGAAAGTGAACTATTTTGATATCAAATAAAATGAACTATTTTGAAATACAGCATAACAAATTTAGACTTCTAATATTGAAAGAAAATGAATACTGGCACTTCAAACATATGGTGTCGAACTAAAGGACACTAATATATACGTATACACTAGGGAAGAAAGCCACATGTTATAATTTGATTACAGAAATCTAGGTACTTGATTGGACCAGGATATGATATGTCTCTCGTATTTTCCTAACAATTAGTGCAGACATTACCACTTATTACTTATTTACACTGAATCAAAATATAATATCTACAATTATATATATGAACACAAACACAGGAAAACATTATATATAGACATCCATAAATATACATGTATGGCATGTGTATATACATACATATGCACACTCGCGCACACACACACCCCAATAATGACATTAAATTGGATCATATGCACACAACTCCAAAAAAGAAACTTTAAAGTAGTGTCCTTACTTGCTACACGACTGTCCAAATCTATCCCAAAATTCAAATTCCTGAACAGCAGCGGGCCTCCGGGATAACCAAATGAAGCATCACTGCAATCACATTGTACAATAAATATTGGGAATTTATTTAGACATATTTAAACACAAAAATTACCTTAGCTTCTTAATATACAGAAACAATAGAAACCCATGTACCCGTTGATTTAAGAACAAAAAGGAAAATTGTTCCTCAGGGATTAACCAATTGACAAGAAAGAATCATAAAAGATTCCGGGGTAAAACAATAATTTTCTAACAAACCTGAAACTTATTATAGGTGGGCCAGGTCTATCGTCTGGTGTAGGAAATTCAAACTTGTAACTGCATACACAAAACAAACAGGTAGCAAGTTAGATAACCAAAATGGAATCAATACTATTAACCCATAATGTTACTTGTGAAGCATTAGAACGTGCATTCATCAGCAAACACAATTATATGAAAGAGGTAGTAGTGGTACACACTCTGGATCATTAACAACTTCATCAACATGTCCTAAACGCTCCAGTGCCTGACAATAGTGGGAAGAAAAAACATCATTACAACGCAAAACCTACTGATTAATAGTATGAGGTATAACATTTTCAAGAAACTCTACCTTGATTCTAGATTGAACAAGAGATGCACGTTTCGCATTGTATCGAAATTTATCGATGAAAGACTGCAATAAAAGATAGTGATAAGTGTTGATACCAAATGAAATCGCTATAAGAAACACAACAATAAAAATAAAAAAGGTGACAAACGTATCCCACCGTCAACTAACTATATTGAAAAATGAAAGCTAAAGACATCTTTAGCCTAGCAATTTTTTAATCAGCTTAACACAAACAGACAACCCACTAACTACCCGTGAACTTGTATTTTCCCTATATTACATGATATACATAGAGGAGAACTAACTGTGAATGTATAATATGCCAATACTATTGTTATAGATAATTTTTCTAATCAACTATGAGGCTCATTCTGAGTATATAGCACAATCAAAACCTGCATATGTTCCCTTGAGCGCTCATTCGACTCAAATGCTTTCTGTTTGTTCTTAAGAAGTTCAGCTCGTGTTCTCTCAAATGTATCATAATCTCCTTTGTATGTAGTCAGCTTCTGCCCTTGAAGGTACAAAATATCTGTGACTACCTGCAACAGAAAACAAGATGTATGTCAATAGATTTAACTAAATACTTTGCTAAAAAAGTCGGGAACGAAAGTGTTACCGTGTTCAAGAATTCCCTAGCATGAGAAACAACAATAAATGTCTTCGGCCACTTAGTTAGGTAAGCTTCCAGCCACAGAACCGCATGAAGATCAAGATGATTCTGCACAAAAGAAAAAGATGTTAAAGGAGGTTCAAACAACTCCCACTTCTAATCTATTTTGTACTGCCAAAAGGTATCATGAAGGGAGTCTGTGTGACAAACCGTAGGCTCATCGAGTAGTAACAGATCAGGCTCAATGAAAAGTGCACGAGCAAGCGCAATTCTCATTCTCCATCCTCCCGAAAAAGCTCGTGTTGGCTTCTTCTGCATTTCTGGTGTGAAACTGAGACCCTGAAACTCTAAAAGTTAGTGAAATGTGAAATATAATCATTTATCGAGTCAGCAACCACATGAGAGTGCATCTTCCAACAAAAAAAGTCGTGATGACACCACAGCAAAACTTGAAGGTAGTGACGATTTTGTACTATTTGGGTAATTCAAATAAGCGACCATGTCTTTCTTTAGCTGACTTATCAATCAATTAATTGCATTTAGCAGAATGGAGTCATTTTTCTGGCAAAGACATGCTAACAAGATCTAGAGATTGAATCTATGATCATATTATCATTAGCCCGCAAATCAGGTAACATAAACTAGTTACTAAATCAAATGGAGTAGGGCCTGACCGCAAGAATAGAAGCTGCACGAGACTCTGCAGAATATGCATCAATGAACTCCAACCGTTTGTATATCAGTTCAAGCTTCTGTGCAATCCCATCATTTTCATTTATTAGACTTGGGTCCTTCTTTGCTTCAGCATCTAGCTCAGCGTCTCTCTGAGGTCATCATAACATGTCATGCCGAATCGGCAAAGAGACATGACACATGTTAGCCACATATTTTTCGACTAGCAGTACACATACAAAACTTCAAACACAGAACGCATAGTGAACAAAACCATATTAACAAAGCAACCCTCTGCAATAAAAAAAATCAACCTGTAGTTTTAATAAACGGGCTTCTTCTTCCAAGAGCTTTGCTCTCTCAACATCAGCATTAAGGACACATTGTAAAGCTGATGTATCATCACCAGCGACCTCTTGCTCCACATGCAATATCTGACAGTTTTTAGGAATACCTTCGATGGCATGCATAGCCATATACCTTAGGAAAGTTGTTTTCCCTGTACCATTCCTGCCAACAAGACCTGTAAAAAATGTAGCATGTCATGATGCCATCACAGAAATATATCATCCTAACCAATCAGCACTGTTGTAAAAATCCCGATTAATCCCCGATTAATCGGATTTAGGACTACTCCGCCCCGCCTCACCTAAATCCGACTTAAAAGTCGGTCAACAGTGGTCAACGCCGATCAACTAGTCAAATTCAGGATTATTCAATCAAAGTTGGGATTAATCGGTCAAAAACGGTCAAAGTCAAACTTGGTCCACATTTTAATTTAGTCAAACTTGAAGTATTTGAACAATTGAACGATTATGTTTATGTTTATGTTTCTAGACAATTATGTTATGTTTAAGTTTTTATTTATGGTTATATTATATAATTACACATATAATTTTGAAATTTATTATTTAAATGTAGTCCAATCCGATTAATCGCCGATTAGTCCCCGACTTAGCCGATTAATCCCTACAAGGTCTTGGCCGATTAGTCCCCGCCTAGCGATTCTTACAACCTTGCCAACCAGATAGAGATGCCTTTAATAGTTGCTTATTGAATGAAAATTATCACCAGTACACACATATTGATTCACGAAAAGCAGACATACAAGAAAAACAATTGAAAAACAATTGAAAGAAGCACTTGATACTGCCTTTCAAAAAAAAAAAAAAACAATTGAAAGAATCACTTGATACGACCAGATTAGAACAGAAATGAATAAGATATACTTCATTGAGAACCAAGATGTTAAGATATGGATGTTATGAACTGTTCAACTATTGGCTGTAATCAAGGTCAGAACATTAAGATTTAGGTCATTATACTTGGTGATGAAAAGATCAAGAAATACTACTTTTATTATATATAGTGACATGATCCAGAAGGAAGTGGTCTTTTTCACTCCCCTATATTATATATAAAGCGTCACTTTTCTCTTTTATACTCATACATAAGCCTTCAGTTTGGTTAACTGCTTATTTTAGAGTGCCAAACCAAAACAGAAATATATAATATGGATTGTTGTATTCTCTGAACCAGAAACACAAAGATATAAATTAAACAGAGCAGGTATTGAACAACCATCCAAAGTACATAATATAGAATCATGTCAGAAAGCAGCCGTTAGTATGAGCATAGTCACCACCAAAGCTAACAGATGCTGACAGTGTAAATATATTGCTGCTATAAAAAAGGGCAGTCCTCAATTGAGAATCAGACTCACCATAATGTCGTCCAAAAGAAAGTGTCACGGTACAATCGACAATAAGTTCACGCCCACCAACAGACACATTAAAGTTCTCCATATGAATATCCCTAACGGTAGTTCCTTCAGCACTATTGTCATGATTTACAGATACAACAGGCATTCCAGCTTTCGCTGCTTCCATCTCTGCTACATGCATCTGGTATTGCACCTGAAAAATCATGAAATACACATGAGAACAGATGGATAAAACAAAGCGCACTTGCTGAATCAAGACAATGCTGACAACTTATGGTATCAACAATTGCCAGAAGTTAATCTCATAAGAACTTAAACTGACGGTCACTTCTCATATGCATCGAAAACTAAATGATACAAAGACATACAACCACATATATACATGGATGAATGGAACTTACCTCTCGTTGACGCTCATCCTTCCTCTTCCTCCTTTCAAGCTTAATTTTGTCACGTTCAGTTAGCAGAGGACCGTCAACTGGCTCAGGCTTCTTTTTTGGAGCTTTCACTTCCTCCATTCCCTCATTCATTCTGAATGGTGTAGCAAGACTTCTAACAGCTGGCTTTTCTTTTATTAAACCATGCTTATCAAATTTCTCAGATAGTCTACCACAAACCTACAATATTGTTCAGGAAGTAATGAATTGCAAATTAATCACAAATCTTTCTTTGCCTATATCCGGTTTATAATAATACATATCTATACACTTGCATACATATAGGGGCAGGTAACTGTACATATCCTTGTAAAATTTGTTAAATTCGTAACAAATGCAGAAAGGACTCTGGTGCTGATACGTATCATTACGTCCATCACGAAATGTGCACATCATAGAACGCATTAGCACCAGAGCCAATGATGCTCCGAATCGTCAATAGTTCATGATGCTCATTTTCTCAAGATTCACAAAAAATTGACACGTTTTAGCACTAGAATAGTAGAATCCTTCCTGTCCTTTTAACGAACTTTAGCCCTTCTAATTAAGCGTATCTCTCTCTTTATACATATATATAGTTCTCTCATGTCATTCTGCATTCTTTAAGCAAACAAACAATATTGCACAAGTATATAGTTTCGAACTGGATACATACAATTTCAATTTTTCGCCAATTAAAATGATCCGCTTATACAGTTATACCAGCTATAGCCACTTCAATTTAACATGTTACTACTATATATTATTTCATCTCTCACCTAATCAAGTTATCATCATTCATCAATAAGTAAATTTAGACAAACTTGAAATTGGCGGAAATAGAAAATGGTAGGTTAAAACAGAACAAAATTACAGAAATAATTCATACAAGTTGACATTCAGAGAAATCAGAAACGCATCCGGAATCAACGAGAAGTTCACCGATAGCATCGAAAGCACCTTCACCGTCAAATCCGAAATCGAAATCCTCATCTGCGAGAACGTTGATTATGTAATCGATAATCGGTTGGTCCAGATCTTGTGCTTTTTGACCTAACACTTCGTGAACGACGTTGCTAGCTACTTCCGTCATTTTGTTTAACGGGACTCAATCCGTAAGGTGCCCGGAACTGATGATATTCCGGCTGAGATAATCTTAAAACCCTTTTGGATTTAGCAGAAGCAGTGCACATTATTTTTGAGTTAATGGGCCGTTTGAGAAGTTTTCGGCCCATTAATTGAGTCCGAAGCACCGGCCAGGTATGTGGGCAAAAATGAAAATTAAGTTTGTACATCACAAAGTATATATGGATCGGATCCAGAAGTAATCCTAGCTATTGAGTTGACCTCATCAGATTCTATCCGACCCAGCTTTTATGTTCACATCTTGTCTAGGAAAAGAGACCAGGGAAATTTTATCATTTTTGTCAAAATTCAAAATTAAAACATGTATTCATCGGTTATCAATCACAAATGTTCTAAATCTTCCAATTCATTAAACCGTACTTCGTATACATATTTATCCAGAACTCAAATTAAATGATAAGTGTTTACAAACAATTACGGAGTACATGCAATAATAATATAAGCAACCGTACGCATACAAACAAACATACATCAATGAGAAAAATAAAATAAAATGCACGCTTAGTATTAACAATATCAAACGGATCATAAGCGGACTCATAATCCGGAGAACCACCGCAGGTAGCTCAGCTCTCCTCGTGCAGATCGACTTGTGCTTCTATATCATTTGGCTCATGACTCAACTCCTCGTGTGGATCGATTTGTGCTTCAAAATCATTTGGCTCTTTACTCAACTCTTCGTGCGGATCAACTTGTGCTTCTATGTCAATATTTGTCTCATGACTCAGCTCCTCGTTTCGATCAACTTGTGCTTTAATATCATTTGGCTCATGATTTAACTCCTCGTGTCGATCGGCTTGTGCTTCAATATCATTTCGCCCATGAAACAACTCCGCGTGCCGAATAACTTGTGTTTCCTTCCCTTGACGGTGATTGAGAATGCAAAAAAAATCAATAGAGGTAGCTTCAAGTGTCCGATATAACCACGAAAAACATGATTTTAGTGATCTAAAAAGTAAGTCATCCAAAGGAGATACACATATGATTAGAATGGGATTGACAATCCAAAAGTGTTTTGTTGACATGAAAATCAAACACAAGAAACATATTGTCACTGAAACCGACACGTCCGGCCATAGGACGAAAATGGACCCGGGGACTGATGGAACGTAGTCCTAAGCGGACGGGGATTTTAATGGTAACAAAGAGAAGAATGGTGGTGAAAATGGATGCGAAATGAGGAAAAGGGAAGAGATGATTTGCAAGAGGCAGAAGAAAATATCGTGTGTCTATGCTTCTCTCCATTATATTTCTAGCTATTTTTCTCAGTTTAGCTAAGGGACATGATGAGTTAATTATATATAGTTGGAAAACTGACGGTGCAAGGTTCAGGTTCAGGTTCAGAAAGAAGTTTATGGAGCTGAGATTCAAGGTTCAGGTTCAAGCAGAAGTTAGTGATTAAGGCTAATGCAATAAGCTATCAGAGGTTTTGTTGAATAGTCAAATCTTACAATTAAAATAATATATCTTTTGTTCTAACGTTACGAGGGTCGTAATATATGAAGAGTACGTTGTAGATTCAAGTCTCACTAAGTTAAAAATTGGTGCACATATGACATACCCTCCCAACTTAACTCAATTGATCAAGATGCATGTGTTTCTTCATAAATAAAATATGATATCCACAATATCCGATTAATAGAAATTATAAAAAAAAAGTTGCGCGAATTATACTTATCTTAATAGAACTTACAAAAGGAAGAAACTCGCAATTCCAAAAGAAATGGAGAAAAACTAAGTAAACTCTTGTTTAGTTATATATTAAATTTTACACTTTTTACTATTGTATGAGATATACTTTCATTTGTTCTATTGGATGTATTGAGGTTGTAAATATCGTCTTTTGTATGTAAATTTTCCTTTTTGGGTAAGGCCAAAAAATGAAACTTTCATATTTTCCTTTTTTGGCCTTACAAAAAAAGTATACAATCGGTGATATTTACAAGTTCAATAAATACAATGAAAATTTTTAAAGTTCGCGTCATACAATAGTAAAATGTGTAAATTTTAATATATAACTAAACAATAAACCCTAAATCTTATAACTAGTAATTTTACCGTAGAATTTTATTTGTGTGCTGGCATGGGTCATGGGTCATGGGTCATGATTCAAGGTCTAAGCCTTAAATAGCGACAAAAGATAAGTGAATCAAGAATAAATTTTGTACGCGGAAAAGAAGTCCACCAAATTTTCCAAAGCGATGGTGATATATGTAAGAAGCTAGTAAGAAGTATAGGGATAGGAAAGAAGGGTTCAAGCTAGGTCCATGTCCAATGTCAACATAAACTTTCTTTATTCTAAGGTGTATACGATTAAATTAAATCATAGATCATAGAGTTTATAATAAAACAATTCGTTGTAGTATGAAATTTTTATCAAAGATTTTTTTATATAGCCATTAATTAATTAAGATGTTACTTATTTTGCACATACATACATAATGTAAATATACACGTACATGTATGTATAAATTACGGAGTAACTTATATACAGTTCATTGAATTACATAAAATGCACTTTGAATTCTATACATAGTGATTTTCTTTTGGGAAAGAGCTATAATTTTGACTTATTTCAATGAATCTGTTATTTCAAGACGATATGATCGAGTTGGGATCGATAGAGATTTTATCAAGGGAAGTGTTGGAAGTAACATAGAATTAAAAACTATCTCTATCTCTACTTTCCTATAGTGCATATCACATTCTCTTTCTTAATACTTAAAAACTAAATATGGTAACTAATTAAACTAGAAAACGAAATTTAGATATCTTTTCGCATTTGTTAGTATATGTTTTCACCTAAATTATATCAAGTATCAACATACATAATTTAACATTGACTAATTTGTTCTTTACATTTTAACAAATTCAAAATACTATTCCGCCGTATCGCGCGGGTCAGATGCTAGCTAGTTAGACCATTTGCAATGGTGCAGCCCATTCAGGGGCTTTCTTAGCTCCACGTTAGCGTCAACTCCACGTCAGCGCGTGCAGTGGTAAACCCAGAACGCCCCTGGGACCCACCAATTTAATTTAATTTTCATTTATTTAACAAAAACAAACACATTTCGTTAATTAATGAAAATACAATACAACAATAACAAACTACAATACAATAATTAAACCATTACATTGTTGGGACTAAACATGTAAAAATACTCAATTAAAACAACAGAATAATTAAAAATAAAAACAACATAAATAATTAAAAATAAAAACAACATAAATAATTAAGCGATCGGTAAGCTACGAAAGTGTGGTGGAAGCGCCCAAATGTGCTCGGTGAGATCGGCTCGTAGTTGGTCATGCATTTGTTTGTCATGTATTTCTTTTATTCTTTAATTTTAAACAAGGAAAGAAAAAAGGAAAAGAAAAGAAAATGAGATGGGTCCCAGCTCAACGCCTATTTTTTTCTCCGTGCTTCATTCCAGAACTGTAACATTCCAAATCTCAGGAATTTAATTTCGTACGCGGATATAATTTTATTACGAAGTATTATTATATAAAAGATACAATATAATAGAAAACGTAAAATGGTTTCTCAGTTCCAGTCTGTGTAGTTAAATGAGGAAGGACTTTTAATAGAGAAGCACGTATCCAGTGCTATGTTTATCCCATTTATTTCTTTCAAACTCCAGCATACACACACAGATTTGAGAAAACACGCTGGGGTTTTCTTCCATCCTCAAATCTTTACTTAAACCCTAGAATCAAGCTAGGAATCTTCAATTCATCATCCCTTTTCTATTCCTAATCATTGTAAGTTGATTCTTCTAAGATTCTTAACCTAGTTTTTAGGTTTTGAGGGGTTTTTATGGGGTTTAGTTAAATTAGTGAAATTAATACGAAATTAGGGTTAGGAATTGTTAAAATTGTTGTTAGTAAGTGAATTAGTGGTGATTCTTAATCATATTACACTTTGAGAATGATGAAATTGTTATAAGTGTTCTTGAATAATCATGTGGTTTTGCTAAATACTTATAAATTGATGTTAGTTAGCTAAAAGAATGGATTATAGGGTAACTAGAGTATGAGATGGATAATAGAACATGATTTAATTGAAGTTGTTAATAAGTTGATTAGGTTAATCAAAGTGGGGGAGGGCTTAAGAGTGGTTATTAGTTTAGAGTCATGATTTCCTTGAATTTAAATATGTTGTTATGTGTTATGTGTATAGGTGCTAAGAAGTTGGAAGTATTACCATTGGTTGTATCTTGTATATTATCAATTCAAGACAAAGGTGAGTAGTATAAGGATTAATCAAGTAAATGGTTGTATGTATTTCCGGATTACTCCCGAGTAAGAGGATTATACAACCATGTGGAAGATTATTGTGATTTATTTTGTTTTAATTATTAATTGTGGATTATTATGACTTGAATGATTGTTGTTATATGAATTATGGTTGTGCATGTTACCGGATAGCTTCCGAGCTAGAGGTGGGCACAATCATACGATAGTGATATGAAGTTTATGATTTAGAGTTGCTAGCTTTGCTAGCATAGCGTTTATGTAGCTTTGTTTTGAATTAGTTGATTAAGTTGCTTATATGCTCACTAAGCAAGATTGCTTATTGTTTAAGTGTTTTATGTTTTAGGTGAAAGTAGCCATGGGAAAGGGAAGGTGGCTAAGGAGGATTAGTGTGGATTACTCGATGTTGGTGTATGGCAAGTCTTCTCTTTAAAGTATCGTTTGGATATAACTTGTGTAAAATCGCCCTTTTAAACAAGTCTATAAAAGTTAGTCATGGTGAGCCATGACATATCCATTTTTGGAATAGGTTGACTTTGAAAGTAAACGACCCTTGTAAATGATGTACATTATGGTCTTGGAGTTTTAAAGTAGTGTTTGAATATGATTAGGGCGTGTTTGTTTCACAGAATTCCCCGGAATTCTTTGGAATTGGAATCTGAATTCCTTCACAATTGTGTTTGGTTAGAAAATCAGATGGAATTGGAATGTCAAACATTCCATCAAATTCCCTTACTTGAAGGAATTCAAGATTCCTTCCATTTTATGAAGGAAAGTCTGGAACTTGAAAGGAATTGAACAATTTGACCATAGTATCCCTTTTTTCCATATCACTTTCTTTCTAACATCTCACCTCATCACCATTGTTATAATACCATTTCTTTCTATTTTGTTAACAACTCCAATTTTGATACCATAATCGGAAGTCTGTCATTGCCATCATCATTGGATGTCCATCACCATCGCACCACCGTCGCCTCCACCGTCGCACCACCGTCAACGTCGAATGTCCATCACCATCGCACCACAGTTGCGGTCAAACGTCCATCACTGTATCAAATGACCGTCACCGTCGCACCACATTTAGTATTAAACATCTGATTTTCTTCCTCATCCGATCTAGGGTTTTTAGGGCTTTTTTCAAAAAATTTGCTTCTTCAAGATCTTCTTTATATTATTAATAGTGGTTAATGATGTGCTAGCGCAAGGATTTACCTTTTTGTGTTTGATTTGGTTGTAATAGATGTTAGAAGTTGATTTGGTAGTTGCAGGTGTGAACCAGATTGTGAAGAAAACCACGAAGGAGATATGGATAAAACAAGAAGATAATATCAAAGTTATTGTTATTATTATTAATTATTAACTTAAAAAAATATCATTTAATTATCTTCATAATTATATAAATGATTTAACAAAAAGGTTTGTAAATAAATAGTAGATATATACGTAAAAAAAAAAAACTTAAAAATGTCAATAATGTCAATTTTTTTATAACTAACATTCCAATTCCTTTCAAAAATTTGTATACCAAACACGATTACAAAAACACAAATTTCAATTCCTTTAGATTCCAATTCCATCAAATTCCAATTCCTTTGATAGATTCTAATTCCATAAAAAACATTCTGCGAAACAAACGCACCCTTAGTGTTTATGAAATGGGTTCATGGTTGAAAGTAGTCAAAATGTGTTTTCATTGGATATGGAGTATTGACATGTAGTCAAACATTCCATGGGTCAATTATGGGTTGTGATTGGCTAGTAAATGGGTCAAAGTTGCCCTTGTGAGCCAACGGGTTAGAAAGTGTCAAAATGGGTCGTTAAGTGCACGTACGGTCTAAAATGGGTTAGAGAAAGATTAAGGGTGTGGTAAAGAGTCTTACCACTTTGTATTGATGTATATGATGTGTGGTTAAAAGCTCAAGATCTCAGCCTTCATGGTTTGAGATTTAGTATGTTCACTAAATTGGTCGTTTTAGTGTCGAAATGAGTCAAACGTCCAAATCCCGTGTTATGGTGAATTTTGGAAAAGTACAAAAAGGGAAGTCTTTATTTTGATCATATAAATATGCCTGCAAATTTTTATAACTTAACTCTTTGTCGTTTGTAAGTTACGCTTGACCAAAGTTCGAAAAATGGTAAAAAGTGAAACTGAGCTGCAGGTGTAGTCTAGGCCGTGGTACCCGGCGGGTAAGAGTCCAAAACCGGCTGCTCCTACAGGGAGCCAGCTGCTTCTGTGGACTTTAAATGCGAGTTTGATTCTGTTAGTGACAAAACTAATTCACCCGACATGTTTGTAGATGGACCCGGCTGGGTTACATGTTTACCCGGCGCGTAAAGCATGTACCCGGCGGGTAATAGTCCGTTTTTGTGATTTTGGGTTTGAGTCTCATGTGTTCAGTAAATAAATTGTACAATGTATAAGGTATATAAACATGGATAATGAGACCAATTATGATATGTCTTCAGTTTTATAAGTGAGTAAAAAAAAAAATTTGTTCATGAAATCATGGCGTTTCAAGTTGGTATTGTTGGGTTTTCTATTCACTAACTAGATTATTATACACGCAGCGGAATAACAAAACTTTAAATAATCTAAGGCAATTAGGAAACTAAAACCCCAAGGGATCTTTAACTTTAACAACATAGTACAATGAACAAATTGGACAAGGAGAATATAAAGAAAACACTAACCTTAAGAGAAAACCTATTTCTCACGCGTAGACCAACGAGCAGAGCTTCGTTACTTGGAGGCAAGTACCCAAAGTAGAATACCTCTAATGCTTCACACCCAAAAACCCAAGAGAGAGTAGAATTTTTAAAATCCTTGAAAATTCGTACTTGAAATTGTAACACCCTCAAATTTCGGGTTGCGGAAGCGATCGGGTCGGGTGTTACCAAATCAAATATCACAGCATAAGATGCATAATGAACGACTCTAAATGAGACGTTTGAAAATAGTTATTACATTTCCCAAAATAAAATGTATACGAGTTGCGAGTTCGCAAAATACTTTCAATACATAACTGATAATACGAAAATTATGCAAAGACATCCAATTGTCAAAACGTGCGACTCGAGCTAGAAATCCTGTAGGCCAATCCTACTATTGCAGTGTACCTGAGAATGCACACTAAAAGGGTCAGCTGGAAAGCTGGTGAGTTCACAAGTAATTTGTAAAAACAAGTAGTTCGAGTAATAAATATTTCATTCAGAAATATCAATCAAGTTTAGCAGTTTAAATAACAACAGTTGCCCCTCGAGGCAGTTATAAGTAATTTATGGTAAGCAGGTGAACCTAATCAATAGATTTCTAGTCAAGTAAAGGGGACCAATCCCCAGCAGGTGTGTTATCAGGTAAGATATTGCCACCTGGCAATATGTATACTAGAGTAGCGTAAGGTGACTATCTGTCGTGCTACTGGCCGAAAGCAATCAAGCAAGAAAGTCCTTAGACGGTCGGGGTATTGCTCCCCGGCAATACGGTACGGATAGTTTATACGGTTTCAAGTATTAGTTCTACGGTTACTAATAGGTCACGATGCCACCTGGCATGAAAGGTTGCACCCCGGCAACGTGATCAAGTTATCTGTTTTGTGATCGTGTCATATCGGTACGGTTTGTAATAACAGTCAAGTGAGCAAAAGCTCGTTGTTTCCCTGAGTCTCCAACTCGTAAGTTATCTAGTAATCACCTATAGTGATGGTAATGGGTATCCCCCAAAGGATATGTCAAGTTACGTCCCGCAGGACCACGTTTAAATAAATATATCAGTTATCGAGTCACGACCCCTACCGTAAGAATGCGTAGGTCCGTGCTAAGAGTAAGTAAAGCATATAGCTATATGCTGAGTATGAGTAACCGTGCAGTTCCGTAGAACTACGATGGAGTATAAATTCATATGCCGAGCCAACGACCCCGACTGTAATAGTTCGTCGGTCCGTTGCTGAGTGTGAGCATTCAGCTCGTAAGTAAGTTGTACCACCCACCGTGGTATCGTGAGCATCCAGCTCGTACGTAAGTTGTACCACCCACCGTGGTATCGTGAGCATCCAGCTCGTACGTAAGTTGTACCACCCACCGTGGTATCGTGAGCTCGTTTGTAAATCCGTAATACCAATCACATTGGTATCGTGTTTGTACCACCCACCGTGGCATCGTTTTGCTTCACATATAGTGACAGCATCCGTTATTCTCCCGCAGGAGATGCAAGTAATCGTTTTGGCAGTACACGACATGCCCGTAAGTAAGTTAGCCCAAGGCTAGTACAGTGTTACAGGCACTCAACAGTACCTCAAGTTGTGACGCAATTCACAGTAGTATATCATTCTAAGAAATGTAGGAGCGTCACCTAGATGTAAGGGATGATCGTAATCAATTAGTAGGTACGTATCTACGTCACCTAGTTTGCCTGAAGTAATGTGTAAAGTCTAAGTCACTTAACTGTAGGGAAGTACTTTCAGTACTTAGTTAAAGTCATCCGTTAGTTCGTAAAGATAGTCATCACTGAACTAGCAAATCGGTGCCTCTAGTTGGTATTCACAAGTCCACTAGTCATTTCTAGTACTTAGCAAGTCACTGATGTAGTGAGGCGTTTATTCCCTAGATATCATATGTAATATAATTCTAGATGTTTCTAACACGGTCATACTTAATATCTCTAAGTATGGTCAAGTGGTTCGTAGCTGTCGTAATCTAACACCGTTACCATAAACTATTGTAAAACGTTTGTAAAGATTTATACAGTGGAAAGTAGTAAAACAGGAGTATGCATTCCCACCCCGAAATCAGTTGAAAACAGTAAAAGAGTGGGGTTATGAACTCACCTGAGGAGCTAGCGTCCTAATGTAGCGAGTCGTGCCGATAGTAATCTCCTAGTGTCCTAAACACGTGAGATTTCGTATAAGTGAGTGGACGTTTAAGTAAAACAATCCAATTTGTTGTTCGTTCGGTTAAATTGTACTCAATGTGTTTGATAAGTATTTATGTTTGAATTTCGTAAAGTAATTGCGTTCCGTTTGTCGCGTCTCGAAATTATATTTAGAAAATATAATTTAGTTGATTTCGTATAAAAATGTGTGCAAACGCGTTTCAGTTCATATATAAATTGCGTATACGTTTTCGGATAAGTTTGACATTTTAAAAGTGAGTTTTTAGTTCAAAAACTGATAATAGCGACACTTCATGCGTCACTAAGGGGTTTATAGCGTCACTAGGCTAGTGACTCAGAAGTTAGGAAAATTCAGCATTTTAGCGACACTTAATTAGTGCCGCTATGGGTTAGTGACGCATATAGCGTCACTTATCAAGTGACGCAGAAGGCTAGTGACGGTATTCGTTTCTGCTGAAAGTTGTGGTTTCTACTGAAGGTAGCGACACTTGAGAAGTGCCGCAAGTTTCTGCCGATAGTTATGTGACCGCGTCACTATAGAAGTGACGGTATAAGTGTTTTAGCGGCACTCAGGTAGTGACGCTATAAGGGCGGCAGAGAGGCATAGCGACACTTAGTGACGCTAGTACTGTTTTTGGTCTGTGGGCGACACTTCCGTCTGCTCGACGGGTTTTCACCCAAAACCACGGATCGAACCCAAAAATCACGTTTTTGACCACAACAAACTTATATAATGATGATATATGATGAAATAAGCTAAATAAACATGAAACTAAGGAGGGATCGAAGGTTTTCTTACAAATCACAAATGGGATCCGAAAATGGTGATAACGATGATGAAATCGTGGTGATGATGAAGAAGATGATTACAGCGATGGTGGTGATGACCCTCACGATGATGATGACGATTTTTGTTGTTGTTATTGTTTTGTTGTTGTGGTAAGTATTGAGAGAGATTGAGATGAGAGGTTGAAGAAGAAGAAGAAAAATGAAAGAGAATGAGAAAATGAGGTGGGGTGGAGGTGGGTTTTACCCACTTCCAGATCACGCTTCGCGGACTGTGGTCTCCAACCACAGTGTAAAATACCCGTGATTAATTTGTCCGATGTAATTTAAAATAACATTTTAAATTCTAAAAATTGTTTTGTATTCTTACGAAATGTTTTATAAAAATATTACTGGAACTTAATGTTTAATAAATTATTTTCGCGCGGTTTCGAATAATTTAGAATGTGTTTTAAATAAAAAGCGAATTACATTTTTGAACGTTTATTACTTTAAATCTATGATTTTGTTTATATCATTTTGTAAGTATTTTTAGTAAAATATTTCACTCGATCTTTAAAAGGTAACTATTTAAAGTTTAAAAATGGTGCGAAATTTGACCTTTTTGACGAGGTGTTACATTCTCCCCATGTTAATAAAATTTCATCCCGAAATTTAAAAGTGATGTCGTGGTCATGTGAGGTCTAGGGAGCAATGTACGTACATGTTGTTTGTCGAGTAGGTTTTAGACATATCATGTCTTATAATGGGGTTGAAGGGCAGTCAATCCATGACTGTGTCGCGGTTTATCGTTGTAGTCACATTCTGACTATATTGTTTACATGTTTAAGTTGTGGTTGCTAAGGAACCGTTTACATTGTAGTCCCCTCGGGACTTGATGGTTGTCACAACGTGACCGTTCAGCGAGTAGTCCTATCAGGACTGAGTGATTTGTGTACGTTCAGTTGATTAGTCTGCTGAAAGCAAACTCTAGCTTTTATGTTTTGCTTAATTCGTGTAGTCGGTATTAATTCATGTAATCGGTATTATTTTGGAATTAACATTCCCGTCGATCGAAACGTTGTGTTTAACTTGAAGGTTTAGTATTGAATAGGGACATACCCGTGATATTGCCGCGGTTTCGTCCGGTCCCTCCGGAGTTGATCATGAGGATTTTTCGTTTCTGATTTGGGCAATCTTTCTTGAAATGTCCAGGAGTGTTACATTTGAAACACGTTTGTTGTCCATCGGGATTGGCAGGAACTCTACAGTCCTGAATTTGGTGTCCAAATCGTTGACATCTCTCGCAAGGTAGGCCACAAGGGCCGGTATGATGTCGTTTACAGTTGTGACAAAATGGTTTATCCCCCGCATAGCCCCGCTTTCCTTTGTATTCAGAAGGGTAAGATTTCAAGGGTTCGGGTTGATTGGTTGGATCATGACTGGTGCTGGAATCGCCATTCCATTTTCGTGTATGATTTTCAGTTGTGGGGGTTCCGCGTTGAACCACCCGTGCCATGAGTTTGTGAGTCATGCGAACAGCGTCGCGAATAGTGTTGGGTTTAGAGGAGGTAACCATGTCCGCGATTTGTGCCGGAAGTCCTTCGATGTATTGTTCGATTCGTTTGCTTTCTGGGTTTACTAGAGATGGGCAAAGGAGTGCCAGTCGGTGAAAACGATTGGTATAGGTCATGATGTCGTTGTTTTTCACGGTAAGATGCCAGAGTTCCTTCTCAAGTCGGTGTAGTTCCTCGCTAGGACAATATTCGTCCCTCATCAGTTGTTTCAGTTCCTCCCAAGAAAGTTCATAGGCGGTGTCAACCCCTACGGTTTGGGCGTGAGCATTCCACCAGGTTAGAGCATTATCTCGAAGGGTGTAGGTGGAGTATTTAATTTTGTATCCATCGGGGCAGTTGCAAATGCGGAAAACAGCTTCCATCCTTTCGATCCATTGGATTAGTCCGACAGCCCCTTCAGTACCAACGAAGATTGGCGGGTCGCAGTTTAGAAATTCTTTATAGGTGCAGGGACGCGTTAGGCTTTGTGCAGCTAGAGCTTCAGCCACTCTTTGCTCAGCGTATTGGTCACGTTCTGCTTGAGTGTAGGTTTGTCGTTTAGGCGGCATGATTCTTAAACAAGAATGAAACATTAACGGTAAGTTCTTTATTCGAGAATTATGTCTATTTCATTGGTATGTAAAAATAGTATGTGTTCGAAAGTTCTCAGACTTTTAGTTTCGTTGTATGTATATTAGTTGTTCACGTATGCCTTAAAGTAATCTACCAAGACTATGGTATGGTATCTAGTCTAACTGACTACTGTGTGATACTAGTGTACGGTAGTTGTAAGTCTATCAGTTGGTGCGTAGTACCCTAAGTACTACAACACAGTAACCCTGTACTATAATGTAGTGCCATCAGCACAGTAATGTAATTTCCTATTGTATAGTAGAAGTAGTACTTGGTTATCATAATTTACAGCACCACGTGCTGAAGTAGTATTGTGCCCAGAGCACGATGCAGCACTACGTGCCACATGTTATCCAAGTATAGCCCTCAGGCCGATAGTAAATTTCGATAGTAATTCGTGGACTTAGTCATTACGAGTATCTCTCGCAATACCTGTTGAGAACTGAGACACTGCTAGATTTGCTCAGAATACAAGTATCATGCCGCTGTTGGTATAAGACTTCAACCACTGTTAGTAGAAGTCAACCACTGTTAGGAGAAGACAACCGCTGTTAGTACATTTGTCTAACAGGGCCACTGTTGGTATATGTAAAGCGTTTTGTATCAAGTACTTAACCACTGTTAATGTTATATAAGTACTACCCTTGTTAGTTATATACTCAACCACTGTTGGTTAGTCGATTAGAGATAATTATGGAATAGATAGGATTTCCATAATAGTTTGATTCTGTAAAGGACTCTATGTGTTATAAATAGAGATTCTGTAAACCCTAGAATGAGTAACACAAGACGAATTCATTCTAGTTATTAGCTTCAAGGTTGTAAACCCTAACACAAATTGTGTGTTCGTATTATTGTTAATAATATTGAAGCTTTTGGTTAGATATTCTGTTATATACAAGTTTGTTCTTCAAGTTATTAATAAACTATTCCGCAAGCTTATTAATAATTAATCAAAGTAATACATACTAAGATCTCTAGCTGGGATCATCAAGTGGTATCAGAGCTTGATATTACTTTGATCTTGAAGAAGGTAATTGAATTTCGCAGCTTTTTCAACAAATAACAAGATGTCTACTGAATCAATGGAAGGTATACAAGCTACAAAGATTCCCATGCTCAAACCTGATGAGTTTGAGCTATGGCAGACTAGGATTAGGCAATACATGTTGCTTACGGATTATATGATGTGGGAGGTGGTTACTAATGGACCAAACTATACTAAGGATGCAGATGGTAAAAAGGAAGAAAGACCACCACCAAAGTCTGATGCAGAGAGAAAAGAAAGAGCAACAGAGTGGAAGGCATTAAGTACTCTACTTTTGTCTATTCCTAATGAGTATCAAAGGAAGTTTGAAAACTGTGAAGATGCTCAGGTTCTTATGCAAGCAATTGTTAAGAGATTTGGTGGTAATGATAACACCAAGAAGAATAAGAGATCTCTTCTCAAACAACAGTTTGAAAACTTTGCAGGTGTAAAGTCTGAAACTCTGACTCAGACTTTTGATAGGTTTCAAAAACTTGTGGGTGATTTAGAAAATCACAGTGTCAAGATTGATAAAGATGACTTGAACAGGAAGTTTCTAAGATCACTTGGTACATATTGGAATATGTACACTGTGGGACTTAGACAAAGTCCAGATCTTGAAGAGAAAGAGATTGAAGACCTGTACAATGATCTGAGGAATTTTGAGCCTGAAGTTCTAGCGTTGAAACAGTCCAATGGTAGCTCTAACAATGCTGCTTTTGTTTCTGTTGGTGAATCTGGTAGTTGTAGCACATCTGGTGCTAATGATAATGTATTGGAAGCATTCTTTGCAAGCCATGTGAATTCATCATTAACTACAGAAGATTTGGAGCAGGTTAGTGAAGAGGACCTGGAAGAGATGGATTTAAGATGGCAGATGGCCATGATTACAATCAGGGCAAAGAGGTTTATGCAGAGTTCTGGGAACAGAAATTTTTCTTACAAGAGAGATGGTGTAGCTGGTTTTGACAAGAGCAAGGTGGAGTGTTTCAACTGTCACAAGATGGGACACTTTGCTAGGGAGTGCAAGAGCACACAGGCTGGAGGATCTCAGAATGGTTTTGTAAGAAATAATTCTGGTCCTCAAAGAAGATTGATACCAGTTCAGAACACCACTTCAGATTCATTGGTTGCTCAAGATGGAATGGGAGGATTTGACTGGAGTGACCAAGAAGAGCTTGTAGTTCAGAATCAAGCTTTGATGGCTGTCACAGAAGAACCAGAGCCTTCAGACATTCCATATGAGGTACAATCTAAATTATGTTCTCCTGCATGTAAGAAAATGGTTAAATTTTATAGGGATCATAATATGGTTGTGTGTAATGAATTAAAAGCTTGTAAGGAAAAGAGTCAACATGCCACTTTAGCTATTGAAAACTTAGAAAATCAGATAAAAGCTTATGAAAAGAATGAATCTCAATTTCACTTAGATATTAAGTATCTAAATTGGGAAAAGAAAGCTTTACAAACAAAAGTTGATATGCTAAGTGCTAAGTTGGCTGAGGCAATTTCTGATAAGGAGTCAATAAAATTGAAAGTTGATGAATTGGAAAATGTTTCAAAAGGTGTTCAAAACTTAATCAAGTCTCAAATTCATGATAAATTAAAACTTGGATTAGGTTACAACCTTAATGCTGTTCCTCCACCTTATAATCATACTTATTTCCCACCTAAAAGTGATTTTGTTTTAGAAACACTTAAGGTAGGTGTGTCTGAGGAGGTTAAAAAGGTAGATCCAGTTGTTAATTGTGATGATAATGTGAATTTTGATAAAGTTGAGGTATCTGATTGGACTGAGGAAGATGAGAGTGATAATAATAGCTCATCAGGTGGTAATTCTGTAGATGGTAGTGTTAAGTCTATTACTGGTCTAGTTTCTGAACTTAATAGTACTAAACTAGAAGAGGGTAAAAAGATGTTTGTTGAGAAAGCAAAAGCTCAAATAGATCAAGTCAGGAAAACCAACAAGATTAGTTCAGGTTTAGGGTATGTACACAAAAAGGTCAATACTGAATCAAAAGACAAGTTGAAATCTGAGTGTGATAAGTGTACATGTAAATCAAAGAAGTCTGAGTTACATACTGCAAGTAATTTGAATAAATCCATTCCCAGGGGTAATCAAAGAAATTGGAACCAATTGGTTTCACAAAGGTTGGGTAATGGGTTTGAATGTGTGAAAAGAAAGTCATGTTTTATTTGTGGTAGATATAATCATCTTCAACAGGACTGTTACTACAATCCTAAAAATAATAGGAACAGTGGTACAGGTCATGTGTTGATAAATAAGCCTAACAGAGGCAAGGCTGCAGCCCTTGTTAATGCTACAGCAGTGCCCCTGTCAACGGCTAACAGAGGCAAGACACGAACGGGGGAGGGTTTGACCACTGTCAGGCATGGTACCTCTGCTGGTATTAAACATTTCAAAAGAATGTATATACCAAGTAAAGCTACCACTGCCAGGGTAATCAATACAAACTTAAAGGTGACCACTGTCAGACCATTAACCCCTGTTAGGTCAAAAATTGATTGTTTTTGGAGACATAAAAATGAGTGTAAATCTGAAGTGTCCAAAACCAATGCAGCACTGAGATCAATCACTGTCAAAAGGGTTGATGTCAAAGGTGCTCATGGGAAACCCAAAGCCAAATTGGTTTGGGTTCCCAAGAAAAACTAATTGTTTTTCTCATATATGTGCAGGGCAAGCCACCAAGCTTATGGCATATTGATTCTGGCTGTTCAAGACACATGACTGGAGATAGGAAAAAGCTACAGGACTTTAAAGCGTTTGATGGAGGAGATGTAGCATTTGGAAGCAATCCTAAAGGAGGTAAAATCACAGGTAAAGGTAAGGTAAAAAGCAGTAAGCTCACTTTCAATGATGTTTACTATGTTGAGCAATTGAGATACAATTTGCTTAGTGTGAGTCAAATCACAGATAAGCAGAATCCTGTATATTTCACTGACACAGAATGCCTTATACTTTCTGAAAAACTCAAAATACCTGAAGATAAGATTTTAATGAGAGTTCCAAGAAAGGATAATGTATACTGTAGTGATTTAAACAAGATGGAATCTCAAAATGTTAACTGTCTCATTTCTAAAGCTACTTTATCTGAATCTGAACTATGGCATAGGAGGATGTGTCACTTGAATTTCAAGACCATGAATAAACTTGTTAGGAATAAGCTAGTGAGAGGCTTACCTGAAAAGTTATTTGAATGTAGTGACCACTGTGTAGCATGTCTCAAAGGCAAGCAACACAAGACCTCTTATAAGACCAAGCTTGTGAATACCAATACCACTCCCTTACACCTGTTACATATGGATTTGTTTGGCCCTACCAATGTAGCTAGTCAAGGGAAGAAATCTTATTGTTTGGTAATAACTGATGATTACTCTAGAATGAGTTGGGTGTTCTTTCTTAGGACTAAGGATGAGACAGGTGAAATACTTAGATCATTCATAACTAGGATTGAGAATTCAACTAATCAAAAGGTTAAGATCATCAGGTGTGATAATGGGACAGAATTTAAGAATCATAAGATGAATAAGTTCTGTGAGGATAAAGGTATAGAAAGACAGTATAGTGCACCTAGAAAAGATGTAGACGTCTAAAGTTCTTTGTCATCCTTAAGGTTCTTGTAACCCCGATACTAAAGGGTATCCGTCTTGTTAATTCATTAATAAGATTAGGGATTTGGCCATTGATAACATTGATGTTGTTCTTATTATTCCTCTGCATAATTTTATCATTGTTATCGTTAATTGTTAATCCTAGATCAAGACCTAAAAAGTCTCGAGCTAGATCGTTATTAGGTTTTCACAATAAAGATTTGAAGGTCAAGATTTGCAGCTTATTATGCATGACATGTTTACAAGAAATCAAGAACTAAGGGGAAGTTTGCGCAAGAAGATGTTTATTTTGTCATCATCAAATAGGGGAAGATTGTTAGGATATTTTAATTTGATGATACAAAATAATTAAAGATGAGGGACTAAAATTGTAAATTGTTTAATTATTATTCTCCTACGATTAGGGTTTCTTGTAAACCTAGTATCTCTAGTATATAAAGAGATATTGGGTGTAGGTAAAATGTGTGCACCTAGAAAAGATGTAGACGTCTAAAGTTCTTTGTCATCCTTAAGGTTCTTGTAACCCCGATACTAAAGGGTATCCGTCTTGTTAATTCATTAATAAGATTAGGGATTTGGCCATTGATAACATTGATGTTGTTCTTATTATTCCTCTGCATAATTTTATCATTGTTATCGTTAATTGTTAATCCTAGATCAAGACCTAAAAAGTCTCGAGCTAGATCGTTATTAGGTTTTCACAATACCAGCCAGTCGTGACCAACCTGGTCACAATTTGAGATCAAGTCGTAAAGGTTGGGAAGTTGGCGATATGCCACTTCGAAAGTGTGTATCAGTTGTACAGCGGAATCCCTTCAGGTATAATCGTACATACATGTATATAGATATGCAGAAACAGTATACACGTAAGGCCTATTCATATATACCTACAGTACATATAATAGCCTAGGGTGTCTAGCAAGTAACAATTAACAATCAGAGTCAACTGCTGCATTCCCTTTCAATATAACCCCTTTCAGATCTTACATCATCTTTGCTTAATTGTACATAGTTAGCTACGCTATGTTAAATTAAGTTCGTATGATGTAATCACTGAACTAGTTATACCTAATAAGGAATACTGCCTAATGGTCATAGTCTAGGCCCACTAAATGCAACCTAGTTCACTACAACCTTAGGCTCTGATACCAATCTGTAACACCCTCAAATTTCGGGTTGCGGAAGCGATCGGGTCGGGTGTTACCAAATCAAATATCACAGCATAAGATGCATAATGAACGACTCTAAATGAGACGTTTGAAAATAGTTATTACATTTCCCAAAATAAAATGTATACGAGTTGCGAGTTCGCAAAATACTTTCAATACATAACTGATAATACGAAAATTATGCAAAGACATCCAATTGTCAAAACGTGCGACTCGAGCTAGAAATCCTGTAGGCCAATCCTACTATTGCAGTGTACCTGAGAATGCACACTAAAAGGGTCAGCTGGAAAGCTGGTGAGTTCACAAGTAATTTGTAAAAACAAGTAGTTCGAGTAATAAATATTTCATTCAGAAATATCAATCAAGTTTAGCAGTTTAAATAACAACAGTTGCCCCTCGAGGCAGTTATAAGTAATTTATGGTAAGCAGGTGAACCTAATCAATAGATTTCTAGTCAAGTAAAGGGGACCAATCCCCAGCAGGTGTGTTATCAGGTAAGATATTGCCACCTGGCAATATGTATACTAGAGTAGCGTAAGGTGACTATCTGTCGTGCTACTGGCCGAAAGCAATCAAGCAAGAAAGTCCTTAGACGGTCGGGGTATTGCTCCCCGGCAATACGGTACGGATAGTTTATACGGTTTCAAGTATTAGTTCTACGGTTACTAATAGGTCACGATGCCACCTGGCATGAAAGGTTGCACCCCGGCAACGTGATCAAGTTATCTGTTTTGTGATTGTGTCATATCGGTACGGTTTGTAATAACAGTCAAGTGAGCAAAAGCTCGTTGTTTCCCTGAGTCTCCAACTCGTAAGTTATCTAGTAATCACCTATAGTGATGGTAATGGGTATCCCCCAAAGGATATGTCAAGTTACGTCCCGCAGGACCACGTTTAAATAAATATATCAGTTATCGAGTCACGACCCCTACCGTAAGAATGCGTAGGTCCGTGCTAAGAGTAAGTAAAGCATATAGCTATATGCTGAGTATGAGTAACCGTGCAGTTCCGTAGAACTACGATGGAGTATAAATTCATATGCCGAGCCAACGACCCCGACTGTAATAGTTCGTCGGTCCGTTGCTGAGTGTGAGCATTCAGCTCGTAAGTAAGTTGTACCACCCACCGTGGTATCGTGAGCATCCAGCTCGTACGTAAGTTGTACCACCCACCGTGGTATCGTGAGCATCCAGCTCGTACGTAAGTTGTACCACCCACCGTGGTATCGTGAGCTCGTTTGTAAATCCGTAATACCAATCACATTGGTATCGTGTTTGTACCACCCACCGTGGCATCGTTTTGCTTCACATATAGTGACAGCATCCGTTATTCTCCCGCAGGAGATGCAAGTAATCGTTTTGGCAGTACACGACATGCCCGTAAGTAAGTTAGCCCAAGGCTAGTACAGTGTTACAGGCACTCAACAGTACCTCAAGTTGTGACGCAATTCACAGTAGTATATCATTCTAAGAAATGTAGGAGCGTCACCTAGATGTAAGGGATGATCGTAATCAATTAGTAGGTACGTATCTACGTCACCTAGTTTGCCTGAAGTAATGTGTAAAGTCTAAGTCACTTAACTGTAGGGAAGTACTTTCAGTACTTAGTTAAAGTCATCCGTTAGTTCGTAAAGATAGTCATCACTGAACTAGCAAATCGGTGCCTCTAGTTGGTATTCACAAGTCCACTAGTCATTTCTAGTACTTAGCAAGTCACTGATGTAGTGAGGCGTTTATTCCCTAGATATCATATGTAATATAATTCTAGATGTTTCTAACACGGTCATACTTAATATCTCTAAGTATGGTCAAGTGGTTCGTAGCTGTCGTAATCTAACACCGTTACCATAAACTATTGTAAAACGTTTGTAAAGATTTATACAGTGGAAAGTAGTAAAACAGGAGTATGCATTCCCACCCCGAAATCAGTTGAAAACAGTAAAAGAGTGGGGTTATGAACTCACCTGAGGAGCTAGCGTCCTAATGTAGCGAGTCGTGCCGATAGTAATCTCCTAGTGTCCTAAACACGTGAGATTTCGTATAAGTGAGTGGACGTTTAAGTAAAACAATCCAATTTGTTGTTCGTTCGGTTAAATTGTACTCAATGTGTTTGATAAGTATTTATGTTTGAATTTCGTAAAGTAATTGCGTTCCGTTTGTCGCGTCTCGAAATTATATTTAGAAAATATAATTTAGTTGATTTCGTATAAAAATGTGTGCAAACGCGTTTCAGTTCATATATAAATTGCGTATACGTTTTCGGATAAGTTTGACATTTTAAAAGTGAGTTTTTAGTTCAAAAACTGATAATAGCGACACTTCATGCGTCACTAAGGGGTTTATAGCGTCACTAGGCTAGTGACTCAGAAGTTAGGAAAATTCAGCATTTTAGCGACACTTAATTAGTGCCGCTATGGGTTAGTGACGCATATAGCGTCACTTATCAAGTGACGCAGAAGGCTAGTGACGGTATTCGTTTCTGCAGAAAGTTGTGGTTTCTACTGAAGGTAGCGACACTTGAGAAGTGCCGCATGTTTCTGCCGATAGTTATGTGACCGCGTCACTATAGAAGTGACGGTATAAGTGTTTTAGCGGCACTCAGGTAGTGACGCTATAAGGGCGGCAGAGAGGCATAGCGACACTTAGTGACGCTAGTACTGTTTTTGGTCTGTGGGCGACACTTCCGTCTGCTCGACGGGTTTTCACCCAAAACCACGGATCGAACCCAAAAATCACGTTTTTGACCACAACAAACTTATATAATGATGATATATGATGAAATAAGCTAAATAAACATGAAACTAAGGAGGGATCGAAGGTTTTCTTACAAATCACAAATGGGATCCGAAAATGGTGATAACGATGATGAAATCGTGGTGATGATGAAGAAGATGATTACAGCGATGGTGGTGATGACCCTCACGATGATGATGACGATTTTTGTTGTTGTTATTGTTTTGTTGTTGTGGTAAGTATTGAGAGAGATTGAGATGAGAGGTTGAAGAAGAAGAAGAAAAATGAAAGAGAATGAGAAAATGAGGTGGGGTGGAGGTGGGTTTTACCCACTTCCAGATCACGCTTCGCGGACTGTGGTCTCCAACCACAGTGTAAAATACCCGTGATTAATTTGTCCGATGTAATTTAAAATAACATTTTAAATTCTAAAAATTGTTTTGTATTCTTACGAAATGTTTTATAAAAATATTACTGGAACTTAATGTTTAATAAATTATTTTCACGCGGTTTCGAATAATTTAGAATGTGTTTTAAATAAAAAGCGAATTACATTTTTGAACGTTTATTACTTTAAATCTATGATTTTGTTTATATCATTTTGTAAGTATTTTTAGTAAAATATTTCACTCGATCTTTAAAAGGTAACTATTTAAAGTTTAAAAATGGTGCGAAATTTGACCTTTTTGACGAGGTGTTACATTCTCCCCCTGTTAATAAAATTTCATCCCGAAATTTAAAAGTGATGTCGTGGTCATGTGAGGTCTAGGGAGCAATGTACGTACATGTTGTTTGTCGAGTAGGTTTTAGACATATCATGTCTTATAATGGGGTTGAAGGGCAGTCAATCCATGACTGTGTCGCGGTTTATCGTTGTAGTCACATTCTGACTATATTGTTTACATGTTTAAGTTGTGGTTGCTAAGGAACCGTTTACATTGTAGTCCCCTCGGGACTTGATGGTTGTCACAACGTGACCGTTCAGCGAGTAGTCCTATCAGGACTGAGTGATTTGTGTACGTTCAGTTGATTAGTCTGCTGAAAGCAAACTCTAGCTTTTATGTTTTGCTTAATTCGTGTAGTCGGTATTAATTCATGTAATCGGTATTATTTTGGAATTAACATTCCCGTCGATCGAAACGTTGTGTTTAACTTGAAGGTTTAGTATTGAATAGGGACATACCCGTGATATTGCCGCGGTTTCGTCCGGTCCCTCCGGAGTTGATCATGAGGATTTTTCGTTTCTGATTTGGGCAATCTTTCTTGAAATGTCCAGGAGTGTTACATTTGAAACACGTTTGTTGTCCACCGGGATTGGCAGGAACTCTACAGTCCTGAATTTGGTGTCCAAATCGTTGACATCTCTCGCAAGGTAGGCCACAAGGGCCGGTATGATGTCGTTTACAGTTGTGACAAAATGGTTTATCCCCAGCATAGCCCCGCTTTCCTTTGTATTCAGAAGGGTAAGATTTCAAGGGTTCGGGTTGATTGGTTGGATCATGACTGGTGCTGGAATCGCCATTCCATTTTCGTGTATGATTTTCAGTTGTGGGGGTTCCGCGTTGAACCACCCGCGCCATGAGTTTGTGAGTCATGCGAACAGCGTCGCGAATAGTGTTGGGTTTAGAGGAGGTAACCATGTCCGCGATTTGTGCCGGAAGTCCTTCGATGTATTGTTCGATTCGTTTGCTTTCTGGGTTTACTAGAGATGGGCAAAGGAGTGCCAGTCGGTGAAAACGATTGGTATAGGTCATGATGTCGTTGTTTTTCACGGTAAGATGCCAGAGTTCCTTCTCAAGTCGGTGTAGTTCCTCGCTAGGACAATATTCGTCCCTCATCAGTTGTTTCAGTTCCTCCCAAGAAAGTTCATAGGCGGTGTCAACCCCTACGTGACCAACCTGGTCACAATTTGAGATCAAGTCGTAAAGGTTGGGAAGTTGGCGATATGCCACTTCGAAAGTGTGTATCAGTTGTACAGCGGAATCCCTTCAGGTATAATCGTACATACATGTATATAGGTATGCAGAAACAGTATACACGTAAGGCCTATTCATATATACCTACAGTACATATAATAGCCTAGGGTGTCTAGCAAGTAACAATTAACAATCAGAGTCAACTGCTGCATTCCCTTTCAATATAACCCCTTTCAGATCTTACATCATCTTTGCTTAATTGTACATAGTTAGCTACGCTATGTTAAATTAAGTTCGTATGATGTAATCACTGAACTAGTTATACCTAATAAGGAATACTGCCTAATGGTCATAGTCTAGGCCCACTAAATGCAACCTAGTTCACTACAACCTTAGGCTCTGATACCAATCTGTAACACCCTCAAATTTCGGGTTGCGGAAGCGATCGGGTCGGGTGTTACCAAATCAAATATCACAGCATAAGATGCATAATGAACGACTCTAAATGAGACGTTTGAAAATAGTTATTACATTTCCCAAAATAAAATGTATACGAGTTGCGAGTTCGCAAAATACTTTCAATACATAACTGATAATACGAAAATTATGCAAAGACATCCAATTGTCAAAACGTGCGACTCGAGCTAGAAATCCTGTAGGCCAATCCTACTATTGCAGTGTACCTGAGAATGCACACTAAAAGGGTCAGCTGGAAAGCTGGTGAGTTCACAAGTAATTTGTAAAAACAAGTAGTTCGAGTAATAAATATTTCATTCAGAAATATCAATCAAGTTTAGCAGTTTAAATAACAACAGTTGCCCCTCGAGGCAGTTATAAGTAATTTATGGTAAGCAGGTGAACCTAATCAATAGATTTCTAGTCAAGTAAAGGGGACCAATCCCCAGCAGGTGTGTTATCAGGTAAGATATTGCCACCTGGCAATATGTATACTAGAGTAGCGTAAGGTGACTATCTGTCGTGCTACTGGCCGAAAGCAATCAAGCAAGAAAGTCCTTAGACGGTCGGGGTATTGCTCCCCGGCAATACGGTACGGATAGTTTATACGGTTTCAAGTATTAGTTCTACGGTTACTAATAGGTCACGATGCCACCTGGCATGAAAGGTTGCACCCCGGCAACGTGATCAAGTTATCTGTTTTGTGATCGTGTCATATCGGTACGGTTTGTAATAACAGTCAAGTGAGCAAAAGCTCGTTGTTTCCCTGAGTCTCCAACTCGTAAGTTATCTAGTAATCACCTATAGTGATGGTAATGGGTATCCCCCAAAGGATATGTCAAGTTACGTCCCGCAGGACCACGTTTAAATAAATATATCAGTTATCGAGTCACGACCCCTACCGTAAGAATGCGTAGGTCCGTGCTAAGAGTAAGTAAAGCATATAGCTATATGCTGAGTATGAGTAACCGTGCAGTTCCGTAGAACTACGATGGAGTATAAATTCATATGCCGAGCCAACGACCCCGACTGTAATAGTTCGTCGGTCCGTTGCTGAGTGTGAGCATTCAGCTCGTAAGTAAGTTGTACCACCCACCGTGGTATCGTGAGCATCCAGCTCGTACGTAAGTTGTACCACCCACCGTGGTATCGTGAGCTCGTTTGTAAATCCGTAATACCAATCACATTGGTATCGTGTTTGTACCACCCACCGTGGCATCGTTTTGCTTCACATATAGTGACAGCATCCGTTATTCTCCCGCAGGAGATGCAAGTAATCGTTTTGGCAGTACACGACATGCCCGTAAGTAAGTTAGCCCAAGGCTAGTACAGTGTTACAGGCACTCAACAGTACCTCAAGTTGTGACGCAATTCACAGTAGTATATCATTCTAAGAAATGTAGGAGCGTCACCTAGATGTAAGGGATGATCGTAATCAATTAGTAGGTACGTATCTACGTCACCTAGTTTGCCTGAAGTAATGTGTAAAGTCTAAGTCACTTAACTGTAGGGAAGTACTTTCAGTACTTAGTTAAAGTCATCCGTTAGTTCGTAAAGATAGTCATCACTGAACTAGCAAATCGGTGCCTCTAGTTGGTATTCACAAGTCCACTAGTCATTTCTAGTACTTAGCAAGTCACTGATGTAGTGAGGCGTTTATTCCCTAGATATCATATGTAATATAATTCTAGGTGTTTCTAACACGGTCATACTTAATATCTCTAAGTATGGTCAAGTGGTTCGTAGCTGTCGTAATCTAACACCGTTACCATAAACTATTGTAAAACGTTTGTAAAGATTTATACAGTGGAAAGTAGTAAAACAGGAGTATGCATTCCCACCCCGAAATCAGTTGAAAACAGTAAAAGAGTGGGGTTATGAACTCACCTGAGGAGCTAGCGTCCTAATGTAGCGAGTCGTGCCGATAGTAATCTCCTAGTGTCCTAAACACGTGAGATTTCGTATAAGTGAGTGGACGTTTAAGTAAAACAATCCAATTTGTTGTTCGTTCGGTTAAATTGTACTCAATGTGTTTGATAAGTATTTATGTTTGAATTTCGTAAAGTAATTGCGTTCCGTTTGTCGCGTCTCGAAATTATATTTAGAAAATATAATTTAGTTGATTTCGTATAAAAATGTGTGCAAACGCGTTTCAGTTCATATATAAATTGCGTATACGTTTTCGGATAAGTTTGACATTTTAAAAGTGAGTTTTTAGTTCAAAAACTGATAATAGCGACACTTCATGCGTCACTAAGGGGTTTATAGCGTCACTAGGCTAGTGACTCAGAAGTTAGGAAAATTCAGCATTTTAGCGACACTTAATTAGTGCCGCTATGGGTTAGTGACGCATATAGCGTCACTTATCAAGTGACGCAGAAGGCTAGTGACGGTATTCGTTTCTGCTGAAAGTTGTGGTTTCTACTGAAGGTAGCGACACTTGAGAAGTGCCGCAAGTTTCTGCCGATAGTTATGTGACCGCGTCACTATAGAAGTGACGGTATAAGTGTTTTAGCGGCACTCAGGTAGTGACGCTATAAGGGCGGCAGAGAGGCATAGCGACACTTAGTGACGCTAGTACTGTTTTTGGTCTGTGGGCGACACTTCCGTCTGCTCGACGGGTTTTCACCCAAAACCACGGATCGAACCCAAAAATCACGTTTTTGACCACAACAAACTTATATAATGATGATATATGATGAAATAAGCTAAATAAACATGAAACTAAGGAGGGATCGAAGGTTTTCTTACAAATCACAAATGGGATCCGAAAATGGTGATAACGATGATGAAATCGTGGTGATGATGAAGAAGATGATTACAGCGATGGTGGTGATGACCCTCACGATGATGATGACGATTTTTGTTGTTGTTATTGTTTTGTTGTTGTGGTAAGTATTGAGAGAGATTGAGATGAGAGGTTGAAGAAGAAGAAGACAAATGAAAGAGAATGAGAAAATGAGGTGGGGGTGGAGGTGGGTTTTACCCACTTCCAGATCACGCTTCGCGGACTGTGGTCTCCAACCACAGTGTAAAATACCCGTGATTAATTTGTCCGATGTAATTTAAAATAACATTTTAAATTCTAAAAATTGTTTTGTATTCTTACGAAATGTTTTATAAAAATATTACTGGAACTTAATGTTTAATAAATTATTTTCGCGCGGTTTTGAATAATTTAGAATGTGTTTTAAATAAAAAGCGAATTACATTTTTGAACGTTTATTACTTTAAATCTATGATTTTGTTTATATCATTTTGTAAGTATTTTTAGTAAAATATTTCACTCGATCTTTAAAAGGTAACTATTTAAAGTTTAAAAATGGTGCGAAATTTGACCTTTTTGACGAGGTGTTACAGAAATCGTATGGAATAAGGTATCGGTTTGACCCCTATTTATAGTTGAGGAAGAAAACCCCAGATTTCTGAATTCGACCTCCAACCGGCGGTTGGACCTTCCAACCGGCGGTTGAGGCTGTGTCCTTAACCGACTCGGAAACCCTAATCTCAACCGGCGGTTGGACTCTCCAACCGGCGGTTGGATTGGTTCTGGAACCTTCCGCCTTTTAATTCTATTTGATTATTATAATTAATAAACCATTTATTAATTTAATCAAAACAATTATAATATTAATACTAATTAATATTACACCTTATGTAACTCTCTTGACTGTGTATTGAGGGCAACCCAAAAAGGACTTTACCATTAATGATAGTCTCACCAGTTAGTTATGATATTGGACACTATTCCAACAGTCTCCCACTTGGACAATTCATCAACTACTATTGGTCTCAAGGCTATATCACATTAACTATGTAAAGTGTGCATCCAAGCAACTGCCGAACTCTGATCTCATCTTTAGAGTTAGTCCTTTAGATAAGTGATCAACCATTCATTTGTTTCACGATATCTTATGAACCGAGACATGGATTATAATCAACCTCAAGATTCATATATGTTTTCCGATTTCCGATTATATTGACTATATGAGACTACTGAACTATCACTTTAGTCTCGGCCAGGCCTAGCACTTTTTAAGTCAAAATTTAATCATCAGAGGGCCCATGATATCTCTTTTCCATTTTAGGCAAAAGGAACAAATAAATATCGACTACATAGCACTAGTCAACTTATCGTATCATACCCATCATACCCTTTATAACTGCCTTTTACGCACAGTTTTAGAATAGATTAAAGTACAACAGATGTGAAGAACTAGATACTCATGTATCTCTATTTTAAGAATAGAAGATATTATCATCTCAGAGTTACTCGTGATTTCAATCCATGAAGTAACTTCCATGAGTGCGGGTTTCTCCTATACTTAAATCCCCATTAAGTACCCATGAGTGTTGCAGCAATCTCCATGCCATGTCTATCTCCATAGTCATCTACTAACACTCCATGACTGTAACAACCCCAAAATTTGGGCCAATTTAAAATTTCCCTAATTACGTGTTTACTACTTGTATTTAATATGAAATAGGATTAAATACGTTACTTACATATATATATATATATATATATATATATATATATATATATATATATATATATATATATATAGGTGATATATATATATACACGTATACGATTCGTTCAAATCGTATAAAACTACAATTGTACAAACATACGGACGTTGGTAAAACAATTATTAAATAATGCGGAATTATTTAATCACTTCAACTATTACTTTATATTATGTTTATAATATAACGAAAACGTACGTTTTAATCAAAACGTCTCCGAACTCTCCGAAAACTCGACCAACCGACAAAACAAAACAAAGTTATGTTTTATAACTTATAAACTAGTATTTTGATAAAATACTTCAACTAAATTATCGAATAATATTTCGTATTTTAAAAACGTATAAATAAAACGCGTATAAAATGATTTTAACGTTTAAACGATCGGGGAAACGAACACCGCACGGAGCGCAAACACGAGGGAACGAAACTTGGTGAGATCCACACATGGTGGACCCCACCAACCGGCCAAGACAAGGGGACACACCCCCTCACCTTTCTTCTTCCATACACAATACACACACACACACTCCACCCCTTTTCTCTCAACTCTCTCTCTAACTCTACTCTCTCTCTATCTCGGTCTCTCTCTCTAGCCCAAAAACTACCACAAAAACTCCCTAAATCACCTAGCTCGTTTGGAGGAAGTTGATCACGACAACGAGCTCTACAATTCTATCTTTTCGGTTTCTCGATCCGACGACTTTGTAAGTTTTCCGGCGACTCTCGAACTTTTCTGATTTCAATTATTTTGCTAGATTATTGTTCCCCTAGCTTAGTAATGTCCAAATATATAATTAAAACTCGTTTTTGAAAACATTATCGAAAATGTCGGTTTTGGTCACTTTTAAGAAAACGACACCTCGAACACTAAAAACGTCAACTAATAATTTTTATGAACTCATTATAACATTCTAAAGCTAGTGTAAAAGTTTCGGGTCAAACCGAGGTCGTTTGACCCCAAAAACCGAGCTTAAAAACGTAACAGCCCTTGTGTTGCATCAGATCAAAAATCTATGAGACACAAGGCTTGTGTCGCATAGAAGCATAAGACACAAGGCTTGTGTCGCATAAACCATAAGACACAAGCATTGTGTCGCATAACCCATAAGACACAAGCGTTGTGTCGCATCAGACATAAGACACAAGCGTTGTGTCGCATAAAACATAAGACACAAGGACTGTGTCGCATTTTGTGTTGCATTAAGTTGCGTATCATAAGACACAAGCCTTGTGTTGCAGAACACAAGGATTGTGTCGCATAAATCATAAGACACAAGCATTGTGTCGCATATTGTGTCGCAGAATGAGACACAAGCCTTGTGTTGCGGAACACAAGCCTTGTGTTGCGGAACACAGCACTGTGCATTTAGTGTCGCAAAAACCCAAAAACAGAAGCTAAAAACATTCTAAGTGTTTAAAAATCACTTTTCAACAACCAAATCAAATACGATACGATTATACATGAAAATACTATACTTTTGGAAGTATACACAAATACTCGAATACGTACAAGATTATACTTAACCGAACGTGAGATTTCACTCACACACACGAGACTGCACTCGAAAATACTTAGGAGATTAAACTCCAACGAACTTAAACTTGTACAACTACACGGGATTGCACCCGATGCGAACTTATGAGTTCACTCCAAATACTTACGTGTGGGATTACATGCTAACTGATACGAACTTACACTCGAACACATACGAGATTTCACTCATACACTCTAGGGTTACACCCACTCGGATTTACATTCACTTGAACGTTACACGTTACAATACAAACGTACTTGACAACTATACGATTACAACAACTGCATAATAATAATAGATGAGATTATTATTACATTCCGATACCAACGGGTCGTACAACTTTTATACAAACTACAAATACAAACAAATACAAACGTACAAACAACAAATGGACATTAACTAGTTTGGGAACAACTAGCATGGATACCTTACAAGTATTCCATTTACTTACTAAACCTTATGCATATTAGGACGCTAAGGGTTGCTAGTCCGGGATACTACTTTGCTTGCTTACTGCATTGTCTGCTAGACTCAGGTGAGTCTCACAGCCCCTACTTTACTGTTTTTACTCAGGGGTGAGATGCATTACTGTTTTACATGAACACACGTACTTACTTACTGCCACGATTTACTTACTTTACTGAATTATGGATACGCCAATTGCATGAGTTTCGTTTAATCCAATGAAAGCCTCCTTAATCATAGTTGTTAGTTATGGGATAAGCGCGAGTTTTAGTATATGGATCCATTTGGGACTGACAATCCCCGCCCGGGGTAGCACGCACTACCCCGAACCGTTACTGTAGAAACGGGCGTTTCTTACTCGTTTCATATGAATGTTTTTGGATTAACATTCACGGGGGTACTATATTTACTGTATGTTAAGCTTCAACTATGGTGGCTCATGGCAAGGGTATCAAACGATTAGCATGACCTGCAATCCATACTTAAGTGAATGATTAGCAGGACCTGTGATCGTTACTTACTGACTGGCAAATGATTTACAAATACTACTTGTGTGTTCAAACTATTTACTTACTTACAAACCTGTGAGATTCACCAACCTTTTGGTTGACCGTTTTAGTAATGCTTCTCAGGTACACAGCATCAGTAGGGATGCCCAGCAGGATAAGCTTACTTAGCTCGAGTCGCATGCATATACAAGCTTGGAGATTTTATTACATTACTTTTGTACTAGTTGTTATGTATTAGAATCTCTAGAAATTTACACTAAACTCGAGCTTGTATTTTGAATTACTTATGTATTAATGTAATAACTTTTCGAACGTCTCATTTAGAGTCGTTCACTGTATCCTTTGTGCTTGTGATTATTGATTAGTAACATCCAAAACTCGCTTCCGCAAATTGTTAAATTTGGGGGTGTTACAATGACAGTCTTAATTCACCACATACTTCCAATAGTGTGATCGACTGAGGAGGTTTGAGTAAGAACTTATTAATCTGGAAGTGGTGTCTAAACATGCAAAACTGAAACACAACGACAAACAATAGTAAATGGTAGAACTCCTTCCCATTAAAAATCTCCATTATTAATCACCAAGTCTATTACAGTTTCTATCATTGTTTATAACGTTTCAAATTCAAACTAACAACTAAAACTTTACATTATCTCTTAAACCTATGCTTCTAGCATGTTCATCGTGTTTGGACTTTCCTAGAGGCTTTGTGAAAGGATCAGCTGGATTTTCCTCTGATCTTATGCTCTTCACAATTACATGTCCTTCTTCAACTTTACTTCGGACAAAATGGTATTTCCTTTCAATGTGCTTTGACTTTCCGTGATCCTTGGGTTCTTTACTCAAGGCAACTGCACTTTCATTATCACAGAATATAGCAATAGGATCTTGTACTGTTGGAACAACTCCAAGATCTCCAATGAAATTCCTCATCCAGATAGCTTCCTTTGCTGCTTCACTAGCCGCAATGTACTCAGACTCGCATGTAGAGTCTGCTACTGTATCTTGCTTAGAACTTTTCCATGTAACAGCTCCCCCATTTAGTAAGAACACCCAACCAGACTGTGAACGGCAATCATCTCTGTCTGTTTGGAAACTAGCGTCACTATTACCCATTACTCTTAGTTCCTCTTCTCCACCATAAACCAAGAACCTGTCTTTAGTATTTCTCAAATACTTGAGAATGTTCTTTACAGCTGTCCAATGACCTTCACCAGGATTCCACTGATGTCGACTCACTAAGCTCAAAGCAAATGAGACATTAGGTCTTGTACACGTCATGGCATACATGATCGATCCTATAGCCGAAGCATATGGGATTCGACTCATTTTGTCCAATTCTTGTTCTGACTTTGGACACAGATCCTTACTGATCTTTATGCCATGATTTAAGGGTAAGTTCCCTCTCTTAGATTTATCCATATTGAATCTTTTTAAGATTTTATCTAAGTACGTGTCCTGGCTGAGTCCTATGAGACGTTTTATCCTATCTCTATAAATCTTTATACCTAGGATATATGCTGCATCTCCAAGATCTTTCATAGCGAAACATTTTCCCAACCATGCTTTTACACCTTGTAAAGTTGGGATATCATTTCCTATGAGCAGTATATCATCCACATATAATACTAAGAATACTACAATACTCCCACTGAACTTGACATATATACAGGACTCATCTTCACTTCTAGAAAATCCAAACTCTGTGACTTTCTCATGGAAGCAGAGATTCCAACTACGTGAGGCTTGTTTAAGTCCATAAATAGCCTTTTCAAGCTTGCACACTCTATTAGGATACTTTGTATTTTCAAAACCTTCCGGTTGTGCCATGAACACATCCTCTGTCAGTTTCCCATTAAGGAAAGCGGTTTTGACATCCATTTGCCAAATTTCATAGTCATGAAATGTAGCTATGGCTAGCATAATCCTAATTGACTTAATCTTTGCTACTGGTGAGAAGGTTTCCTCATAATCAATCCCATAGGTTTGAGTATAGCCCTTTGCTACCAATCTAGCTTTATAAGTATGCACGTTCCCATCCATGTCTGTCTTCTTCTTGAAGATCCACTTTCATCCCACCGTCTTAAGACCGGGTGTAGTGTCAACTAAATTCCAAACTTGGTTGTCATACATGGACTGAATTTCGCTTTTCATAGCTTCCTTCCACTTAGCAGCCTCAGGGCCTGCCATCGCTTCCTTGTAGTTAGCAGGCTCATCTAATTCAGCCAGTGCACTATCACTTATCTTATCCCCTTCTTCTATTTGGTACCAATAATAGAACTGAGGAGGATTGCTAACTCTACTAGATCTGCGAACGGGTAAGGATATGTCTTCAGGTTTAACAGGTGTCTCCACCTCTTGTTGAACTTCAGTGTTTATTATAGGTTCTTCATCGATAGATTCTTGAATTTCTTCAAGATCAATTTTACTCCCACTGTCCTCTTTAGATATCATTTCCCTCTCAAGGAACACTCCTCTTCGAGCTACAAAGACCACATTTTCCTTGGGTCTGTAGAATAAATATCCAAATGACTCTTGTGGATAACCGACGAAAAGACACTTTTCAGATCTGGAGTCTAGTTTGTCCTGAGTTTCCCGTCTAACGTAAACTTCACAACCCTAGATTTTGATGTGACCAAGAGAAGGTCTCTTTCCTTCCACATCTCATAAGGTGTCTTTAAAACTTTCTTAGTGGGTATTTGATTTAAGATATGGGCGGCTGTTTCTAATGCATAACCCCAGAAACTTATTGGAAGTGTTGCTCGACTCATCATAGATCGAACCATGTCTAACAAAGTTCTGTTTCTCCTCTCAGCAACACCATTAAGCTGCGGTGTTCTAGGAGGTATTCCAAAATCTCTAAGATGATCGAGAAACTCGATACTAAGGTACTCTCCTCCCCTATCGGATCGGAGAACCTTTATCTTTCTGCCCAGTTGATTTTCTACTTCGTTTTGATATCTTTTGAACACCTCAAAGGTATCCGACTTATGTTTGATCAGATAAACATGTCCAAATCTGCTGAAGTCATCAGTAAATGTAACATAGTATCTATTTCCATCTTTTGTAGCACATCAGAATGGTCCACATACATCTGTATGTACCAAATCCAATAATCCTTCACCTCTTTCACATGATCCTGTGAATGGTGATTTAGTCATCTTGCCTAATAAACAAGATTCGCATACATCATCCGATTTGAGGTCGAATGATTCCAATACTCCATCCTTTTGGAGTTGGGCGATGCGTTTCTTGTTTATGTGCCCCAGACGATAGTGCCACAACTTGGATTTATCAAGCTCATTAGACGAATCAACATTTAAAATAACATTGCTAACACATTCAACATTTTCATATATGCCTTTGTAAGGAGAAGCTTTAAAAACAAAATAATTATTTAAATAAACCAAAATATCTCCATTTCCATTATCAAAAGTAAAATGATAACCATCTTTAAACAAAGCATAAAATGAAATAATGTTTCTAGTCATTTTTGACGAATAATAGCAATTATTTAAATCTATCCTAACTCCAGAATTCAGCATGAGCTCAAATCTTCCAATCTTCGTCACAGGTACAATTCCCTTGTTTCCCATAACTAGGTTGAGCTCTCCATGCTTCACACTTCTATTTTCCTTTAGCCCCTGCAATACAGTGCAAATGTGATTACCACATCCTATATCCAGAACCCATGAATTAGAAGTTGCAGTATTATGGAGTTCGATCATGAACTTACCTGAGTGAGTACTCTTCTCGACCTTTCCATCTTCAAGGTCCTTCAGGTACTTTGGGCAGTTACGCTTCCAATGCCCCTTAGTGTTGCAGTAGAAGCACACTGCTTCCTTAGGGTCACTAACAGGTGCAATCTCAGAATCAGTCCCTTTCTTGGACTTGCGAATAGACTTTCCATCAGCAGTCTTCCTTTTCCAATTAGAATTTGACCTTTTTCTTTTCTTTGCACTTTGACCAACAGTCAACACAGGAGCGGCTGAGCCAGAGGACACATCATCCTTTTTGATTCCTTGCTCAGCAGTTTGCAGTAAATTGTGGAGTTCCATTATTGAGCCTTCTCTCTCATTCATATTCATCTGATATGACATTACAAATTGATTGTAGACGGCTGGCAAACTGGATAGAATTATGGCGATGGAAAACTCTGTGTCAAATACCATGTTCAATGATTCCAACCTGTCAAAGTACCCTTTCATCTCTAAGACGAAAGCACAGATAGAAACTCCAGGTTTGGGCTTGCAAGCATGAGGGATTTCACCACATCAAGGTGTTCCTTGCTTGCCTTAGCCTGAAACATTTCTTTCAGCTGTTGGTTCATTTCATAAGCCTAAGTGTTTTCAGAAGTCTTTTGCAGTTCAGGGCTCATGGAAGATGCCATGATACAAGACACTTTATTCGCATCATCATAATGTTTCCGGTGTGCCTCAATCTCCTCTTGGGTTGATTCTTCATCAATTACGGGAATCTTCTCATCGAGAACATATTCCTTGTTCTCGTACCTCAAGGTAAACCTTAGGTTACGCATCCAGTCCATATAGTTTGGACCGGTTAGTCTTTCCCTTCCAAGAACTGAGAGTAGTGAGAAGTTCGAGTTGTGTGCGGGATTGGGGACGGGAGGATTTGCACCATTTAAATTAGCCATCTATGAGATAAAACAGTTTTAGTTAGTTTGAATATTCCTTAATTATTTACCCAATTTTCTAAATTAAGGCTAGGATCCATATTTTCAGTTTTATGAAAAGGGTCGCCGTAATCATATAACTAAAATACCATTATCTATTTCATTTCTATGGAACTCCTAGATCTTTGAGATTCATTGATTTCTATCAATGGCATGTTAATCTCGGTTATGCACATCTACTATTCATGACTGGTATGCCGAGGATCATGAACAAGATGGTGAATTAACCATGCAAACCCCGCTTGATCCCCGGCTCGAGTACGCTCGAGAATCGCGAGTCTCAATCATCTCTCATTATGTCCTCATATTAATGTGCCGGTAAACCACACAAGCTCCATTAACAGTTCATACGAGAGATGTGCGGATTTCATGGGTTAGCATACTATTCATCATTTCCTATAGCAAAAACGGGATTTTGTTTTACTATTTTAAGTCTACTTTTAATCTTGACATCATCCTATCAAAAGTCCTCGGTAGCTCCATCGAACGCACAAAGAAGCGGAGAAGTAGGTCAGCGCGAAGCTTATTAAAAACCTGACTTCTTTAGGGAAGCAGAGCGACCCGCCTTATACCTCTCTTATAGTTTGTTCCTTATGGGTGAGCCGATTTATCAATTGACTGACGATGTATTTAGACTTTTATTATACGTATATATAAATCATATTATACATATAATATTTCTTGAAGTTTAGGGTTCTATTTTAAACCTTTTAAAATCCGTGGTCTATTTTTAAACAATTTAAAATTATCAATATCTAAACTGTAAATACATATTACCTATTTAGATAATTCTCTTTCCAATTTATCTTTACCTACATACTATTGCAGATAATTGCATGCTACTATTTGTTAAGCCATGGCTCTGATACCACTGTTGGGTTTTCTATTCACTAACTAGATTATTATACACGCAGCGGAATAACAAAACTTTAAATAATCTAAGGAAATTAGGAAACTAAAACCCTAAGGGATCTTTAACTCTAACAACATAGTACAATGAACAAATTGGACAAGGAGAATATAAAGAAAACACTAACCTTAAGAGAAAACCTATTTCTCACGCGTAGACCAACGAGCAGAGCTTCGTTACTTGGAGGCAAGTACCCAAAGTAGAATACCTCTAATGCTTCACACCCAAAAACCCAAGAGAGAGTAGAATTTTCGAAATCCTTGAAAATTCGTACTTGAAATCGTATGGAATAAGGTATAGGTTTTGTGACAACTCTCCAAATTAGGTATTAATTAACATTTAAGCATGTGCATTCTTACGCTAATTTCCTGATTAAGTTTTAACAAAACTTTTTGATGTGATGTAAGCCTAGCAAGCCCAGTACTTTAAAATATAAAGTATTACAAATTATGTGATTAATAATAATCGCGTACAAATATATCGAAACAAACCCGACAAAAATAAATAACAAAAGTTCGTGATACAAAAGTTATTAATAACTCAATTATTAATTACGAATATTTATATATCTATAACAAATAGATAAAATGGTCTAAATATACGTTTAACATAAAACGTATTATAAACGAACAGAAACAATTCTAAAACGTACATAAAAGGTCCGAATCTGAAAAGTGTTATTTTTCTAACACGTTGTAAATCATTTAGAACATTACCTCAAAATATGAAATCCTAAATTAACTGAAATTTGGTGCTAAATTATTTGTGCGCAGTAAAATGTACAAAATTGTACATCTATTTAAAATAATGATAACATCATTATTCTGATTATAAATTACGAACCAGTAGAACACCTACAAAATAAAAATATAAAATGTTTATTTTTATATTGCTATAATTATACCCGTACTCGAATTTGAGGTGCCAAAAATTGGCACCTAACTCAAATAATTGAGGAGACCGTCTCTGTAACTAACCATACTCGTTTGAAATAATACTCCCTCCTTTCTCTGTGATCATTCGACTCATACACACACACCACCAATAATTTCATCTATCTATATTCTTCCTCTTTCTCTAAAAATTTACAAGATCAGTAGTAGCAAGAAGTAGCAGTAGTAGAACAACAAGATCAGGAACCATCATCATCATCCGTTCATCATTTCATCTCCCTCTCTTTGTAAGCAAATCTTTGATTCTTTGAATTCCTCACTTAAATTCGTTTATATATAGTGATAACATATCATAATCTAAACATATAACATATAACATATAACTTGGATGATTACTTGATGATTCATGAAAATGGACTATAAAAACCAAAACTTTGAATCCAAAATCAATACATGAAAACTTGTTAAAGAGATGTAATAAGTTGATATAAAGCTATATATTGTGGATATAAATACTTGGAATTGTAGTATAAAAGATTAGAACCAAAAACCATCGGGTATATATAATAACAGACACGAACAGGGGACTGAAAACGAGTCGGATCCGACGGATCACCCCAGGATCCGGCGGATCCTCACCTGGAAAACATATGAATCCGGCGGATTCAAGGGAATCCGGCGGATTCCCACATTTCGTCTCGCACACGACCTGATCGCTACAACCTGTGACCGAGTAAAAGACATACCCGATCCGGCGGATCCATGTAGGATCCGGCGGATCCTTGTGTTTCACACGCTCATGGCCTGGTCGCTTGAATACGATGCACGGGTAAAAGACACATACGATCCGGCGGATCATCAACGGATCCGGCGGATCCTAACTTCGAACACGTACATGCTTTGAACCTATGAACGAATAATAGACAAGCTTGATCCGGCGGATCATCGTGTGATCCGGCGGATCCTTCAACTTGTAACCCGATCCGGCGGATCAGTGTTTAGATCCGGCGGATCCCCTTAAACTTGAACGAATCCGGTTGATTCATGTGAATCCGGCGGATTCCCCTTAATTGAACTGGATCCGGCGGATTCAAATAGAATCCGGCGGATTCCCCACCTGGTCAACAACCTTGACTTTTATTTTTAAAGACAAACGATTCCGTTAACAATTACAATTGTTAGGAGACAATTACGAAACATCGTAAACAATTAATAAGACATTAATGTGATATATCCGAGACACGGACATTGGACTTATTTAATTCGTACGAACAAACGATATATGAAGGAATACATATATGACATATATATATATACGAACTTATGTACTATACGATTTGAATACGATTACAATTTCGGGATATTTAACACTTATTAAACAAACGTAACGATATTAAAAACAAATGATAATTATTAAACGGAATAAATATATTATCAAGTTTTATAACAAATAAAACTCGACATGTTTTAAATACGAAACAACGTATTACAATATATATATATATTCGGGAACACACGATATATATAGACACAAACTTATACGTTTACTTAAACAAATGAAAACTTATATATATTTTAATATACGTAAACAACGTATTGGTTGAATAAATACATACGGCACTTGTAACTATATATTTACACATATATATATACAATCGGATTACACGTTTAACAAACGTATAAACTAATAATATACAACAAGTATATTACTTAAGTATACATATATAGAACAAATATATGTACATACAATGATATTGGAATAACATTCGAATTATACGTACAACTACATACAAAGTATATGTGCAAAGGACAACAAAACGACCTTCCGTTAAATAGACAATTACATATTGGTTTGTACATTTACAAGTGTACGACTGAGAAATAATAACGTTATTTCTACACAATGTCACTAGCAAAGTTAACAACTTACATTAATAAGAAATCAACCATTTCTTCAAACAAACAAACTGCAACATAAGTGATTAAAACAAATCAACCGTACTTATGTTAATATATTTATTGTATATAGGTTAACAAACCTTGGGCAATTATCTGTTTGGCTGCTAGCTTTCATACCGAGCAAACTACAGTGAGTTCACAGCCCCTACTTTACAAATGTTTTATGCTTTTAAACATAGGGGTGTAAACATAGAAACTGCATGCAAACACATGCAGCAAATTATATAAATGCTTTATTGCTTTATACAACTGTTTGATATGAAATATTATTTCACAACTGTTTTGGGAATTAGACAACAAATCCTAGTACGGACCAGACTTGAGATGTGTGCATGAAAGACCTTATGTCATGCAGACTATAACCATTAGCTAGGTGACTCTAGCCACTGAGTATACGAATAGTACTATTGCCGTGACGACCCTCCTGTGGATGGAGAGTATACTTAATTGTCCTTCAGGCAAACAACATAAGTTTTGGTTGTGGTTTGGTTATAGGGTTAGGTCGCGTTACTTTAACCTGCGAGGTTTAGCTCACCTTTCAGGGGATTATAAGTCTAAGTATTTCCCACATATTATTTAGGATGAACGTATCCTACAACTGTTTTATACCGGTATACTTACTGGTTATATTTATATACTGGTAAACCACCAGACATACATTTTGGGTAACAACCCACATAAAAACTATATTTTAGGGTAACTATCCCTACAAACTTATATTTTGCAAAACCTGCAAACATTTACTTATTGAATAACATTTCAACAATACAAACATAAATGGTTTAACATACCGCATACTTATACAAAACCTGTGAATTCACTCAACATATTTGTTGACAACTTTCTTTCTATGTTTTATAGGAAATTAGCTACGTAAGTAAGAATCGCATGCATTCAGGATGGACAACCCTGGACTACTTAGGATGCCATTATTTTTGGGATAGCTTTTGAGGATTTCCTCTGTATTACTGCAGACATTGCAGTTATACTCATGAAATCTTATCTTAACATATGTATTGTAAAACTTAAACGTTTTAAACTTTATTACTACTGTATGACTTACATAGTCGTACTACTTTTGTAATAACTATTTTAAATTGGCATCCTTTATATATTATGTTATGTATGATCATATGCTCTGATACGATGAATGCACAATTGTAACGTCATCACCCCCGTTGTTAAACTGTTTACACATAATGCTTCCGCTAATATTAACTTGCTTCCACTAAACATTAAATAAACACAATTACCGATTTTGGGGGTGTGACAGATTTGACCCCTATTTATAGTTGAGGAAGAAAACCCCAGATTTCTGAATTCGACCTCCAACCGGCGGTTGGACCTTCCAACCGGCGGTTGAGGCTGTGTCCTTAACCGAATCGGAAACCCTAATCCCAACCGGCGGTTGGACTCCCCAACCGGCAGTTGGATTGGTTCTGGAACCTTCCGCCTTTTAATTCTATTTGATTATTATAATTAATAAACCATTTATTAATTTAATCAAAACAATTATAATATTAATACTAATTAATATTACACCTTATGTAACTCTCTTGACTGTTTATTGAGGGCAACCCAAAAATGACTTTACCATTAATGATAGTCTCACCAATTAGTTATGATATTGGACACTATTCCAACAGGTATCAGAGCGATAGTGATATCGCGTAAAAAGTCACGTTTTTACTATCGATATCTCTCTCATTCTTTAACGATTCTTGGCATATTAACTCAAAAACATTACAAATCAGTAGTATTATGCCAAGATGGTCAAAACAAGGTTGCACGATGAAAATCAAGCAAAATGGGTAGAAAACAAAGATTCCACACACGTTTGAAGATTCAAGACACCAAAATGGGATTTCAAGACAGAAGTACCCATCACCAACATCTATCTTAACAATATACGAAGGAATGCCAAAAGCGAAGGCAGCTCTCTGGGTCCCTACCGAAGCTGGGGTGCGAAAGCATGGGGAGCGAACAGGATTAGATACCCTGGTAGTCCATGCCGTAAACGATGAGTGTTCGCCCTTGGTCTACGCGGATCAGGGGCCCAGCTAACGCGTGAAAAGAGCCGATTAACCGAAACTAAGCACATACTAAGGCCAATGTGTCGATGTTCATTTTCAAAATACGAATCCAACAGAAGAAGAATCAACAAAAACGGACGAAGAATGAAGATTCTACGTACGCCGGAAGATCCAAACGATTCGTACAACACATCTGAAGTTCAGAGATGAATTCTTGGGATATCTTTACATCAAAGTCTTCATTTTTGAATTACGAATCCAACAAAAAAAGAATCGACGCAAACGGACGCATAACGTAGAAGATACGCGCGAAATGAGCAACAAAGCAACGGACGACGACCGGGGCTGGTGGCAGCCAGCCGCCGCCGGCCAGCCACCAGGCCGCCGGACCCCAGCCACCAGGCCGCCAGCGCCCGGCACACCCCATCCGGATTGCGCTTTTTGGTCCTTTCGTGTACCCGGTGCTAGACCTTTATGCAACTTTATGTACCTCGTGCCACTATATGCCCATACCTTGTGCCACTATATGCGCGTACCTTCTTGCTATCGTGAGCTTCTACTTGCTAACATGCACCAAAACTCTCCTATAAATAGGAGCTAATAGGTTCATTTTCAAGACACACTCACATTCTCAAATTCACACTCATACACATACTCTCACTCATCCATTTTCACTTTCTCACTCTAGAAATTCTCTCATATTTTAGTCTAGGATTATTGTAATTAATCTTCGGATTAACGTAGAAGCTAGAGCGAACGTTAGGAGTTTGGAGATTCATCTTTGTACGTGTGAAAAAGTTGTCAAATATAATAATACGCTGCTACGCATTTATTTCCGGGTGATATCTCAACCTTTATCATACTTGCTTTGTATCATATTATAATTATGTATTATTGCCTTGTATGTGATTTGTCTATTGACATGAATTGCGAGTAGTCTATTATTGTGATTGTTGAAGATGTAGATAATTATAAGTAAGGATGACATTATATGATTAGTGTACGACAATCGTAATGTGACGTGACGGCCCCTATTCGACTGTTTATTTGATATAGTACTGGAAACGCCTCAAGCGGAGTACAAATGTATGGAAGTCAATAAACGACCGAAGGTATTTACATCACTGGAATCAGCTCTGGTTTACAGTTGGAATTCCGAAAGGATAATACAACTTTACAACTAACTGGTATATCCTACGAAAGTCAATGCACAGTAAAATGATGTTCGTGAAACACGTTCAGATAAAATAGGAATTAATGACCCTCGTATCGTTGAGACTTTATGAACTTGAGTTTAATTTATGGAGTACCTTTTCGGGTTATCCACGTGACTGCAACCTAGTAATTAGGACCTGATCAACCTTAATTATGGTAAGTAGTTATCTGTGCCCATGACATGCAACAAGTAAGACACAGTGAACCCACTCGTTGTACATATTAGGTTTACATTTCTGCATTGCTTTACTTTTAGTTAGTTTAGAGTGCCACTTTCACCGTCAATTACTCTTGACCGCATGTTTGATGTAAGAAGCAGTGGAACTATCATGTAAGGTACACTGTCCGATTAAAGAAAGGCATGGTCTGCATATGAAACACGTTTTTATAAACTGCGAATAATCCAAGGATGTATAACTGTTTGAAAAGGAGAACTCAAGTCATAAGTTGAAGTAACCAAACCTTAATGCATGAAACAAGACTTAGGAATAAGAGTAAATTCCTAGCGACCTAGAATCCTTAAAACACTAAGTCTTACATAATCAACGGTCTAAACATACGAAGTCATTAATCTGCATGCTAATGGAATAATAAACTATTTTAGGGGTTAAGAACGGTCAGACCTATGAGATGATACGCTACTGATTCATGCACCTCGGCATCAAGCCAAGATAGATTGCTTATGTTTCAACTAGATGAGTATTGGAAGTTTGCGTATTGCTCCGATCAGAATCACGATAACCTAGTTCCTAGTGACATGCCAATGGGAAACTTAATTGGTAGGGTTCTAGAGTTTACACCTAATAGTTTACTCATAACATTGAGTATTATCCCTGTTTAATCTGTCATCCTGAAACATTAATTATCAAAGTCTCAGCAATCACATATTTATCTTTATCTGCTTTCCTGCACTTTAATTTACTGCAATTTACTTTTCTGCATTTTAATTACCTGTCTTTAATTTAAAAACCCCAAACCTACCTACTTTGTTCCATTCTAAATATTTCCCTACCGAAAGCACCAGCTTGAATCACTCACACGTTTGGATTCATAGAACGATCTTAGGTCATACTTACCGCTTGCTAACCAAAGTAGGTAGTACGTATAATTTAAGCCCAGCAAAATATAAATTTTAAAACCCCTGTTGGTGCCCGATTAGTTACCATCAACAACACCGACGCTTTCGGGTGCCATCAGATAGTTTAAGAGAGTTATGTAATCCACTGTAGGATTGCGTTGTCTTAAACTATTATGAATGCATGATTATGTTTTATTGTAGTTTTCTTATTATATTACTATGTGCTTGACTGATTGTGTTTAAGGGTAATGAAGAAAAATGTGTGGTAAGTTGATGTCGTGTAAACGGGGTTTTATTTTAAATTGGAAGATACCTAACTTACTATACACAACACAGGCAAGAATACCTGATCATATATAGTATAGTTCAGTAAGTCCGAGTCGAACACAGGGAAAAGGTGGAATATTTAAAAATAGAAAATTAACAATTAACTAGAAAACAGTAAATATGGGGTGCGTTTTAGTTCCGTGCGAACATTTTAGAAAACAATTAATTAAAATAAACAACTTGAATAAAACTTAAATTAAAATAACCAACAAATAATAATAATAATAAATCCTAATAGGAAGGAACAAGTAATTGTATAGTTAATGTCACTTAGATTCATATTTCCCGATTGATTACGTATTGATTATCTAATTGTGATTCCTTTAGATCAACTTAATACCAAATTCTTCAATGAATACTAAGTCGAATATGAACTAGCCAACGTTTCGGGTCCAACTAATTCCTATAATCTAGGGTCCAACATGAAACACTGGTTCCAATGTCACAAGATGATCAGTCAATTGTGTGCCTTTCCCTAAATTATGCATTAAACATTCACAACGCCTTATAATTAACTCTATTGGTATGACTCAACAATACCCAATAATTAACTTATTGTCTTGCTCATTTTAAAGTAAATTATTATTGTATACTCGACCTATCAGACTCAACGTATTTAGTGATAAATCAAAACCCTAAAGTTATGACCATCAATAATTAATAACATTAAAGGAACTCAATCTCATCAACATTATTAACCACGTGAAGTAACAATAATAACTAGTTACCAATAAACAAGTGTCCACGAGTAATATAACCGTTTTCAATCAAATAACTTATTCAATACGCAATAACAATCGTTCCATAATCATAATCTAAATTAAATAAACTACACAATCACTTTGGATATTCAATTCATCATCAAAACAGAAATATTCAGATTCATTATATCAAATTCTTCAATGAAAATAAAGAAACGAAATATACCGAATCGATTAACGATGAACTACGAAAGATTAGAGCGAATTATCCTCGTTCCTTAGCTTCTGTACCTCCAAACTAACCCTAAAATACGAAATTAAAACCCTAAAATACGTCTGAAACCGAAAGAAAAACGAAAACCCTTCAAAAACTTCCGAAATAAGGTTTTTTCGCGTTTTTATACTTCTGTGATTTTTGATCCATACGGCGTATGGATTTCCATACGGCGTATGGATTGATTTCAAGCCCAGCCCAGACTCGCGTAACCTGGGCCTCCACTGCAGCAATCCATACGGCGTATGGATGCTTTTTCCAGCCGATTATTTGACTTTTCTTCTTTTCTTCTTTTCTTCTACTTCGGCTCTCATTATTCTTCAAATATGCATTATTTAGCTCGATTATTGACTGTTTTCCGTTCCTTTTCCATAAACGCTCCATTTCCACATCTATTTGCAAATATGAACGAAATCAATATCTATTCTAAACAAAATGCAATTAAAACATTCAAGATTAGGGGTAAAATACTACTAAAATATAGTACTTTTGAGCGTTTATCAAACATCCCCCACTTGAATCCTACTTGTCCTCAAGTAGACTATCGATTCAAACAATCAACTTCTTAGGAAAACAGTCATCTCCATTAAACTAAATAACTAAAGTAGGAATTACACAACATCACCCGCTTTCAACCCAAATGTTTAAATTTAAAATTCTGTTAATTCTAAAAACAATTATTAAGAAACTACGAGATTACAAAGATGATCTACACATGAAGTTATTATTCTTAAAACATTAATTAGTTCACAATGATTACTGATATTGTTATCCACTTAAACAATCTATAATTGAATATTCGAGCTCAACTTATTATTATTCGTGTAAATATTCCCTTAAATTCCCAAAAACTATATACTCTCATATTCATAATATGCCAATCTTACATATCTTGAAATTTAATCAAAACAATCATTTTTCAAATCAAGACAGAGGTGACAGGTCTGTGCCTCAACACAACAAAGCAACATAACTTGATTTTGGTTTAGCAATAATGTTTTTAGTCAAACCATTGGTGACAGGTCTGTACCTTAGTACAACAGAGCGACTTAATTTGACCACATTTTAAAATTATGAGTTTTTTAAACTCTTTTGCTCTTTTTCATTAAATATACTGACGGAGACCAGGTCTGTACTTTCATACAACAAAGGAAACAACACCCAGTATATCCCCAAATGATTATTAATTAAATTCCCAAAAATATGGCATATCACACATTACTAATATGAAAATTAAGACATAAGTCATACATAGCTAGAGTTCATCTAAAAGAAACATTTACTCCTTAATTATCATTTCTTAACAGCTCAAACATTCTCATGTAAATCGCCTATCAATACATCATATAATGAAGCTAAATAACATTTTTCACAATTTAATATTTAAAAAGTGTAGAAAATTTTAAATTTAACCTACAAAGTTACAAAAGAATTATCCCTAGAAAACAAGAAATTTAAATGCAAAAATTTGGTTGAAGAATGGGCAACTCATAACCTCCTAGTTACTTACCTTAATAAAATAACTATTAACCAAATTACAAAATCATCTACTTATTAACAGAATACTAATGTGGAAATTTCACTTCTTTTCTCTCCCATCCCCCACTTAAAGATGTACAATGCCCTCATTGTACAAATAATGAAATGCTTAAAACGGGAAAAAGAGAAAAGAACTTAGAACAGAAAAACTCCCCTGAAATAGTGTGCAGTTTAATGACAAGGATGATATGAATTTCCCACATCCTCTTGATTCAATTATTCGTTGCGCTGAACTTACTGCCAGCATGACACGTACTCACAACACAATTCTGAGGGAACAATCAACAAACATAATTAAACAATACCAAATAAAAAACAACCGAATTAAAAACAACCAAACCTAAAACTACCAATCCAACATAATTAATAAAACCTACAAAATAAAAAACAGTCATAATAATAATAATTAAACAAGAATAATAGTGTCTGGAATCATAAACCAAATAGGATGAACATCATCCTAATCACTGTCATCATCCTGGCGATACCGGTACTGATGGGAAGGCGCTCCATACTCTGACTGCGAAGGTGGTGGTGGTCGTGGCATGAACTCTGGTGGCATCTGGTACTGGAATGGCTGATATGTGGGTCCAGAAGGAAACTGACCAAACAACTGCTCAAACAAACCATCCTGGTAATCCAAATGTGCACTGGTCTGATGGAAATGCTGTCTCTGCATCAGATCTATCTGATCAAACCTCTGAGTCTGCTGTAACTGCATCTGGTGCATCTGCTGAGACAACTGATCAAACTCTGTAGCATACCCTCTGTTACGGCCTCGTGCCGTACCTCGACCTCTATCACTGTCACTCGTGTCTCCTCTGGCTCTAGCCTGCCTCGACTGCAAAGTCTGTCCCACCGGAGTAATCGGAACCCAGTAATACATCTCTGCAGGACCTCCATACGTGGTACATGGCTCAATGAGAGCAAACGCCTCCAACCGGCGTGCAGTCAGCCAACCCATACTAGGCTGAACAATCGTGCATGAGCCCATCTCATCCTGAGTAGCCAAACCAAGATATCTCGCCAATCGAGTAACAAAGTGACCTCCACACAAACTACTACCATCTCTAGTACCAGTAGCTCTCTTCGACATCCACTTAGCCAACCTCCAAGGTACATTCACTAACCTCTTCCTGATAATCGAACTCAAATAAAACAAGTCAGGCCTCGAAACTTTCTCAGGCCCCTCCTTGCGACCCACAATGGTGTAAGTCAACAATCTGTGAATGAGTCGATGACGAGGATCTCGAATACGCGTGTAAGAAGGCGTCGAACTACCATAAGCACCCTGGGCAATAAACTGCCACTCCTGCTCAACTTCCAAATCAGTGAGCTTCTTCACAGCACCTGCAGAAATGTGGTCTAGAAAGTGAGGGTTATCCAGCTCATTGGGCTCATAAAGCCCCAAACCCAAAGCAAACTGGACCAAGGTCATCTGTCTGGGCTGTCCCCCTAGCTGGAAGAAAATGGAATACTCATTCCATTGGGTCGACCTAGCATCAAACCTAAAAGTGCTGTAAAACTCTACAACCAACTCTCTGTAGATATCCTCCCTGATACTGAATAACCGGGACCAAGCATAGGAAACAAATCCAATGTTTCCATCCTCTAATGCGTATGGAATAGCCAGCAAATTCCTAATGGCTTCAGCACCATTAGTAAACCCTTCTCTAGCAATCACATGCTCCAAAACATTCCAGTTAACAGCATCAAACACCTCAATAGACTGGCCAATATTGGAAGCTAGACGATCTCCAAACTGCTTCCTAGCAGTCTCAGTATATGACCCATGAAACGTGAGGTATCTATGTGATCTAATCAATGGGTTTCCCAAAGTCTCACCTCCTCGTGCTCTCCTATTAGACATGATAACTGCTAAACAAAACAATTGTTAATAATACTAAATAAGCAGTTAATTGCAAAAAAATCACTAAAAATATCGGCAGCATTTCGGCTTAAAATTGAATAATCCACCATAAAGGTTTAGCCTAAAACTACCGCAACAATCAAATTCATTAACCTGGATTTGCAATTTAAACAAAACTACTCAATATGCATACATGTATATACTTAAATAAATATTCCTGACAATTGCATAATCAAATGTATTATAATAACCTGGTACCATTTTGAATATACGAAATTGCACAATCACTAAACTCGAGTATTAGCAACTAGCAAACATTCATAAAAAAAAATCAAAATGAATTATTGTAACACAATTAATCAATCTAATACTTTATCACATGACCGTAATCACAAACACATGTGTACCAAACAAATATTTGCATTAATCATCATGTGGTCAGAAAATTAATAAGCACTGAATTAAAACATAGCATAACTGAGCACAACTCACATTCACATTTAATCATTACTAACGAATAATTCAAATAATACCAAATATGCGATACAATTGAAAAATGAACATGCCATTGCAATGCATATAGCAATTAGAACAAAACTCAATCAAAACATGCCAATAATCATACGCGTATCCAAAATACCCAAAACTCTATCATAAACCCTAACTTCCAAACGAGCGAAATAAACAACGAAAATGAAAACGGGAAGTTATACCTTTTAAAGGAAAGTGCGTGTAACACGAATATGCAAAAATGGCGATGAATGCGTGGCCGGAATTTCCGTTTGGGGGTTGTGGAAGTGAAAACCGTAGGTGGTTTGAGAAAAGGTTTTTGGAATGAAAAATGAGAAAGAAGGAGGCTGCTGGCGGTTTTCTGCATTTTTGATCCATACGGCGTATGGATTGAATAGGCCCAGGTCAACTCATTAAACCCAGTCAACGGCCCAGTCCAGCGGCCCAACCAATCCATACGGCGTATGGATTCCATACGGCGTATGGATTGAAAAATCAGAATTTTTTTTAAAATGATTTTCAACCCAAATTTTAACCCAAACTCACCACTAACTTTATATAATTAAATCTCAAACCTGGATGATAATCACGACTTCAAAATCTTCACAATTCCACACTATAAAATAAATAACAAAAATTAACAAACTTAGAAAAGAAAAATATTCAAAATAATACTAATATTCAAATCACACATTCAAAAACAAAAATCCAAACAAACTAAAGTCTAACATAATCCAAAACAAACCAAAATGTTAGAAACAATCCAATAGCATAAGGAATATAAAAGGAATAGAATCATTGATTCGGATAGATAGCAAGGAAATGCTCAGTGACAATGGGAAGGATGTTAATGATCCCATGACCAAAAGTTGGAAAAGTTGCCAAATGCTCGTTAACCACAGGAAGCAGATAAATTAAATCCCAGCTGATCTTCAATACTGACTTAGTTACTTCTCCTTCTTCATCCCACACTTCATCGCTACCAACTAACTTAACCTCTCGCTCTGGACTGTCATCCTCAAGCTCACCAATAAATTCTAAACATGACTCTCCAATCTGATGATGCTTGCTCATCAATGGAGTTTCCTTCAAACTTCTGATTAAGCCTTCAATCTCCCTCAAAACTTGTTTTTGAAGTCTGTTAAAACACAATCCTGAACTCCTGAATATCTCAACAAATCTCATGTAGATTTCCACCATTCCATAGTGGAAATGTTCATTTGGGTATAAAATCTGTCTCATCCACTAACTCTCTCATATTCACCACTAGATATGTTGCTAAATCAATTTCACCAGTTGGGTGAATAAAATCCGGGCGTGGTCTTCCTTCCTCTTCCTTAGCAAGGCGATCTAACTGTTCAACCATTCTATTCATGTGATAGTGAATAGTGTTACTCACTACAAAACAATGAGGTGTCTCGTCCTTGAGATGATCATCTATCTTTAACAATTGAACCAGATCCTTTAAACCAGCTAAAAATTCCTTATCAGCTTCAGAAGTTGGATGACCTGTTAACTCATAACAAGCTTTAACCATACGACTAAGACATGCGGCCTGTTTAGCCGAATAAGGAAACGAATGTTGTCTTAAAATTTCATAAATCTCAACATATCGCTTCTTTTGATTGGCAAAGAATACTTTCTCCTCTTCGATCCTTAAGGTTATAGATTCCTCAAAATCAAAAAGATCATCCAGAAACTGCTGAGAATCTCCAAATCGTCTTTCCACTTCTGCACTATCTAGTAAGTTCTGTACTAGTGCCAGTTGATAGTCGGAGAAATAAACATGGGATATCCTGATTAGTTCAGCTGTAAAAGGAATGTCCCATCTCACATTCGCAATTGCACCCAATAATTCTTCACATGAGGATGTGATAGGCACAACCTTGCGGCCTAAATGAGTGAATGATGGAATTTCACTTTCTACCCTTGACTCCAAACTCTCAGAATCATAAATACCAACCAAATCATAATTGTTTGCATTACTTTCAAAGCTCCTCGCCGTTGGACAAACCTAAATAAAAATAAATCTGAAAATACAAAACACCACTAAAGAAAAACAAGTTAGTTCACACAAAATAAACAAAAATTAAATAACATATACAATCTTAAATAAATAGAACTCCAACCGGCGGACGGATTTCCATCCGCCGGTTGAAACTAAAACCCCAAAAGTTTAACCAATTAAAAGATAATTAGTTTTAACCAGTGAATTAATGAAAACAAATTACAAACTTAATTAAACTTATTAAAACAACTTTACTGATATTAATTGACAAAAGTGTAACAACCGGCAAATTAGGACTAGAATTAGTGCCTAATTCTTTGTTAATACATGTAATTAGTTCTGTGTTAGGCTAATTAATGTATCGAATTATATATATTGTTGCATATATACGAAAATGCGATTTGGTTAAATCGTACACAATTTAAATCGAATGTATTTCGATTCAATTTAATACGGACGTTGGTGACCAATTTTATTAAATAACGTTGTTATGTCAAAAATATTATTATAATAATATTTAGTATTCATTCGTATCGCACAATCAGAAAGTTACACAATTTAAAATGTTAAAACGCGCAACTAAATAAAATAACGTACATTTTATAACTCAAATATAAATCGATTAGTAAAACATTTAAATAAAATATCGCGTAATAATTTGTATTTTTAAAACGCACCAGTAATATTTAAAATAGTTATTTAACGAAAAACGACGGAGAAAACGAACACCACCCGAAGCGCGGAGCGGAGACTGAAAGTGGGGGAGTTTCATCAAAACCCCCTCCTCTCTCTCTTTTTCCCTCATTCACCACCTACACCCTCTCTCTCTTACTTTTCTTCTTTCTTTTTCTCTCTAAAAAACTAAACCACCACCAACACACAAAATCGCCAAATAACACCACGAAACATCGCCGAAGCATACCACCCGTTTGGAGAAAAGTGACCACGACAACACGATCTACATTCCTATCTTTTCGGAATTTTCATCCGACATTTTGTAAGTTTCCGACAAATCCCGACATTTCTCGTTTTTGATCATTTTTACTAGTTTACGGTTTTAATAGGCTTAATATGTTCATATGAGGGTTGGGTAAAAGAATCGGACCAAACGGAAACCCGAAAACATGTTTTTGGCTCGAAATCCGTCGATCAGCCTTTAGTGTCGCTAAAATGCCAAAAACAGTACCAGCGTCACTAAGTGTCGCTATACCTCTCTGCCGCCCTTATAGCGTCACTACTTAAGTGCCGCTATCACACATACACCGTCACTTCTTTAGTGACGCAAGCATATAACTTTCAGTAGAAACATGCGACACTCCTTAAGTGTCGCTATTATCCGTAGAAGCTCATCACTTTCAGTAGAAACAAGTAACATCCGGTTACTACTGATGACGTCACCCGAACATCATACCGTCACTTCGAGAGTGACGCATACTATACTTAGCGACACTTCCCTAGTGCCGCCCTCTATGCTACCCGTCACTATTTAACGTCACTCCCTTAGTGCCGCCATATTCTTTTACACGACACTTCTTGAGTGTCGCTATACTACACGTCACTCCATAAGTGACGCCTAAATCTCAGAAATATCTACTTTGCACGACACTCCTTGAGTGCCGCTATGTTACGGAACCCGTCACTTCATAAGTGACGCATAAGCTGATACACGACACTATCTCAGTGACGCATACTCTTAAACTGACACCAATACCCGACACTCCATAAGTGACGCATAGAACACATAAGTGACGCATATAGTGTCGCATAAAACAACAGGTTATCTAACTAAAATTTCACTAAGTGTCGAACTTTTACAACTTCAAATCCTTATACGATACGACTTATAAAACACTTTGGGACACTTTGGTAAGTGCAAAACATCAATAAATTGATGATAATACTAAAGTTTATTATTTCAAACTCGTCACCAACGGGTCGTACACTTTTATACAAACGATAACGAACCGACTTTCGGACACATTGGGTTGTATGAACAACTAGCCTAGATGATCTTGCGAGACATCTACTTACTTGACATTGCGTGTTTAGGCTTTTGGAGGATTACGGGTTCGGAGAACCAACTGTTGATATTACTTACTCGTTTATTGATATAAACGCACTTGCAAAGACTCAGGTGAGTCTTACGGCCCCACTTTTACTGTTTTAACTTATTGGGGGAGATGCATGCTACTGATTTTCTTGAACACAAGTACTAAACTGTTTACTATACCAAACGGAATTGCATGAGTTACTTACGATTTACTGAAGTCTCTCCATCATATATCGTTAGTTATGTACTTAAGCGCGAACAGTAGTTAATGGATCCATTAGGGAAATGACCCTCTCCGCCCGGGGTAGTAGCGCTACCACGAACCGTTATGTATAAACGGGCGACTATTATTTCGTTTACTTATGCTTGCTCAATTTTGAGCATGTCACGGGAGCAACTGATTAATTACGGGTTAAGCTTCGATTATGAGCCTCATGGCAACGGTATAACTTGATTTCTTTACTTTTGCGAGATTTGCAAATACTTGATATACGCCTACGGGCACTACTGATGAAATCTTGTGTTCAAACTGATTATTTACTGATAAACCTGTGAGATTCACCAACCTTTTGGTTGACCCTTTTTAGCATGTATTCTCAGGTACACTTACGGAGTAGGATCACTCCAGGATTTCTAGCTAGAGTCGCATGATTTCCAAACTGCATTTAACGGAGATTCTTTGGCATTATCTTTTGTAGCTATGGTTATGTAATAGAATCTCCCGCCACATACGCGGACTCTAGGCTTACCTATTTTTGTAAAGAAAACTATATGTTTTCAAACGATTTAATTATGAAATGTAATTATTTTACAAAACGTCTCATTTAGAGGTCGTTTGCTGTATATCTTGTGCTTTGTATATTGATTAGTAACACCCAAGTATGCTTCCGCAAATCACTAAATTTGGGGGTGTTACAGATTGGTATCAGAGCCTAAGGTTATAGTGAACTAGGTTGCATTTAGTGGGCCTAGACTATGACCATTAGGCAGTATTCCCTTACTAGGCATGATTGGTTCAGGAATTACATCATACGACTTTAATTTAACATAGCCTGATCAACTATGTACAATTAAGGAAAGATGATGTGAGGTCTGAAATGACTGTGTCGAACAGGAATGCGTTAGTTGACTCTGACCACGAGAGAACCGGACCATTACTTGATATGTGCTAGACTTTAGGCTGGATATTATATGCCTATATATATATTAGCCTCGTCTTACTTACACTCTGCCACAGGAATGGCAAACACACCACCCAATCCAACACACTCTCACTCACATGGGTCACGGAACCCACGAGTAGCCAGGATGAACACAAGGTCACCTAGAACCAGCCCTTATCCTGTACATAATTCTCAGAACTCGGCACATCTCACGGTGCCAATGTTGGCTACCCAATTCCGCCGTCAGGAGCAAAGACTCGAAAACCTGGAACTGGAACAACACCGAATGACTTACCTGCTTCGTCAAGCTCTTGACCATATATCACAACTACAGCGAGAACAAGAGGATACCAACCTCTCTGTAAGCATAATCCAGGATTCCATGACCGCCGAGTTAGGTGCGGATGAACTTGTAAGAAACCGATTAGAAGAATGTGAACAGCGTTCCCAGGAGACTGCGGATCACTCTCGAACAATAGCACAACGACTAGCCTGGGTGGAAAACAACGCCAGGCAAACCAACCGACTAGCAGAAACTGTGGACCGCCTTGTCGCGCTAATGGAACAAATTAATCTACAAGACTAGCGTAGCCTTTGTCTTGTAATCTATCTTGTAATCTAAGGACTATCTAGCACTACTCTATAGACTAGTCGGATGTAACCATTCCCGACACCTTTTGTAATATCTCTGTAGGATGTAACTTGGAACTCACTTTATCTATCAAGTATCCTTTGTTATCTCAACTCACATTAATTGTCATTTTCCATGTTGATGTTATGTATTACTGCTTTTATACATGTACATCTGTGACAATTACAAGTTCATACAAAATCTCATGTATCTTCATTTCTTTTATTGAAGAATCATGCCGCCAAAGACACGACCATACACCGATGCCCAGATTACCTCCCTTATAACCCAGGTTGTTACTGAAGCCTTGGCTCGGAATACCCCACCAAATTCCTCGAGAAACAGCGATGCCGCTGAAACCTCTGCTACTAAACCTTGTTCTTACAAGGACTTTCAGAACTGCAAACCTCTAAACTTTGCAGGTACCGAGGGAGCTATCGGTCTAATACGCTGGATCGAGAAAGTTGAATCGGTATTTCTTATCTGCAACTGTGCGGAGGGGGACAAAGTTAAGTTCTCTGTTAGTACCTTTACTGACACCGCACTCACGTGGTGGAACACCTATGCCCAAACTGTGGGCGTTGCCAATGCTTACAAACTCCCGTGGGAGGAGTTGAAGGAAATGTTAAGGGGTGAGTATTGCCCCAGGGATGAACTGAAACAGCTGGAGCTGGAATTCTGGAACCATAAGATGAAAGGTGATGATATCACCGGTTACACCAACCGTTTTCACCAGCTGGCACTTCTGTGCCCAACCATGGTCGATCCTGAGTACAAGAGGATCGAGAAATACATTGATGGACTACCAGAGAAACTCCAGGACCTGGTGACATCATCCAAACCAGGTACTATCCAGAACGCCATCCGTATGGCCCATGAACTCACGGCAAACGCTGTTCGCCGTAACACAACCTCAGCCCCACCTGCAAACAACAAACGAAAGTGGGAAGGAAACCCCAACTCATCCAACCAAATCACCAACCGAAAGCCTGAGCCCCTTAGGGCTTATTCATCTGGCACTTCAGAAAGGAAAGGGTACGTTGGAAGCAGGCCCTACTGTCCCAAATGCAATCGTCACCATGACGGTTCCTGCCCTTGCACAAACTGCAAACGCTTTGGGCATCTGGCCAAGGATTGTCGAAACACCAGTGCCCCGAAGACTTGTTATGGGTGCGGAAGTCCTGGGCATTTTCAGAATAATTGCCCTAAGCAGAGAAACAACAACAACAACAACAACAGCAACAAACGGAACAACAACCCAGCTCGTAGCAGAGCATTTGTCATCAAAGCTGGGGAAGCTAGAGAAGACCCGAATGTTGTAACGGGTACGTTTCTTCTCAACGATCTTACTGCTTCAGTATTATTTGACACCGGTGCTGATAAAAGTTTCATATCTGATGAGTTTTGCCCACTACTTAATATCACCCCTTCGGCCTTAGATGTTAAGTACACTGTAGAGCTTGCAAATGGTAAACTCATAGAAACCAGTAGTGTGATACCTAATTGCACTTTAAACCTCGCAAACGAAACCTTCTCAATCGATCTAATGCCTGTTGAACTAGGAAGTTTTGATGTCATCGTGGGTATGGACTGGTTGTCCAAGCACCGGGCCGAAATTGTTTGCCATGATAAAATCGTCCGAATTCCTCTCGCCGCCGGTAGTACCTTGATCATACAGGGGGAGACTGGTGGGTCTAGACTAAACTTAATCTCCTGTTTAAATACCCGAAAATTTCTGAGAAAGGGTTACCCAGCAATACTCGCGCACATCACGGAGAAAAAGTCGGAGGAGAAGCGACTTGAAGATGTGCCAATCGTTAGAGACTTTCCCGAAGTCTTTCCAGAAGAACTACCTGGTTTACCTCCACCTAGACAGGTCGAGTTCTCAATTGATCTCGTGCCGGGTGCCGCACCGGTGGCCCGCGCACCGTACCGCCTAGCCCCATCTGAACTTCAGGAGTTGTCCACTCAGTTACAGGAACTCCTGGATAGAGGATTCATTAGACCGAGTTCTTCACCTTGGGGAGCTCCGATCTTATTTGTCAAAAAGAAAGACGGTTCGTTCAGAATGTGCATTGACTACCGAGAATTGAACAAACTAACCGTCAAGAACCGATACCCACTCCCCCGAATCGATGATCTGTTCGATCAACTTCAGGGATCAAGCTGTTATTCAAAAATTGATCTTCGATCAGGTTATCATCAGTTGCGTGTTCGCGATGCTGACATCCCAAAAACTGCATTCAGAACCCGTTACGGGCACTATGAATTCCAAGTAATGCCCTTTGGCTTAACCAACGCACCGGCTGTATTCATGGACCTTATGAATCGGGTGTGCAAACCTTACCTCGACAAGTTTGTTATTGTTTTTATCGATGACATCCTTATCTATTCGCGAAACGAACAGGAACACGCACAACACCTCAGAACCATCTTAGAACTACTTAGACACGAGGAGCTTTACGCCAAATTCTCTAAGTGTGAGTTCTGGATACACACCGTCCAGTTCCTTGGACACGTTATCGACAGTCAGGGAATCCATGTAGACCCGTCAAAAATCGAGGCAATCCAGAATTGGCAAGCACCAACCACTCCCACCGAGGTACGCCAATTTTTGGGATTGGCCGGTTACTACCGCCGCTTCATCGAAAACTTTTCAACAATTGCCAAACCCCTCACCGTGCTAACTCAGAAGGAAAAGAAATTCGATTGGACCGAGAAACAAGAGTCGGCATTTCAACTGTTGAAATCCAAGCTTTGCAGTGCACCCATACTATCTCTACCCGAAGGCACCGATGACTTCGTGGTATACTGCGATGCTTCTCACCAAGGTCTCGGTTGCGTGCTGATGCAACGAGACAAGGTCATTGCTTACGCCTCCCGACAACTTAAAGTTCACGAGAAAAACTACACAACTCACGACCTCGAGCTAGGGGCCGTGGTATTCGCCTTAAAAATCTGGAGACATTACCTTTATGGTACCCGCAACACTGTATTCACCGACCACAAAAGTCTCCAACACATTTTCAACCAGAAAGATCTTAACATGAGACAACGTAGATGGGTTGAATTACTCACCGATTACGACTGTGAGATCAAATATCATCCGGGCAAAGCAAACGTGGTTGCTGATGCTCTCAGCCGTAAGGAACGAACAAAACCACTCCGAGTCCGGGCACTCAGTATTACCATTCATAACGACCTCACCACCCAAATACACCTTGCCCAACTCGAAGCCCTGAAACCTGATAACTTCAAGAACGAGGCCTTACGAGGCATGGATAAACAATTCGAGATCAGACCCAATGGAGTTAGGTACTTCTCTAACCGAATCTGGTTGCCTAATTTCGGGAACCTTCGGGACTTGGTGATGGATGAAGCTCACAAGTCCAAATATTCTATCCACCCGGGATCCGACAAAATGTATCACGGCATCAAGGAGTTTTACTGGTGGCCGAATATGAAAGCTGACATTGCTTTGTACGTCAGCAAATGCTTAACTTGTTCCAAGGTCAAGGCCGAGCACCAAAGACCTTCCGGATTGCTCCAACAACCTGAAATTCCTCAATGGAAATGGGAGCAAATTACCATGGATTTCATAACCAAACTACCTAAATCGGCGAGCGGTTACGATACCATTTGGGTGATCGTCGATCGTCTCACCAAATCGGCTCATTTCTTGGCAATCAGAGAAACCGACAAAATGGAACGCCTTACACAAATCTACATCAAAGAAATCGTTTGCCAACATGGTGTCCCTCTCTCGATTATCTCTGACAGGGATGCCCGTTTCACATCTCGCTTCTGGCAATCCCTCCAAAAATCATTGGGTACCCGCCTCGATATGAGTACCACGTACCATCCTCAGACCGATGGCCAGAGCGAACGAACTATTCAGACACTGGAAGACATGCTACGAGCCTGCGTAGTTGATTCTGGTACAAATTGGGAAAGACATCTACCGTTGTGCGAGTTCTCGTACAACAACAGCTATCACGCCAGCATTAAAACTGCACCATTTGAGGCACTGTACGGTCGTAAGTGCCGATCACCGATCTGTTGGACTGAAGTGGGAGAGAGTCAACTCACTGGTCCTGAACTCATACATGAAACCACAGAGAAAATCGTTGAAATCCAAAACCGACTCAAAGCCGCGCGTGATCGTCAGAAGAGCTATGCTGACGTGATACGCAAGCCACTCGAGTTCCAGGTTGGGGATCGAGTACTCTTAAAAGTATCGCCTTGGAAAGGCGTAATCCGATTCGGCAAACGCGGAAAATTAAACCCCAGGTACATTGGACCTTTTGAGATCCTCGAGAAAATAGGTCCAGTGGCATATCGATTGCAGCTGCCTTCTGAACTCAGCAGTGTGCACCCTACCTTTCACATTTCTAACTTAAAGAAATGTCTGTCTGACGAGACACTTATTATACCCCTTGACGAGATCCGCATCGATGACAAACTTCATTTCGTTGAGGAACCTGTCGAAATTATGGACCGTGAGGTCAAACAACTGAAACTAAGTCGTATTCCAATAGTCAAAGTAAGGTGGAATTCGCGGCGCGGTCCGGAATTCACTTGGGAACGAGAAGACCAAATACGACTCAAGTATCCCCACTTATTCACCGATTCTGCCCCTAATGCGACTTCGACTTAAATTTCGGGACGAAATTCTTTTAACAGGGGGAGAATGTAACAACCGGCAAATTAGGACTAGAATTAGTGCCTAATTCTTTGTTAATACATGTAATTAGTTCTGTGTTAGGCTAATTAATGTATCGAATTATATATATTGTTGAATATATACGAAAATGCGATTTGGTTAAATCGTACGCAATTTAAATCGAATGTATTTCGATTCAATTTAATACGGACGTTGGTGACCAATTTTATTAAATAACGTTGTTATGTCAAAAATATTATTATAATAATATTTAGTATTCATTCGTATCGCACAATCAGAAAGTTACACAATTTAAAATGTTAAAACGCGCAACTAAATAAAATAACGTACATTTTATAACTCAAATATAAATCGATTAGTAAAACATTTAAATAAAATATCGCGTAATAATTTGTATTTTTAAAACGCACCAGTAATATTTAAAATAGTTATTTAACGAAAAGCGACGGAGAAAACGAACACCACCCGAAGCGCGGAGCGGAGACTGAAAGTGGGGGAGTTTCATCAAAACCCCCTCCTCTCTCTCTTTTTCCCTCATTCACCACCTACACCCTCTCTCTCTTACTTTTCTTCTTTCTTTTTCTCTCTAAAAAACTAAACCACCACCAACACACAAAATCGCCAAATAACACCACGAAACATCGCCGAAGCATACCACCCGTTTGGAGAAAAGTGACCACGACAACACGATCTACATTCCTATCTTTTCGGAATTTTCATCCGACATGAAAGTGCCCCCTGGATGTGGATCTAAGTGTTGATCGATAGTAATAGATTGGCGGAATCAATCAATTACACAAACAAGTAATAAACTCAAAACGAAAACAATGATTAATCAAAGTAAACGAGTATATTAGCTTGTAAATCGTATTGGAACTGTTTACAGAAGTGCTTAGTCGACAAATGGTGCTAGGGTTTCGTCAACCCTAGCCGAAAACCCGTAGGTTTCAATTTATACTAAAACAAAATCGGCAGACATGCGTCACTTGGGAAGTGTCGCATGTCGCCGCCCTCATGCGTCACTTACCTAAGTGTCGCTATGCGTCACTAAGGCAAGTGTCGCCTAATGCTAAACTTAAGTGTCGCAAATACAGAAAATTACTTTTCTATTAAAACTAACTAACGACACTTACAACTCAATAGACCAACTGACAGACACACAAACATGTATCAACAAACTCCCCCGTGTCTTCAGCTTGGTCTTCAAAAACATCTTCAGTTTAAACCCAACCTGGTGGAAATACTCCACCAGCATGAATACCCACTCGAACACAAATCTCGACCACCTTCTCGAACTTTGAAGCTTCTTCTTGATCATAACGATGATACTCCATCTTACTTTTGTGAAGAGCTTTCAAATCTTTCTTCGTCAAATTGATAAGGCTGATCGGATCAAAAACACGAAGAGTTCTTCCATACCTTGCAGATAAACTCCAATTACCCTTCTCAATCACTGGATCTTCAACCGAAAGATATTCAATGACTGCTTCTTGAGTAACAGAGTCAAACCACCAATATCGTAATCTTTTCAGAAAATCAAGTGGTAATGACTGCAAAGGCACAGTTTTCTGACTAGCAGCTGGAGGATAATGATACTTCACAATCGGTTGTTGAGTTCTTGAATCCAACTTTTTCTTGTATGAATAACGAACTCCCAACTCTGGTCTAACCCACAAATACTTCTTGCTGTAAATATCTCTTCTGAGAATCTTCTGAAACATATTACCACGAAAATCATCAGTGTGGTTAACGATGTTCAGCTGAGCAAGACGATTTAATTCCTCCTTCGGCAATGTGCTGATACAGTTAAATCTTGGCCGAAAATACTGTACTCCATCTCTTCGCTTAATAAGAATCAGAAAGTTGACTTCATCAAACTTCCAACTTCTGATTAATCCAGTCAAATCACCTCGAACCTGATATGTTTTGCAAATCTTCAATTCAGGCTTGAGCTTTCGAAACATTGGGCGCTCTGAAGATGTAGACGGTTGCGCTTGTTCAGGAACAGATTCAGCAGTTGGTTGTTCCTGAGTAGTATCTGTTTGAGGCTCTTGGTCATCATCAGAATCATCGGACTCAATGATCGGTGCATCAAAATCATACGGTTGAGCCGGTTGTTTCTGAACTGGTTCCGATTCTCGCTCAGGTGCCGGTTCCTGATGAGGATTAACCAAATATTCTTCGTCTGACCCTGGAACCTCAGCATCCATCTCTATATCATCCTGATCAACTGATCTATCTTCTTCACCATCCGGATTTATCAAACTCTGAATGTATGTGAGATTAACATTCGAATAATCAACCGATATGGGTCTCGGTTGTCCTGGAACATCAACAAAATAATCCAAAGCAATGTTTTCATTAATAGAATCTGGATTTACATTTTCGGAATCTGGGGGAGGGGTTACATTTGTTTCTAAGGTTCTCTGACCTTCCTCCCCCGAAACAACAGTAACAGCTTCCAATTCTAACAACCTAGACTGCACATCTTTCAATTCTAGCTGCAACTCCTGCACATGAGCTGCTTTTATCTCCAAATCTTTTATTTGAGCAGCTTGAGCTTCAATCACGGCAGCCTGATCATCAAAACGCTTGTTCATCTGAGTTATCTGATCAAGTAACTGCTGAAGCATCGCAGTCGGCGGTTGTTGTTGTTGTTGTTGATCTTGGTGACCAGGTTCCTGAATAGTAATTCCTGTTCGCTGGCGTCTTCTCAATGGTAAATTAGCATAAGACGGAGAAGACCCAGCTGGTCGCTTTCCAAGATTAGGCGGTTCATGAACACGCCCCGCAGAAATCCTTCTCAAAATACGCTTAAAGCGTCGAGGATCAGCCAACTGTATACCATCCAATGCATCCTGAGGTGGTACATCACCTGGAGAATCAGGTGGTGTAAGACCACCATCAGATTCCTCAGCTGGAACCTCTTCAACTTGCTCAATATCCTCCAAATCTTGAGCTACAGCAGCATCAACTAAATCTGCATCATTGACCGGAGGAGCAACAACATCCTCATAACCATCCCCAGGCGGCGCAACATAGTTTTCGTTTACTATGTGCCCAAATAACTCACGATCAGGCAAGATCTGAGAATCTTTTGGTGGCAGCTTACAGTCATTGAAAACACGCAACATCATTGGCGTTGGAAATAGTAACGATCTTAGATCCGGAGCTATTCCCAAATCCAAATCATTTAATAACAGCTGAACAAAACGAGGATATAACAGCCATTTTTCTTTTCCAGCTCGAACATTATCAACCATATTCCCGAAAATATAACCGCTGAAGTTATACGGCTTGTTATAAACTAACGCCAGCATCAGAGATAAAGTCATGTGACTAGCAGCATCATATCCTCCTTTTCGCGGAGATAAACACACAATTACAATGTGAGCTAAGTATCTCCAAACTCTACAGAGATACTGTTTACGAAAATCAGTAAGCTGATCAGCCGGATAACCCAATCTCTGAAGACCCCCGTAGATAAAAGTAGTCTCAAAAACGGTCGGCATATTGTTTGCATCATCAAACTGCAAAACACGGCGAACTGAATCCTGTGTAATCTGAATCTCACGACCAAACATAGTGGACACAATCCTCGGAGTGTCGTTCTCTGTTCTGATAAATGCGTGGTCATAAAACTCCTCGATTTGATTCATATACACTGGTACTGAAGCTGTAATAGCGAAATGAATCCTCGAACGTCTAAGAAACTCGATCATCGGCCGAAAAGGCAACGAGTTCTTATGCGTAGATTCCAAAAATGCAACAATGTTGTGCCTGGTGTTTGTGCGACGATAATAATCCTGAAGATTCTCCATCTGTAACTATAAACCAGACAAGAACACGAAAAATCGTTACAGAATAAGCTCAAAATCATAATAGAAAAATCTGATTTTATAGCGTCACTGAAGAAGTGACGCACGTAACACATCCGACACTTAAGGAGTGCCGTATGAAAATCAGAAATCAGAAGGATGCGTCACTTAAGGTAAGTGACGCATTGAAAGCGTCACTGGTGTAAGTGACGTTGCCGCAACATGTATCATTCAAGCGGTACTTAACAAGTGACGGGTATGCGTCATTTAAAAAGTGACGGTCAGTTAAAGCGGCACTGACAGCGTCAGTTAAGGAAGTGACGGATCAAAGCGTCACTCGGTAAGTATGATGTGGGAGTGACGCATAAAGGCGTCACTCAGCAAAGTGACGTTTAAAGGCGTCACTTGTGGAAGTGACACTTAACCTGTGAAATTACCATTAAGCGTCACTTAAGGAAGTGACGCTTGAAGTGACGCAACGATGAAGATCATCGTGTCACTGTTCAAGCCCGGAAATCACGACGAACCAAATTTGGGGTTTTTTGAAAACGAGTTAACCAAACGGTGCGGCAAGTGAAAGCGAGTAAAACACACCGTTTATTAACACAAAACAATAACAAAACGATCCCCAATAATCATGATTTCATAAACCCTAAAAACCCGAAGCTTCAATCGACGATTAAATCATGAATACGCAATTAGAATAGATAAAAATGGTACCTAATGATGCGTATGAGTAAGTTGAACAAGGTGACGGAGGCCGATTGATCACAAAATACACGAAAAGCCGTAGATCGATCGGAAAGCACGAACAGTCGAAGTGACGCAGCGACGAGAGAAGTGACGCAAGGGTAGTGGAAGTGACGCGTAGTGAATAGTGTTGGTGGTAGAAATAAGTGCCTGATACGGACTATTTATACCAAAACCCTAATCAGCGTCACTTAGAACGACTCTTAAAGCGTCACTTTTATGCGTCACTATTAGCGTCACTTATGAAGTGACGCATATCGACAGTTTTTTACGAAATTTAAAATTTTATCGATCTTTTGCGTAGTACTCAATTTGACAGTAAATGTGACTTGGTAAAAAATAAAATTAAAATTAAAAGTAAGAATAAAATATAATTTAACAAAATTACAACAATAAAAACCAAACTAAATACATTCTTTTTGGTGACGGAGTTGATTAAGTCTGGTTAGGGATCATATCGGAATAACATGCAATTATTAGGAATAGTAAGTGTTATTTCGATCATCAGTATATTTGTCCACCTTAAATTTACTTGACATATTTAAAGCACCTTTTATAAAAATTAGTTCAAGACGATCATCGGTATTGTTTGTCCACTTAAACATGTTACATCCGTATCTGTGAGCTAACCTTTATTGTTAGTATGGATATTAATTTTGTGAAACCTATTATATGATATACTGATAAACTTTAGTAAAACGCATAACGCTGCATATTTTACAGACAAGGTAGATATTACAAGACCAAGTTTATCTCGGCTATCTCGTAACATACACTTGACCTTCAAATTTAGGCATACATCGAACTGATTATGAAGATACTAGTGGCCCCAGATCTGTACTTAGTACAACAGAGGGTCCCTTAGTATGAACATAATAAGTTTGAGACTATTTGCATAACTAATGGATTCAGGTCTGTACGTGAGTACAACAATAGTCACCATTAGTTACGCGAATAATCATATTATTACTATATGCCAAATTTGCATTTACATAATGATTATGACAGTGTATGGCAGTACCTTCATTTATCGATTAAGACTTATGTCATACATCATATAACATTTTTCACAAAGTAATAGACAAGTTTTAATTATTACTTCTTACTCACTCACAAACCGGTGTGTACCATGCCTACCAATACATCATATGATGAAGCCAATGTTTATAAAAGCTATTTTAAATATGCCAGATAAACCTACTGACACATCAAACATAAACCTTAAAATTTCAAATTTTATGCATGTCACCCAATGTACTATCATATCCCAAGTTGTTTACAGACACAATCCAACATCTTTTCAAGAAATAAGAATCTTGCTGTTCACATTTCTGATCCAAGTAATCAGAATTTTTAATACTTTAAAATTACTCCCCCTGAACAGCAAATTCTTATATCCCCCTTAAACATGAAACATATATTTTTGTAATTTTTTGAATTTTAACAAATTTAGCAACATTGTATTTCTTTGATACTAAAAAGTACAAAGAATGGCTGTTGCATTTATAACAAATAAAAATAGATAATTATCAAAATCACATATCAAGTCAAGTCAAATGCCTTTTAGCACTTTTACCACCTCGAAACTTCGATAATCTCATCCATCCAATCACCATTTGTCGACTAAGCACTTCTGTAAACAGTTCCAATACGATTTACAAGCTAATATACTCGTTTACTTTGATTAATCATTGTTTTCGTTTTGAGTTTATTACTTGTTTGTGTAATTGATTGATTCCGCCAATCTATTACTATCGATCAACACTTAGATCCACATCCAGGGGGCACTTTCAACTGGTATCAGAGCCAAGAATCGAGGATTCGTCGGTTTCGGATCGTTATTTTGAGTGTTTTCGGTTGATTCGTGAAGGTATTAATTGATTATAATTAGTTTCTGGGTTATTTGTGTTGATTATATCGTGTTTTGGGTTGATTTTTGAGCCCTGTTCATCGTTCGTTCGTCAATTTTCGTTAGGGTTTCGAAAAAATTCGTTTTTGGGGTTTTTGGGGCTGCTGGCCGCGACATAGCGTCACTTACCAGCGTCACTTCCTTACTAGCGTCACTTCCATAGCGACACTTCCTTAAGTGTCGCCAATTAGGGTTTCAGCGACACTTGATAGCGACACTTGTCTTTTAGCGACACTACATAGCGACACTTAATCGAGTGTCGCCATTTGACTTTCTGCGGTACTTATATGCGTCACTACAGTGCGTCACTTCAGTGCGACACTTCTTAGCGACACTAACCTAGTGTCGCGCTAGATTCGAAGAAAAAAAAAAAAAAAAAAAGTTTTTTGGCGGGAAATCTCCGAAAAATTTTGCATTTCCAAAATTTTTCCTTAGCCTTACAACTGTTCAATTTTAGGCTGGAAAAAGTTTCATTTTACCCGGCCAATTTTTGACGTTTTCGGACGAAATTTTGGCGGGAAATTCGCGAAAATTTTTGTAGTACCAAATTTTGTTTTTGACTTAAAAGTACCTAATTTTAGTGTCGGAAAAGTTTCGCTACACTCTGTCGGTTTTCGGATATGGCTTTTGGTGCGAAAATGCCTCCTTCTACATCTTTGTTCTATAGTGATTTTGCGAGTTGGAAGATTAAGTTATGCAATTTCATTGAATACAATGATCCAAATCTGTGGAATTGGTTTAACACCATTGATCGATATGAGCAACCGAGACTCGATGGGGTGCTTAAGTCAAGAGCACAAATGTCAGTCAAGGGAACGAGCAGAGTTTGATCACGACAATAGAGCGTATGAGATGATTACCAAGTGCTTGCCAGAAGTTGTGATAAATAAATTTAAAGATCAAGCAACTTCTATAGGGTTATGGGATGCTCTTATAGCGGCTTACGATCAAAAAGAAAAGAAGTCAGAGGCTAATATTCAAATTCCTAGTCTAAATGATACTTCCAGATCTACTTCCAACTCACTAGCATCTACTTCTACTAGCACTTCATATGCTTCCTATACTTCTCATACAGCTCCTTCAAAGGCTACTGAGGATCATGCTACAATCTTTGCAGCTTTCCTCAACTCTTATGAGACTTTCCTTTCCAAGAAGGCTAGTACTCTACAGCTTACTGAGGAAGACTTTGAACAGATCGATTCTGACGATCTCGAGCAGATGGACATCAAATGGAGTATGGCCATGATAACCCAAAGAACCAAAAAGTTTCTTCAAAGAACGGGTAGAAAAGACCTGGATGATGATGGTGATACAGGTCTTGGTTTTAATAAAAGCAAAGTGAAATGCAAGAATTGTCAGATTCATGGGAACTTTGCTAAGGAATGTGTGGAGAATAAAAATCCCTCATCTGGATTCACTATACCTTCAGCTCCCAAGACTCCAGAGAATAACACAACATCACAGGCGATGACAGTGTATTCTCAGGGAATGTTTGATTCAAGTGCGACTCCAGAAAAGGTTCAACACAGTGCGTTCTTGGCAAAGATACATGAGGTAGACACAGAATCTGAAAAACCTTTTACATGTATCTCCTGTATTAAATTGGAAGCTTCTTTAAAATGTTTTCAAATAGACTATGTAGACTTGAGAGAAAAGGTTGAGAAACTTACTGAATCAAATAAGTTTCTAAAAGCTAATGAAAAACTTTATGATAAGTAGATTGAAGCTTATAAGTTAGATACTCAAACCTTTAAAGCAAAAGTCTTTAGTCAACAAGATGCAATTAAAAGCTATTTAACAGAAATTGATTTGTTGAATAAAGAACTTTCTGAGCTAAAGTCTGAGTCTGACTCTTTTAAAAAGGGAATCACAAGTTTCTCAAACTCTCATAAAATCTTCGATGAAATTGTTGACAAGCAGAGGACAAATACAAGTAGTAAGGCCGGAATAGGGTATAACTCAGTTCCACCTCCTACTAATCACTATCCTCTGCCTGTTAAGGAAGGCACCGAAGAACTTGTGGCTGACTACTCATCATGGCCAGCTACAAAGTCTAAAGAAGCTACATCCAATCCCAAAAGGCAGGCAAAGGAGAAAACTAAACGGACAGAGTATCCCTTGCCTACTTTTGTTAAGTCTGATAGTACACCTCCAGTTAGTGTAGAGGAGGGTGTTGAGATAGAGGATCTACCGGAAGAGGCTGAAATCAAAGTTGAAAAAGTTAATGTAAAACCAGAAAATCATATACTTACCAATGAAACTGTAAAGGTTTCAAATACAAAGGGTAAAAACAAGGTTGAAAATGAATCCAAAAGGGTTCAACATCAAATGAAGGATTCAAATGTAAAATCTAAAAGTGAACAACCTTCAACGTCAACTTGTTCAACTTCTGAGGCTTCTACATCAACGTGTACACATAAGTGTTCACGTCCTGTAAATGCCTCATCTTCTAAGCTTCCAACAGTTCATTCTCCACCTCAACCTTTTGTGGGTAATCATTGGAATAGGTCGTACATTGACCGACGTTCTTGTTTCCATTGTGGACAACAAGGACATATAATTAGGGATTGTCGGTTATTATCCCTAGATAGGTTTGGTAGAGAGATGCCAAGAACTTTCTTTTTCAGGAATTCTTTTTCTAAATCTTTTTCAAGGCGTCGTTCGTATTCGCCTGTATCTAGTTGTGCATCAAACTCTCCAAAACCTATGGCAAGAGTAAACAAAGTTGTGCCTAGTAGACCTCAAGTTCAACAGCACAACATTGTTGAAAACAAATCATCTGAACCTGAACAGGTTTGGACACCCAAATCCACAAACAACGCATCAATGAAATCTTCTGAGTTTTTAAAATATCATAAACTCATTGATGTGATGATTATGGATGACCATGGACAACCCAAGTCAATTAAGGCTTGGGTGTCCCATAAGTACTAACGTTTGCTTGTTTGTGGTGGTGCAGTCAGGTTTTTAAAAAAAAAGCTGATATTTTTAGTGACTGCAAGATTGTGTTTGTGTTGGCGAAGAAGATAGTCTTTCAAGGTGGTTATGTGTGATGATCTGTGATTGGATGGATGAGATTATCGAAGTTTCGAGGTGGTAAAAGTGCTAAAAGGCATTTGACTTGACTTGATATGTGATTTTGATAATTATCTATTTTTATTTGTTATAAATGCAACAGCCATTCTTTGTACTTTTTAGTATCAAAGAAATACAATGTTGCTAAATTTGTTAAAATTCAAAAAATTACAAAAATACAACTTTGGAACTGATCTAGGAGGATTATGGACAATTGGATGAAGATGATCTAGAACAGATGGACTTGAATTGGAACATTGCTATGATAACAAGAAGGGTTCAAAAATTCTTGCAACGAACTGGACGCAAGAGTTTAGAAGGCAATGGGAAGTCAGGATTTGGTTTTGATAAAAGCAAGGTCCGTTGTTATAACTGCCAGAATTTGGGTCATTTCGCTAGGGAATGCGAGAAACCCAAGATGCCACCGTCGGGCCTTACTAAACCTGATCCTCCAAAAGCGAAAGAAGAGGGCAAGACATTAGTTGTGGACAATGCTTTGGTGGTTTTTGAGCCAACTACTCATGACTGGAATGCGGAGGCTACAAAGTTTCAACAGTGTCTCATGGCTCATATTACACCTGAGGTACAAAATGAATCACCTGAACCTTTAAACTGTATCTCATGCATTAATCTAACTGAATCTCTAGAGGCTTTTCAAAAGGATAACCAAGAGTTGCGAGATAAAGTTGCAAAACTTAATGAGTCAAATAAGTTTTTGAAAGAAAATGAAAAACTCTATGAAAAACATATTGAAGCTCATAAGTTAGATACTCAAACTTATAAAGCTAAAGTTTTTAGTCAACAGGATGCAATTAAAAGTTATCTTACTGAAATTGAACTGTTAAACAAAGAGCTTTCAGACTTAAAAAGTGAGTATGGTAATTATCAAGATAAAGTCTTAGGGTCAACTTCTGCGACAATGATCTTTAATGAAATTATTAGCAATCATAAGCAAGATAAGAAAAGTAAGGGAGGAAAAGGAATAGGTTTTGTTGAAATAGCACCTCCTACTACTTATACTCCTTTACCTGTTAAGGAAGGCCTTGATGAAATTCCAGTTGATTATGCTAAGTTGTTGGGTATCAAGGGTAAAGTGGCTAAATCTAACAAACAGGAGAAGGAGAAAACCACGAGGCCAGAGTATCCCACTCCTAAGTTTGTTAAGCCACTGAATAAATCTCCTGTTAGTGCTGAGGAGATTGTTGAGCAAAAGGATGTATCTCCAGTTTGTTTTGAGGAGATCGTTGAGATTGAGGACATTACGGATCAGGAGTATCCTGAAGTTAAGAGAGTTGAAGTTAAACCTGAAAAGGTGGTTTCAAAAGTTGAACCTGAAATTAAGGTTCAAACAAATAAGGGTAAAGCCAAGGTTTTAAACTCAAAACAACAAACTTTACAGTCACCTGTAAAGATTTTGCAACGAAAATTAGTAAATGAAAAAGTTTTGTCTGATAAACCTTCAACTTTGACCTCTCAACCAAAGCAAACATTTTCTAAGACATGTACTCAATGTTCATGTTCTAGAAATGTTTCTCCACCTCCTGTGGTAATGCCTCAGCCTCAACCGTTAGTTGAGACTCGTTCTTGTTTCTACTGCAAGAGACAAGGACATTTGATCCGTGACTGTCCCAAGCTGTCAAATCAGCGCTATGGGAGAGAGATGCCTAGGACATCAGTTTATAAAAATTCCTTTTCAAAATCTCCACCTAGGCGTTACTCAAAATCTCCCAAGCCTGTTCTGAAACTAAGTAATGTTGAGCAAAAACCTTTGCCAATTCAAAAGCCCAACATTATTTCTGATATCAATTCCGAACCTTCAAAAGTTTGGAAACGAAAAGAGTCTGATGCTGACTCTTCAGTCGTCAACAATAACACTTCAGATAAAAATTCTAATTTGTTTAAAGATAAAGTCCTATCTGACGTGCTTATTGTTGATGACCATGGAAGACCTAAGTCTGTAAAGGCTTGGGTCTCCGTTTCTCACTAATCTCTTTCTTTGATGTGTTGCAGCAGTCGGAACGTGTGAAGGATAGTTTATGGTATATGGATAGTGGCTGCTCGCGACACATGACTGGCGATGTGTCTCTTCTGACGGATATTAAACCATACTCGGGAGGATACGTTGCTTTCGCGGGAGATTCAGGAGGAACGATTTCGGGAAAGGGAACGCTAACAAATGGAAAAGTTAGCTTTGAAAATGTGAATTATGTGGCTGAGCTGACTCACAACTTGCTGAGCGTTTCACAAGTTTGTGACAAGGACTACACCACGTTATTCAACAAGACGGAATGTGTAATATTGAAGCCGGGGTATGTCATTCCTGAGGATTGGGTATTGATGCGGGCACCTAGAAAGAATGACACCTATGTGATGAATATGCGAACTGTGGAGACTACAAGTGACTATACTTGTCTTCTTTCAAAGGCTTCAGAAAAGGAATCACTCCTTTGGCACAGACGGATGGGACATATTCATTTCCGTAAAATGAATTTTCTGATTAACAATGATTTAGTGAGGGGAGTTCCAAAACAGTCATTTGCTCTAAAAGACGACTGCGTTTCTTGTCACAAAGGAAAACTCCACAAGAAGTCCCACAAGTCTAAGGTTGTGAATTCTATTGCAGCTCCGTTGGAACTACTGCATATGGATCTGTTCGGTCCAGTTTCAACAAAGAGCATTGGTGGTCGGTCTTACTGCTTGGTAGTTACTGATGACTACTCAAGGTTTTCGTGGGTATATTTCTTGACTACAAAGGGGGAGACTCCTGATATTCTGGTGTATTTGTTGGATAAGTTGGCAAATCTATGCAACTTAAAGGTGAAAAGGATTCGAAGCGACAATGGAACTGAATTCAAGAACTCAACTCTCGAATTGTTTTGTGCTACAAGAGGAATTGAGCATCAATTCAGTGCTCCAAGGACTCCACAACAGAATGGAGTTGCAGAAAGAAAGAACAGGACAATTATAGAGACAGCTCGGACTATGTTAGCTGACTCCAAATTACCAATCATCTTCTGGGCTGAGGCAGTTAATACTGCCTGTTATGTTCTCAACAGAGTGCTCACGGTTAAGAAAAAGAACAAGACGTGTTATGAACTTTTCAATAACCGTAAGCCAAACCTTCAGTTCTTAGAACCATTTGGGTGTCCATGCATGATCATGATTACAAAAGATAAGGTCTCTAAGTTTGGTGACAAAGCTGTTGAAGGGATTTTTCTTGGATATTCAGTCAATTCTCCGAACAAAAGAGTCTTTAACAAATCAACGAATCAGATTGAGGAACAGTTTGAAGTAAAATGTTTAAGGTATACGGAACCTCCTCAAGGAACAGGTCCGGATTGGTTTTTCAATTATGGAAACCTCTTTAACTCTTTCAATATTCCAGAAGATGATGAAACGGAAGAGTTAGTTTCCATGCTACATGGACTTGATTTTTCTCAAGATACACCAGTTAGTAAACCATCCGACCCATCTCCTAATGCAACACCCGAACCACCACCAACTGATACTACACCAATACCAACACCCACACCACCATCAACAACACCTATTCCAACATCTATTTCTCAAGTTACACCTTCGAAAGATGCTCCTTCTACCTCTAAAACAGTGTATAACTACACCAAGGAGCTTCCTTATGATCCAAACATGCCGTCATTAGAGGAAGGAGGAGAGGATGAGGTAAGTGATGAGGGAGAGGAAGCAGAAAATATGAATTATTCTCATTTATTTTCTCAAAGAGATGAAGATGATGATGCTTCTCCGAATATTTCTGCAAATGAGGGAGATCTGAGTAACCTGGAACAGAATCTTGTGCCAGATCAAATTCCAGTGACTCGGATACATAAGGATCACCCCATTGATAATATCATTGGTGATCCTCATGCAAAGGTTCAAACAAGACATCAAGCGAAACAGACTGATACTGAACAACTTTCGGGTCTGGTGGCTAATGTTAATTCATGTTATCTTTCGCAGAATGAACCTAAGAAAGTTGAAGAGGCCTTAAAAGATCCATCCTGGATCGAGGCCATGCAAGAGGAACTACAACAATTTGAAAAGTTGCAAGTCTGGGAAGTAGTTCCATTACCCAAGGGTGCCCACTTGACTGGCACTCGTTGGGTTTTTCGTAATAAGATGGATGATAGGGGCGTTGTAATTCGTAATAAAGCACGTCTAGTAGTTCAAGGCTTTAGCCAAATTGAGGGGTTGGACTATGATGATGTATTTGCCCCTGTTGCTCGATTGGAATCCATACGCATTTTTCTGGCATACGCGTCCTTCAAGGGATTTCGCGTCAATCAACTTGATGTGAAAAGTGCGTTTCTGTATGGAAAGATTGACAACGATGTGTATGTTAAGCAGCCTCCTGGTTTTGAAGACCCTGCGCATCCTGAATACGTCTGTAAATTGAACAAGGCGTTGTATGGTCTTCACCAAGCACCAAGACTTTGGTACGAGAGGCTAACTACACATCTGATTAAGCATGGTTTTGTGAGAGGGAACATCGATAGCACGCTATTTATTCTTCGTGAACAGTCAGAGGATAGGGAAGATATGCTACTTGTGCAGGTTTACGTGGACGATATTATCTTCGGGTCTACCAATGAGGCAATGTGCAAGAACTTTGAGAAAATCATGAAGTCTGAGTTTGAGATGAGCGCAATGGGGGAGCTCACTTTCTTTTTAGGTGTACAAGTTGAGCAGCTTGCAAAAGGTATTTATATACATCAGTCAAAATATGTCAATGACATGTTGACTAGGTATGACCTGCTCACTTGTAAAACCTATGGGACTCCCATCGAGCTTAATCACAATCTCAAACTTGCTGAGGAAGATGAAGATTGCAAGGAGAGGGACTATCGTTCAATGATAGGTTCTCTTATGTATTTGACTGCCTCAAGACCGGATATTGTATTTGCCGTGTCGATTTGCTCACGTTATCAGGCTAAACCAAAGGTGTCACATATGAAGGCAGTAAAGCGAATTTTTGGTTATCTCAGAGCTAGACCTACCCTTGGTCTTTGGTATTCAAATGAGAAGACTTTCGCTCTCACAGCCTATTCAGACTCGGATCATGGAGGTTGCAGTATTGATAAGAAGTCTACAACGGGTGGATGTCAATTTCTGGGATCGCGTTTGGTCTCGTGGCAGTGCAAGAAGCAGACTACAGTCTCTCTTTCTACAGCAGAGGCTGAGTATGTTGCTGCCGCTAGTTGCTGTGCCCAAGTTCTCTGGATTCAGCACCAATTACGCGATTACAGGTTACTTCTTACTATGACTCCCATTCACATAGATAACACTGCTGCTATTTCTATCACACGCAATCCCGTACAGTACTCTAAGACAAAACATATTGAACTTAGGTTCCACTTCATACGGGATTGCTATGAAAAACACTTGATAGACCTGGTCCACATAGACACCCTTAAACAAAATGCTGACCTATTCACCAAAGCCTTTTCACGTGCTCGATTTGATGAACTGGTCAACATGATCGGTTTAAGATTCTTTGGGTCTAAAAAGTAATGTGTGACTTGGATAGTTAACGTTATTTGCTTTTATGTGTGTTTATTATTTCAAAAAAAAAAAAAAAAAAAAAAAAAAAAAAAAAAAATTTCGCAACAGCCACTCTTTGTACTCTTTAGTATTAAAGAAAACTCAAGGTTGCTACATTTTTAAAATAGACGTTGAAGTTGTGTCTGTAAACAACTTGGGATATGATAGTACATCGGGTGACATGCACAAAATGGAATTTTAAGGTTTATCTTGGATGTGTCAGTAGGTTTATCTGACACACTTAAAACAGTTTTTATCTAAATTATCTTCATCATACGATGTATTGGTAGGCATGGTACACACCGGTCTCTGAGGTATTAAGAAGTAATTTACATACATGTCTATGATCATGTGGTAAACACCTTGTGATGTACGACTCTAAGTCTTAATTCCTTAGCATAGCTTGACATACTTCTATTTTTGGATCGTATATCTGAGATCTTTTGGGGGAGTATGCTGATTGTTTCCTCTGTTGTACGTAAGTGCAGACCTGGTCTCAATTCAGCTTACTCTCAAAACTAAGCAAACGTGAGTCAATGCACTTGCAAAGTCTTAAATTTAAGATACTACACAAGGTTGCCACAAATTTGGTTTGACTGCGTTTAGTTTTGCTTATACCTGAATCAAGTTATGTTGCTCTGTTGTACGCAAGTACAGACCTGTCACCGCTGGCTTGATTCTTAAAATTGATTCTCTTATATTCTTTCTAAATTTGGAAACTATGTTAATGTCTAAGTTATAGGGGTATATCTATGGTGGGAACCATGGTGAAATATTCATTTTAACAATAAAAGGTTAACTCACAGACACGGATGTAACATGTTTAGGTGGACAAACAATACCGATGATCGTCTTGAACTAATTTTTATAAAAGGTGCTTTAAATATGTCAAGTAAATTTAAAGTGGACAAATATACTGATGATCGAAATAACACTTACTATTCCCTAATAATTGCATGTTGGCCTGATATGATCCCTAAGCAGACTTAAAACAATCCTATCCCCAATGTTATTTTAATCTTCGTTCTTTACTTTTCTTTTATAAAGAAAATACAAAAAGATTTTATTTCTATGTTATTTTCTTCAAACATCACATATCTTGTTAAAGTCAAAATATTGAAGATGTAAAGGATGTCGGTTATTCTCCAAAGACTGTAAAGATAAATTCTATTGGAGAAGCTGCTGATGATTGAGAAATGGTCACCAAGGTTGAAGATCTTAGTGTATGATAAATGTGTGTCAGTCACATGAATCTGGACATCAAGATTTTGTTTGAAGACCATGCTATCTCAATGGGGGAGCTTGTGATTGTTGAAGACATGAAAGAGTTTGTTGATGAAGACTAATTGAAGACTTATTTGACCAAGCTGCTGACATGGGGGAGTTTGTTGGTGCATTTTGTGTGTCAGTCAGTTGGTCAAACGTTTGTAATTGTCAAAGTCAATTAGTCTACGTATGTATAATGTTTAGTGTGTATATGCGAGTCTGTAAACGAATAGTGAAATAGAATATATACACAGAATTAGTGTTTATGCGACACTTAGCTAGTGTCGCACGGGTCGGTTCATGCGACACTTAGCTAGTGTCGCATGTAGGTCAGATTACACTATAAATAGAAGTGTTAAACTCAAAATTAGGGTTAGACATTTGAGAAAGTGGAGAGCCGTTTTTGTGTGTGAGGAGGAGAGAAAACGAGTTTGTGAGTTTGTATCTTGTAATCTTGATTATTCAACTGTGAATATACAAAAGATTATAGAGAATTGTGTGTTTGATTCGATTAATACGTTCATATATTCAATCAAACGGATTCCGCACGGGTGATTGTAATTGATCCGATCAGATCCAAGCAAACGGGACTTTCAACTGGTTTCAAAGCTGTATTTGGTTGAGTAACCAAATCTTTGTAAGAGCTCAGAAAAGCTGTATAAATTGCAGCTTGCTCTTGTATTGCTGGTGAAACTGGAGCCTGTTGTTGATTTCCTTGAGATGTACCAGAAAGATAAGCTGTATGATGACCTCCAGAAGAAGCAGAAGATGAATTGGTATCCGTTATAAATGCTACTCCACCGTAACTCTTGCCAGAATTGACTAGTCCAACTCCACCAGTTGTGGCATTCTGTACAGATCCACCTGACTTACATTCTTTCTTCTTCAATTCCATCGCATGAGCTTGTAGAATACCTATCAATTTATCCAAAGTCATCCTCTGTAATTCTGGATTTTCTTTTAAAAATTGGACTTTCACATCCCAAGCACTTGGCAACACGTCCAGCAACTTCTTGTTTACCTCAAGTGCAGGGAGATTGTATCCTCCTTCATTTAACTCACTAACCAGATGTGAGTATCGAGTGAATAGACTGGAAGTCAGCTCATTAGGAATCATGTCAAATAGATCATACTGCTTTTTGATTAATTCTAGCTTAGCCTCCTTGTACTTTTCATTTCCTCCGCATCTTGTCTCAATTGCCTTCCACAGATCATAAGTTGTGTCATGAGATTTAAAGAGTCTCATAACATCCTTTGGCAAACACATACAGATAGAAGAATGAGCCTTTCTTTCTGTTTCATACTCCTTTTTCTCTTGAGGTGACATAGCATTATATGTTTTAGCTGGAGGAACACCACGATAATTTCCTTCAGCCACTGGAGCAACATATCGTTCTTTTAAAGGTCCCCACAATTCAGGACAGTGGAAATCTATATACTGTTCATATCTATCTCTCCAATACACATAATCTAAATCTGGTCCAAAGAACGGAGGTTTATTACTGGATCCAATATCATTGCTCTGTCTGAGCATCTCTCTGATTCCTCTAATATCTTCCTTATCAGACATTTAAGCGTACCTGTAAAATCAACTTAAAAAAAAACTTGGAAGCTGATTAGTAACAAAGGCGTCACTTGGTAAGTAACGCACCTTAGTGTCGCAAAGAGTAGCGGCACTTGATAAGTGACGCTATCGAGTGACGGATAAACAAACAGAACGACACTAGAGATGAGTGTCTTATAAACACGTAAGTGACGTACTCAAGTGACGGACTTGAGTGTCGCTTAGCAATAACAGGCGTCACTAAGGTAAGTGACGCTTTAAGTGACTGACAGAAGTAACGCGTCACTCGTAGTAAGTGACGGATGATACACAAGTGTCGTATCAAATGACGCAGTAGAGTGTCGGATTGAACAGTAGGTGTCACTAATGTAAGTGACGTATAATACTCAAGTGACGTTACTAAGTGACGCACTTGAGTGTCGTAAAAACCCTAATTGTTCCTTACAGAAGTGTCGCTCGAAGTGCCGCACAAAGTGTCGAAGTGACGCTCTGAGTGACGCAGAAACGGCTGTGAACACCCAAAAACCCTAAAAATCGAATTTTCGTAAACCTAACGAAAATTCTTGAGTCCCAATCGTACGAAACCTGTAAATCTTTACTCAAAACACAGTAATAGCACCAAATCGATCCTAATCTTGCTAGAATGTCTTTGATCTTCACAAAATCGAACCGAAAACACTTCAATACACGTACACACGTCGATCAAATCAACTCCGAGGCTCTGATACCAGTTGAAAGTGCCCCCTGGATGTGGATCTAAGTGTTGATCGATAGTAATAGATTGGCGGAATCAATCAATTACACAAACAAGTAATAAACTCAAAACGAAAACAATGATTAATCAAAGTAAACGAGTATATTAGCTTGTAAATCGTATTGGAACTGTTTACAGAAGTGCTTAGTCGACAAATGGTGCTAGGGTTTCGTCAACCCTAGCCGAAAACCCGTAGGTTTCAATTTATACTAAAACAAAATCGGCAGACATGCGTCACTTGGGAAGTGTCGCATGTCGCCGCCCTCATGCGTCACTTACCTAAGTGTCGCTATGCGTCACTAAGGCAAGTGTCGCCTAATGCTAAACTTAAGTGTCGCAAATACAGAAAATTACTTTTCTATTAAAACTAACTAACGACACTTACAACTCAATAGACCAACTGACAGACACACAAACATGTATCAACACGACATTTTGTAAGTTTCCGACAAATCCCGACATTTCTCGTTTTTGATCATTTTTACTAGTTTACGGTTTTAATAGGCTTAATATGTTCATATGAGGGTTGGGTAAAAGAATCGGACCAAACGGAAACCCGAAAACATGTTTTTGGCTCGAAATCCGTCGATCAGCCTTTAGTGTCGCTAAAATGCCAAAAACAGTACCAGTGTCACTAAGTGTCGCTATACCTCTCTGCCGCCCTTATAGCGTCACTACTTAAGTGCCGCTATCACACATACACCGTCACTTCTTTAGTGACGCAAGCATATAACTTTCAGTAGAAACATGCGACACTCCTTAAGTGTCGCTATTATCCGTAGAAGCTCATCACTTTCAGTAGAAACAAGTAACATCCGGTTACTACTGATGACGTCACCCGAACATCATACCGTCACTTCGAGAGTGACGCATACTATACTTAGCGACACTTCCCTAGTGCCGCCCTCTATGCTACCCGTCACTATTTAACGTCACTCCCTTAGTGCCGCCATATTCTTTTACACGACACTTCTTGAGTGTCGCTATACTACACGTCACTCCATAAGTGACGCCTAAATCTCAGAAATATCTACTTTGCACGACACTCCTTGAGTGCCGCTATGTTACGGAACCCGTCACTTCATAAGTGACGCATAAGCTGATACACGACACTATCTCAGTGACGCATACTCTTAAACTGACACCAATACCCGACACTCCATAAGTGACGCATAGAACACATAAGTGACGCATATAGTGTCGCATAAAACAGCAGGTTATCTAACTAAAATTTCACTAAGTGTCGAACTTTTACAACTTCAAATCCTTATACGATACGACTTATAAAACACTTTGGGACACTTTGGTAAGTGCAAAACATCAATAAATTGATGATAATACTAAAGTTTATTATTTCAAACTCGTCACCAACGGGTCGTACACTTTTATACAAACGATAACGAACCGACTTTCGGACACATTGGGTTGTATGAACAACTAGCCTAGATGATCTTGCGAGACATCTACTTACTTGACATTGCGTGTTTAGGCATTTGGAGGATTACGGGTTCGGAGAACCAACTGTTGATATTACTTACTCGTTTATTGATATAAACGCACTTGCAAAGACTCAGGTGAGTCTTACGGCCCCACTTTTACTGTTTTAACTTATTGGGGGAGATGCATGCTACTGATTTTCTTGAACACAAGTACTAAACTGTTTACTATACCAAACGGAATTGCATGAGTTACTTACGATTTACTGAAGTCTCTCCATCATATATCGTTAGTTATGTACTTAAGCGCGAACAGTAGTTAATGGATCCATTAGGGAAATGACCCTCCCCGCCCGGGGTAGTAGCGCTACCACGAACCGTTATGTATAAACGGGCGACTATTATTTCGTTTACTTATGCTTGCTCAATTTTGAGCATGTCACGGGAGCAACTGATTAATTACGGGTTAAGCTTCGATTATGAGCCTCATGGAAACGGTATAACTTGATTTCTTTACTTTTGCTAGATTTGCAAATACTTGATATACGCCTACGGGCACTACTGATGAAATCTTGTGTTCAAACTGATTATTTACTGATAAACCTGTGAGATTCACCAACCTTTTGGTTGACCCTTTTTAGCATGTATTCTCAGGTACACTTACGGAGTAGGATCACTCCAGGATTTCTAGCTAGAGTCGCATGATTTCCAAACTGCATTTAACGGAGATTCTTTGGCATTATCTTTTGTAGCTATGGTTATGTAATAGAATCTCCCGCCACATACGCGGACTCTAGGCTTACCTATTTTTGTAAAGAAAACTATATGTTTTCAAACGATTTAATTATGAAATGTAATTATTTTACAAAACGTCTCATTTAGAGGTCGTTTGCTGTATATCTTGTGCTTTGTATATTGATTAGTAACACCCAAGTATGCTTCCGCAAATCACTAAATTTGGGGGTGTTACAAAAAGTAACTGTCAAAAAGAAAGAATTAAAAATTATTAATTTCTATTCAAATAAACACAACCGCTTTCCCCGGCAGCGGTGCCAAAAACTTGATGTCGTGTAAACGGGGTTTTATTTTAAATTGGAAGATACCTAACTTACTATACACAACACAGGCAAGAATACCTGATCATATATAGTATAGTTCAGTAAGTCCGAGTCGAACACAGGGAAAAGGTGGAATATTTAAAAATAGAAAATTAACAATTAACTAGAAAACAGTAAATATGGGGTGCGTTTTAGTTCCGTGCGAACATTTTAGAAAACAATTAATTAAAATAAACAACTTGAATAAAACTTAAATTAAAATAACCAACAAATAATAATAATAATAAATCCTAATAGGAAGGAACAAGTAATTGTATAGTTAATGTCACTTAGATTCATATTTCCCGATTGATTACGTATTGATTATCTAATTGTGATTCCTTTAGATCAACTTAATACCAAATTCTTCAATGAATACTAAGTCGAATATGAACTAGCCAACGTTTCGGGTCCAACTAATTCCTATAATCTAGGGTCCAACATGAAACACTGGTTCCAATGTCACAAGATGATCAGTCAATTGTGTGCCTTTCCCTAAATTATGCATTAAACATTCACAACGCCTTATAATTAACTCTATTGGTATGACTCAACAATACCCAATAATTAACTTATTGTCTTGCTCATTTTAAAGTAAATTATTATTGTATACTCGACCTATCAGACTCAACGTATTTAGTGATAAATCAAAACCCTAAAATTATGACCATCAATAATTAATAACATTAAAGGAACTCAATCTCATCAACATTATTAACCACGTGAAGTAACAATAATAACTAGTTACCAATAAACAAGTGTCCACGAGTAATATAACCGTTTTCAATCAAATAACTTATTCAATACGCAATAACAATCGTTCCATAATCATAATCTAAATTAAATAAACTACACAATCACTTTGGATATTCAATTCATCATCAAAACAGAAATATTCAGATTCATTATATCAAATTCTTCAATGAAAATAAAGAAACGAAATATACCGAATCGATTAACGATGAACTACGAAAGATTAGAGCGAATTATCCTCGTTCCTTAGCTTCCGTACCTCCAAACTAACCCTAAAATACGAAATTAAAACCCTAAAATACGTCTGAAACCGAAAGAAAAACGAAAACCCTTCAAAAACTTCCGAAATAAGGTTTTTTCGCGTTTTTATACTTCTGTGATTTTTGATCCATACGGCGTATGTATTTCCATACGGCGTATGGATTGATTTCAAGCCCAGCCCAGACTCGCGTAACCTGGGCCTCCACTGCAGCAATCCATACGGCGTATGGATTTCATACGGCGTATGGATGCTTTTTCCAGCCTATTATTTGACTTTTCTTCTTTTCTTCTTTTCTTCTACTTCGGCTCTCATTATTCTTCAAATATGCATTATTTAGCTCGATTATTGACTGTTTTCCATTCCTTTTCCATAAACGCTCCATTTCCACATCTATTTGCAAATATGAACGAAATCAATATCTATTCTAAACAAAATGCAATAAAAACATTCAAGATTAGGGGTAAAATACTACTAAAATATAGTACTTTTGAGCGTTTATCATAAGTCTAATACGATTTCGTCTGGCCAACGAAATTTATATTATATTATTGTACATGGGTGATTCAGAGCACTTAAACATAATGCGTATTAGAGGGAGAATTGTTTTTGATAAATATGTGTGAAGCTTGATTTCGTTTATGTTAAGTGGAGATAGAATGTGTTAACTAAATTGTTGATTTTTATAGATGGATGTAAATCCTAGTGGAGAGATTAACCAGGGAAGTTCTCCCCCGCCTGAGGAGAACCGAAATTTAACTCACGAGGAGGAAGTAATAATAAAAGGATAATTGAACATTCTCTATAAGCTTTTACCCCAACGTTGATCACTAGGGTGGAAAATATGTTGACCGAAAGATTTAATGAGTTTGAAAGACAGCATGTAGCTCCTTAACGAAATGTTGGAACTTCCTCAACCCAAGTAGAGGCGAATAAAGAGAAAGAAAAGTTAGAGTATAAGAGTTTTGCCACTTGTAACCCGCCTGAATTTCGTGGAACATTAAATCCAGTTATTAGTAATCGTTGGTTAAGTGAACTTGAAGAGACGTTTGTGTTGAGTAAGTGTCCGGATGAGTCAAAAGTAATATTTGCAGCCCACCAACTTAAGGAAAGTGCTCATGAGTGGTGAAATTCACAGGTCGAAACGTATGGTTTTGAAGTAGCTTCAAAGTTTACATGGAATAAGTTTAAAGAGATATTTAGAGAAGAATTTGCACCACCGGCTGAAATAGAGAAGTTAAAAGGAGAGTTTTTAGCGATTGAACATGGAAGTAGATCAGTGGCGGAATATTCTAGAGTATTCCATGAGAAAGCTAGGTTTTGTCTCGAGTACACTTCTAATCCAAAACTGTTGACCGACCACTTCTATCGTCATCTAAACCTAGAGATTCGTGAATCCATTGACCCAATCGTCTATAATACCATTGCTAAGATACTGAACCGAGCTTTAGTGCATAAGAAGGATTTACAAGCTAGAGTTGTTGAATCTGTGAGTAAGAGGAAAATAGAATACACCACCACTTCATCTTCTTCATTACTTAAGAAACCACATTTTGAGGAAACCTTACCGCAACCACAACCATTACAACAATTTAGTTCCCAAACCCAACTAAGAGAAATACCACCTTGTGATAAATGTGGTAGAAAACATACAGGGGAATGTAAATGTTACAAATGTGGGAGACCGGGGCACATGGCATCGAATTGCCCAAGCCCTCTCCGTTTGTGTTATTATTGCTTTAAAGAGGATCATCTTCAGGCTGACTGTCCTGATAAGGCCAGAGATAAGCGTAAGAGAATGGAGGAGAAAGTGGCAATGAATGTTCCAAAGCCTAAAACTCGTGCTTATCAGATAACTGCTGGAGAGGTGAAAGAGTCATCTGATGTGACGTCAGGTACCTATACCCTTAATTCTACACCTGCTTACATTATTGACTCTGACACCGTTGAATCTCTAGCATTCCCGTGTTATGTATGTTTAAGTATTTTTAAGGTTTGATTAGGATATAGCTTGTATTTAGAAGTGTTTGTGAGGACACGAAAGGTTTAAGTGGGGGAGAGTTGTAACATTCCAAATCTCAGGAATTTAATTTCGTACGCGGATATAATTTTATTACGAAGTATTATTATATAAAAGATACAATATAATAGAAAATGTAAAATGGTTTCTCAGTTCCAAACTGTGTAGTTAAATGAGGAAGGACTTTTAATAGAGAAACATGTATCCAGTGTTATGTTTATCCCATTTATTTCTTTCAAACTCCAGAATACACACACAGATTTGAGAAAACACACTGGGGTTTTCTTCCATCCTTAAATCTTCACTTAAACCCTAGAATCAAGCTAGGAATCTTCAATTCATCATCCCTTTTCTATTCCTAATCATTGTAAGTTGATTCTTCTAAGATTCTTAACCTAGTTTTTGGGTTTTGAGGGGTTTTCATGGTGTTTAGTTAAATTAGTGAAATTAATACGAAATCAGGGTTAGGAATTGTTAAAATTGTTGTTAGTAAGTGAATTAGTGGTGATTCTTAATCATATTACACTTTGAGAATGATGAAATTGTTATAAGTGTTCTTGAATAATCATGGGGTTTTGCTAAATACTTATAAATTGATGTTAGTTAGCTAAAAGAATGGATTATAGGGTAACTAGAGTATGAGATGGATAATCGAACATGATTTAATTGAAGTTGTTAATAAGTTGATTAGGTTAATCAAAGTGGGGGAGGGCTTAAGAGTGGTTATTAGTTTAGAGTCTTGATTTCCTTGAATTTAAATATGTTGTTATGTGTTATGTTTATAGGTGCTAAGAAGTTGGAAGTATTACCATTGGTTGTATCTTGTATATCATCAATTCAAGACAAAGGTGAGTAGTATAAGGATTAATCAAGTAAATGGTTGTATGTGTTTCCGGATTACTCCCGAGTAAGAGGATCATACAACCATGTGGAAGATAATTGTGATTTATTTTGTTTTAATTGTTAATTGTGGATTATTATGACTTGAATGATTGTTGTTATATAAATTATGGTTATGCATTAATAGGAATGATTTAAGCAAATCGTAGTTTATATTATGAGATTGTGTATGTCCTCTAATTTTAGAAGTTTGTTGTATTTGTACCTTATATATTATTCAATACACATCTCTCACAATCAAGGTGAGATTTCTCAAAACCTAATATGGTATCAGCCTAGTTCCTGGCCGCCATATTCTGTTCTCTATTCATCACCATGGCTGGCAATTCCGATTCCACTGATTCCTCTCTACCTCTTTCAACTATTCTTCATATGCTCACCATAAAGCTTTCATCCACCAATTACCTTCTATGGCACAAACAAATGACCACTCTCCTTGCTTACCAGAAACTCACGGGATATGTTGATGGTTCAATCCCACAACCGTCACCAACTCTTACTATTGGTGAAACATCATCACAAAATCCTGCCTATGCTTCATGGATCGCTGCTAATCAACGTGCTCTTATTTTGATCCAATCCTCCTTATCCGAAGAAGCTATGGCTGAGACTCTTGGTCACACCACCTCTCATGCGGTTTGGTCTGCCCTAGAAAACACCTATCGACATGATTCTCTTGAGCGTACTCACACTCTTAGGGATTCACTTCGATATCTAAAAAAAGGCTCCTCCACTGTTTCTGAATTTCATCGCAAGTTTAAAGGTATTTGTGACCAACTTCATGCTATTGGTCATCCCCTTGATGAAGATGACAAATATCACTGGTTCCTATGTGGCCTTGGTTCATCTTTTGAAACGTTCTCCACTACTCAACGACTCATCAAACCAAGACCCAACTTTCGTGATCTTGTCTCTCAAGCCGAGGGTCACGAGATGTTTCTCCAATCTATAAATGACTCCACTGTTGCTCCGGTGGCTTTTAACACCACCTTCTCTCTTGCAGCTTCTGATTCTTCATCATCACGTGGTCGTGGCAGATTTTTTTCTCGTGGTTCGTCTTCTCGAGGTAGGGGTCGTGGTAATAGACGACCTCCTCATTGCCAACTATGTCGAAAAGAAGGTCATTATGCAAGTCAATGTCCAGATCTACATACTTTTACTCGCAATCCTTCCACTCTTGATGCAAATCTCGCTGAGGCCTTCCACGCACAATGCAACACTTCCACTCCTAATTGGTTTGTTGATACAGGGGCATCGTCGCATATGACACCAAATTCTGCCCATCTTGATGCTACTGCCTCTTACTCTGGTAATGAATATGTTATTTTTGGCAATGGTGATGGTGCCTCTATTTCTCATATTGGCAGATCTTATATCTCTCCTAATATTTCTTTACTTGATGTTCTTATGGTTCCTAAGCTAACCAAAAGTCTTCTTTTGGTTAGCAAGCTTACACAAGACAATCAAGTTGATGTTGTGTTTTCTGATCCTATGTTTCTTATTCAGAATCGCCACTCAAAAGAGACACTCACACAAGGAAGACGTAGAAATGGCTTATATGTTCTTGAGCGGGGTCAACAAGCATTTTTGGCAAAGCTTTCCTCTAAACGCATTAAAGCTTCTTTTGAACTATGGCATAGTCGATTAGGTCACGTGTCTCATGACATTATTTCAGCTTTAAATAAGTTGGGTTGTTTATCTATTACTTCTGTTTTACCGAACCCACAAATATGCTCTTCTTGTCAGTTGTCAAAGAGCAAACGTTTGTCTTTTGATCTTAATTTAAAACGTTCTTTACATGTATTGGATTTGATTCACGGTGATTTATGGGGACCCTCACCTGTTATGTCCATTGATGGTTTTAGATATTATGCTATTTTTGTTGATGATTATTCAAGGTTTACTTGGTTCTACCCAATGAAGGCCAAGTCTGATTTCTATAATGTATTTGCTGCATTTGTTGCCTTGGTCCAAACACAATTCTCATGCAAAATTAAGGTTTTTCAATCAGATGGTGGGACAGAATTTACAAATAACCAAGTGCGTACTCTTCTGTCAAATAATGGCACACATCATCGGTTTTCATGCCCCTATACACCACAGCAAAATGGGCGAGCAGAACGTAAGCACCGCCACATCACCGAAACTGGTCTAGCCATTATGTTTAATGCTCACGTTCCTGCTATTTTTTGGACACATGCCTTTAGCTCAGCTACTTACATCATTAATCGACTGCCGACAAAAATTCTTGATAACAAGTCTCCATATGAATTGTTATTTTCCGTGAAGCCTAATTATGGAAACTTTCATGTTTTTGGATGTTGTGTTTTCCCGTATCTTCGGGATTACTCCTCTCACAAACTCGCTCCAAGAAGTGCTCCGTGTGTTTTTATTGGCTACAGTACTCAATATAAGGGCTATCGTTGTCTTGACTTATCTACGCAGCGCATTTACACTACTCGTCATGCTCAATTTGATGAGAATTCTTTTCCATTCAAGGGTCATCAATCTACGGCTTCATCAGCTATGCTTCTGTTGTCAACTTATTATGATGACTACCCGGTGTCTATTCTTCCACCTGAGCCGCTACCTCCCTCCACGGCTCCACTTCCGACTCATACTCCTCAATGCGGGTTATGCACCGACCCACCTCCACCTGCACCTTCTGCTGCATCCCCAACGCACACTGATCAACCCCCACCACCGTCTTTAGTTGTGCCTCCACAAGCCTCCACATCCGGTCATCCAATGGTTACTCGCTCCAAGGATGGTATTTTCAAACCTCGTCACTTTGCGGATCTTTCCCATCTGTCTGCATCAGCTTTACATCACGCTCTTTTCACTACTAAGGAGCCCAGGGGCTTCAAATCCGCTGCTAAGGATCCAATATGGTTTGCTGCAATGTGTGACGAGATGAAAGCCTTGAAACTCAATGCTACTTGGGATTTGGTGCCGCGTCCCACTAATTCTAATATTGTGGGATCTAAATGGGTGTTTCGTACCAAGTTTCTTGCTGATGGTACCATTGACAAATTTAAAGCCCGCCTTGTTGCTCCAAAGACTGAGAAGTCGTCCATGAATACTTCCATACACTGTTCAATCATATCGTGGAATATCGCCACCATACACCTTTAGAATGTAGCAGGTGCGTTGCATAGCCCGAAAGGCATGCGTCGGTAAGCGAATGTTCCGTAAGGACATGTGAAAGTCGTTTTTTCTTGGTCCTTAGGATCGAGAGGAATATGAAAATAGCCAGAGAAACCATCAAGGAAACAGTAGAATTCGTTCCCGGATAATCTCTCCAACATTTGATCGATGAACGGTAGAGGGAAATGATCTTTTCGAGTGGCTTCGTTCAGCTTCCGATAGTCGATGCATACCCTCCAACCAGTGACGGTACGTGTTGGAATGAGTTCATTATCATCGTTAGCAATAACCGTCATTCCTCCTTTCTTGGGGACAACCTGAACTGGGCTGACCCATGGGGAATCTGAAATATGATAGATCAAGCCAGCATCCAAGAGTTTGATAACCTCCTTCTTGACCACATCTTGAATCTTCGGGTTGACTCTCCTCTGTCTCTGTATAGAAGGTTTGAAGTCGTTTTCCATTAGTATTTTGTGCGTGCAGTAGTTTGGACTGATCCCTTGGATATCGGAGATTTTCCATGCAATCGCCTTCTCGTGTGACTTCAATACTTGGATGAGTTTTGCTTTCTCTTCGGGTGTAAGACCTTTTGCAATTATGACAGGTAAGTGCGAGGTTCCTTCAAGAAAAGCATACTCCAGATGAGAGGGTAGTTCCTTTAGTTCCAATTCTGGCGGTTCTTCAGTAGAAGGTTTCATTCGAGCGATCTCGTCTCTTCGTAATTCATCATACTCCGTCTGGAACTCTGGTTCGTTTGGAGATGAGTTGGCTGCAGTGGCTGATGCTATTTCTACTAATTCTGTCTCGTTAGAGAGTGCGTTCTTCTTCAGCTCGTATTTACTTGTAGATGATGAGGAAGTTGCATTATCTTCAGTAAGGATGATTTTGTTATCGTCGGTGAATGCAAACCTCTGAAATTGAGCTGTTGAAGACGTACTTATGGTGATTTCTGGATTTGGTGGCGCACAACCTTCAGATAGTTGCGGCTTAGCTGAGATTTCTGATTCCATCTCCTCAAAAGATTTGAGAATTTCAGCTACTGAAGGAGATGAAACAGCTTGACCCCTTTGTAAGATTGGTAGAGGAATGCCTTCGCCTAAGGGAACAGCAACAAAGGAGTTGTTCGTGAAAGTGCTGATAGGCGGTGCAAGAGGATACTTCCTTTCAGATAAAGGAAATAGTAGCTCCTTAGAGTGTGCTGGTTTGTCAGAGATAGCTGAGCAGAGTCTGGTATCGTCCTGGCATAGTCTCCTTGTAGTGATGACTGTGTTGGGAAGAAGGTCGGGATTGCTAACTGCTAGAATCTCCTCCAAATGCTCGTCATATATTTCCTGCATGGCATCCACAAGACCAAGATCTTCTCCCACGGGTTGTTTCATCAGCTTATCGACATTAAAGGTGACTTCCTCCGTTCCGACCCTCAATTTTAGAGATTTTTCGTTTACGTCAATAACAGCCTTGGCAGTGTTTAGGAAAGGTCTGCCAAGGATGAGGGGAACGTGGGCGTCTTCCTCAATATCCATAATGACAAAGTCAACTGGGAAGATGAATTTACCTACTCTAACCATAATATCTTCAGCAATCCCCCGAGGGAGTTTAACTGATCTATCGGCTAATTGGATGGTCATTCGAGTGGGTAGCAGTTCTCCTAGTCCTAGTTTCTAGTGAGTAAGGCATAAGGTTGACACTAGCACCTAGGTCAGCTAAGGCATTACTAACTTGGATATTTTGTAGGTAACAAGGAATAGTGAAACAGCCAGTATCTCCTAGTTTTGGTGGAAGGCCATGTAACATGATTGCAGAGCATTCAGCATCTAAGGGTATATTAACTAATTGCCTTAATTTTTCTTTATTTGAAAGAAGTTCTTTGAAGAATTTTGCACAACTGGGCATTTCTACTAAAGCATCTAATAATCTAACGTTTAAGTGCAGGCTTTTAAACATCTCAAGATATTTCCCAAACTGCGCTTCCTGCTTCTCCTTCTTAAGTCTACCAGGGAATGGAATTCGAGTACGTGGAATGATTTCTGGAACTTGAGAAGGTGCTGGATCGGGTGCAGAGACAGGGGTGTCACTTGGCACTGGGTCAGTAGAAGTGGAAGGTTTATTTGAAGAATTATCTGAGGTTTGTTCAACTCTGGTTTCTTTACCTCCTCTTGTGACAACTAAGATGTCGTTACCGATCGCGATTTTTCTTTGACTCTCCTCAACTTTTGAAAATAATTGTTTAAGACTAACTTCAAGGTTTTTGATCAAATCTTCGGAAATTCTAAGTAAAGCATCAATTTTATCTTGAAAATCTATTACTTGTTTATTAACGTTATTTTGTTCAACCATGAAGTTAATTAAAGTTTCGTTATAGTGTTGTTGAGAGTTAAAGGAGGAATCGGATAGAGTGGAAGGTAGAGTAGACAGAGATTGATTAAGAGGGGTTTTGATTTGCCACTGAACTGAAGATGTGGATAGAAAGCTTGGTTCAGGGCTTTTGAAAGTTGTCCCAAATTTACAGTCATGTTGACTAGTCGTCATGGCTGAAGAATTTGGGGTTTTGGTAGAAAAGAGAGTTTTGGAAGGGAAAGGGTACTAAAAAGGAAATAACAGAAAAGGAACTTTCGGATGATATTGATCTTCCGAAAGGATCTCTAAATAACTAAGATAACTAAATTCCTAAATCGGTCGTTGTAGTCCCCGGCAGCGGCGCCAAAAACTTGATGGGGTCCGGGAGGTCGGTCGCGATTTGACTCGCGTCGTTGCGGTGCCTTCCTCCGGGCGCGTCCACCAGAGGGTGTTTTAAAATTTGTAAATGCGGGGCCTAAGGATACTTAAAACTATGGGGTATAGTAGTAAGTATGACCTAGGGTCGTTCTTCAAACTACAACGGGCATGGGATCTAGGTCTTTTGATTATCTTTTGTAATTTAGCTGGTTTATCAAAAAGTTGATAGGGGTTTTGGTTGTTTTTATATTATAACTACTAATTATAAACTAAACTAAACTAGAGGATAGGTGAGGTGAGGTGGCTACGAGAACAGCAGATTAACGCGAGTGTCTACTATGATAATTTATATATGCTATTTAGGGGTAGTTATTTTAGTTAAGGTATTAGCTATGACGACGAAGTCAGGATTTAACAGACGTACTTGAAACAATCGATGACAACAAAGTACTCTACTTACAACCTTTCCTTAACTCCCACGTATTTAAACGCTTGTACCAGTAGTAAGTTGTTTTACAATATTTTCGTTGAAACATAAAAAGGTTCTTGTTATCTATCATGAGTTATATGTCCTAATGAGCTATAACTACTAGCCTATTATATACCTAACGCGAAGTTGTCCACAATCAGATAAATAACATGTCACGAAGATAGCAGTTATAGAGTGTAAACTATACCGGAAGTTCTCCCAAATATAGCAACCAATTTAACCAACAGCCATCCTCGAGTCCTATTCCCCAATCTCGGACATTTGAGATATCCGAATCATGGCATGAATTGTTGAATAAACAAAAACATGAAACAGGGGTTTCCTACCGGAACAAGTTGGGATGACCTGGTCTAACGGCTGATTAAATTGTTCATCATTATTTCATATAAACCATCATAACTATTTTACGCGTGTTAAACTGATGTATGCAATTAATTTATACTCGAAAACCTAATCATATATCCAATAACACAAGTGATACTAGCATGCAATCCCTAAAGCAACAATCAAACAAGAACATGCGACAGAGCAGCATACAAGGATCAGTTTAATTTGTGCAGAGTAACTGGATAATTGGTTAAGTCACACATATTCCGAAAGTTCTCTCAAAAACATGCGTTAAATAAATTGAATCTAATCTATCTCTAATCCTACGCTCCGTGTCTCCCTCCGGTGTATTTCAACCAGGAGAACACTGGCCATGTCGAGTTCAACGATCATCAGACACAGAATAATAAGCGGCGTACCACCAGTTAAGAACCAGCAGTAAGTTACAAACCACAGCATAAGTTGGATAGATAAACATTGGAGACTCAATTCATAGATTCAAATATATACTAACAGCATGCGGACAGAGTAACGGCGTATTTACAATTGGAATCATTATCACAACGGATTGTGCCCACGACTTTCATAGCTTCCACGTTCCGTACTACACACATTCGTGATGGTTCCGGCGATATACAAATGAAAGCCGTATAACGTTACCTCCGTTGTTTCATAATATCCAATTGCATTTTAAAGTATAACTACCCTAGCATAATGATTATCATAGTAGACACAGATTTGTTTAGCTAAGCATGGCAATAATTCTAGCAAGCAATTCTAAATAATTATGACAACAGCACAACATATTTAAAACAACAAGATAGAAATTAAAATAAAACCTGACAAAGCGTAATTACAAATCTTGCGCAATCGCAGTCTCGGAGCACCTCCGTAAAGCTAAGCTAGAAGCTAATCTACTAGCTTAATTAAACTAACCTAAACTAATTATTTCTAGAGAGAGAGTAGAGAGAGAAAGTAAAGAAAATGGTGAATGTTTTTTTGTAGAATGTTGTGTGAAATGAGGAGATGGTGGCTTGTATTTATAGGCATGGCTCAACCGTATTCCTCAACCGTATTCTAGCCATCAAAATCTCAGCCGTATTCCTCAGCCGTATCAAGATTGCACCTTGGATGACCAAAACACACGATACGGTTGAATTTGGCCGTATACGGGAGAGATTGGCCGTATCGGGGGAGGGACAAGGCCGGATACGGGGGAGATTGCCCGTATACGGCTGGCACTAGGCCGTATACGGTTGGGACAGGCCGTATACGGTCAGGTCTTGCCCGTATACGGCTGGGCTTGGCCGTATCCGGCTTGTCTCTCCCGTATTGTGGTCCGTCGGTTGCCTTGAATCTTCGTTTGGGCGTAACTTCTTCATCCGATGTCCGTTTTCAGCGTTCTTTATATCCACGCGATCGTAATCTCCTGACGAAGAAAATGACATAGGTTAGAGGTCATAATTCTTAGTAGAGCTTAAAAAGTGCTTAAAAGCGTGAACCGGAATGCTTATGATCGTATTCGTTATATTTATCGTGTTTTTCGACCATTTTAGATGATTTTTGAAATGTTGTCTATATTTTAGCCTTAATGATGAGTTTTGATAATAATGTATTGATTTTGGATATATTCATCATGTTTTGGGCTAAAAAGGTGAGAAAGTGACGCATAAAAACTTGACTTTTTACGTGTCATCAGTGTGGATTACTCGATGTTGGTGTATGGCAAGTCTTCTCTTTAAAGTATCGTTTGGATATAACTTGTGTAAAATCGCCCTTTTAAACAAGTCTATAAAAGTTAGTCATGGTGAGCCATGACATATGCATTTTTGAAATAGGTTGACTTTGAAAGTAAACGACCCTTGTAAATGATGTACATAATGGTCTTGGAGTTTTAAAGTAGTGTTTGAATATGATTAGTGTTTATGAAATGGGTTCATGGTTGAAAGTAGTCAAAATGTGTTTTCATTGGATATGGAGTGTTGACATGTAGTCAAACATTCCATGGGTCAATTATGGGTTGTGATTGGCTAGTGAACGCCCTTGTGGGCCAACGGGTTAGAAAGTGTCAAAATGGGTCGTTAAGTGCACCTACGGTCTAAAATGGGTTAGAGAAAGATTAAGGGTGTGGTAAAGAGTCTTACCACTTTGTATTGATGTATATGATGTGTGGTTAAAAGCTCAAGATCTCAACCTTCATGGTTTGATATTTAGTATGTTCACTAAATTGGTCGTTTTAGTGTCGAAATGAGTCAAACGTTCAAATCCCGTGTTACGGTGAATTTTGAAAAAGTACAAAAATGGAAGTCTTTATTTTGATCATATGAATATGCCTGCAAATTTTTAAAACTTAACTCTTTGTCGTTTGTAAGTTACGCTTGACCAAAGTTCGAAAAATGGTAAAAAGTGAAACTGAGCTGCAGGTGTAGTCTAGGCCGTGGTACCCGGCGGGTAGCCGGGGTACCCGGCGGGTAAGAGTCCAAAACCGGCTGCTCCTACAGGGAGCCGGCTACTTCTGTGGACTTTAAACGCGAGTTTGCTTCTGTTAGTGACAAAACTAATTCACCCGGCATGTTTGTAGATGGACCCGGCTGGGTTACATGTTTTCCCGGCGGGTAAAGCATGTACCCGACGGGTACTAGTCCGTTTTTGTGATTTTTGGTTTGAGTCTCATGTGTTTAGTAAATAAATTGTACAATGTATAAGGTATATAAACATGGATAATGGGACCAATTATGATATATCTTCAGTTTTATAAGTGAGTAAAAAAAAAAAATTTGTTCATGAAATCAAGGCGTTTCAAGAATGCCCCCCGAGAACGCCCCATTGCCCCCGTGCAGGGGAGTTCTCGGTCGTTTTTTGCTCCACAACGCGACAATGCAGATGGTCTTAGATAATAATTTAGATGGTAGTTTTGCTTAAAATTATCTCTATGTTTTTAATTTTAATCATATTTTACATAAATAGTTTTGAATTTTGATACAAATTAATATATCGTAAAAACAAGCCTTTTAACTATCCAACAAAGGAACTCTCTTACTAATGGTAATTCACGGATCTTCGTTCTAATGTAACGAGATTATTTATGTTCAGTGTGGAGAAATGGAAATGAGTTCCTTTGTTAGGTAGCTAAAGGAAGTAACAACACAAATAAATGAGATTTCTCAAGAAATCAACTCCTTTGTATTTGAATTTTCATGCTATTTAATTTGTGGGAGTAAATTGCATGAATAGTGCATGTGACACACATTCTCACCGTTAGTTCATGTGCTTTGTTTGTTGTATGGACAATCAAAAAACTCAAAAGTTGTTGAATGCATGTTCAGTTCCTCATCCACCTAAAATTACTAATAAACCCTCCTCTCGTCAAGTGAAATAGATATGTTAAGTGCCTATTACTAAGGGTACTTTAGTCATTCTAGATCGGTGAGGGACTAAGCGTACAGTAACTTTTGGATCTTGGACTATACATGTAACAAATAAAGTACATAGCGACTAACGATGAGAATGCAAGTAAACTATAGAGTCTAGCTATTCATGCAAATTATTCCTACACATACGTGGGGAAGTGTGTGGAAATGATATTCGCTAAGGATAATTTCTCCATGTCCTACCACTAAGAAATGAGTTTGCGTTAAAAGGGAAAATGGTATTAATAAGCCACGTTAATCGTGTAAGGTATATTCCAAACAAAATTTTGAATAGTTTCAAAGATCAAAATGTCAATCATAATGAATTCTGAGAGTGCCCCTTATCTCTGATCTAGGATGGTTGAAGTAATTGATTACAAGGCGGAAACAAGTAATCAAACTAAACAAAGAACAATATCAAACCGAAACGAATAATCAAAGAATACTAGCTTGATATATTGAACTATGAACGATTGGAATTGTTTACAGATAGTTTAGTCGACAAATGTTGCTAGGGTTTCGTCAACCCTAGCCAAAAACCCGTAGGTTTCAATTTATACAAAACTGAATTCGGCAGACCTGCGACACTTGGCCAGTGACGTAGGTGGCCGCCTTCATGCATCACTTACCTAAGTGACGCTATGCGACACTAAGGCAAGTGTCGCCTAACACAGAAACTTGATCAGAATCATTTCTAATCTATACAGACTCTAGAACAACTGACTGACACACATAATGTACCAACAAACTCCCCCTTGTCAGCAGCTTGGTCTTCAAAAATCTTCAATTAAGCCCAACCTGGTGGAAATACTCCACCAGCATGAATACCAACCTTCAAACAAATCTCGACCACCTTTTCAAACTTTGAAGCCTCTTCTTGATCAAATCGATAATAATCCATTTTGCATTTGTGAAGAGCTTTCAAATCTTTCTTTGTAAGAGTAATAAGGCTGATCGGATCAAACACACGAAGAGTTTTTCCATAATTTTCCGGTAAATGCCATTCACCCTTGTCAATAACCGGATCTTCATCAGAAAGATATTCAATAACCGCTTCTTGAGTAACAGTGTCAAACCACCAATATCGTAATCGCTTGAGAAAATTAAGTAGCAGAGACTGTAGTGGCACAGTTTTCAGACTAGCAGCTAGAGGATAATGATATTTAACAATCGGTCCCCGAGTTCTCGGATCTATCTTCTTCTTGTAAGAATAACGAACTCCCAGCTCTGGTCTAATCCACAAATATTTTTTGCTGTAGATATATGTTCTCAAAATCTCTGAAACATGTTACCACGAAAATCATCTGTGTGATTAACAATGTTCAGCTGAGCAAGTCGATTCAACTCTTCCTTAGGCAATGTACTTATACAATTGAATCGAGGCCTGAAATACTGTACACCATCTCTTCATTTGATTAGAATCAGAAAGTTGTCAGCATCGAATTTCCAACTTCTGATCAAACCTGTCAATTCACCTCTAACTTGATAGGTTTCACATATCTTCAAATCAGGTTTAATCTTTCAAAACATAGGAAGATCTGAAGACGTAGAAGGTTGTGCTTGTTCTGGAATTGAATGAGAAGAAGATTCAGAAACAGATTCATCAGCGGGTTGTTCCTGAGTAGTATCCATTGAAGGCTCTTTCTCATCTTCAGAAGAGTCTGACACAATAATTGGTGCATCAAAATCAAATGGTTGAACCGGTTTCCTTTGTACCGGTTCTGGTTCTCGTTCAGGCGCCGGTTCAAGATTTGGATTATCCATATATTCTTCATCCGGCCCTGGAACCTCTGCATCCATCTCAATGTCATCCGATTCAATTGATCTATCTGCTTCATCTACCGGATTTATCAAACTTTGCAGATATGTGAGATTGACATTTGAATAATCAACCGAAATTGGTCTCAATTGTCCTGGAACATCAACAAAATAGTCCAAAGCAATATTTTCATTGATAGTAGAAGAATCTTGTACATTTTCAGGTTCTGGGGGAGGCGTTACATTTGTTTCCAAGGTACGCTGACCTTCCTCCCCCGAAACAATAGTAACAGACTCCAACTTTAGCAACCTAGATGATATCGCGTAAAAAGTCATGTTTTTACTACCGATATCTCTCTCATTCTAGAACGATTCTTGGCATTTTAATTCAAATATAATACAAATCAATAACATTATGCCAAGATGGTCAAAACAAGGTTGCACGATAAAAATCAAGCAAAACGGATGAGAAACGAAGATTCCACACACGTTTGAAGATTCAAGGCATCAAAACAATATTTCAAGACTAAAGTGTCCTCCACCAACATCCATTCTGTCCAAGATATTCGTTTTCAAAATACGAATCCAACAGAAGAAGAATCAACTAAAACGGATAAAGAATGAAGATTCTCCGCCCGCCGGAAGATCCAAATGATTCGTACGCAATATCTGGAGCTAGGAACCTCATCTCAGGGCCTATCTTATGTCAAAATCTCCATTTTTGAATTATGAATCCAACAAAAAAAGAATCGATGCAAACGGACGCATAACGAAGAAAATACGCACGAATCAAGAAACGAAGCAAAAAATGGCAAAACAGGGCGGGGGTGGGCCAGCCGCCGCCGGCCACCACACCACCGCAGCCGGCCACCCTTGGGCCGCCGCTGGCCACCCTTGACCCGCCTCGGTTTCCATTTTTGGTAACTATTGGTACCTGCTGCGCCTACTTTTCGTGTTGTACAGTACCTGGTGAGCCTACTTTTCGTGTTGTACGGTACCTGGTGCACCCTTTTGGCCACCTTTTACTAACATGCACCTCTTGGTGCTAATGTGAGCCAAAGCTCACCTATAAATAGGAGGCTTAGGTTCATTTGAAACACACACCACATATGCACACATTCTAGCATATTTCACTCTTTCTTTCTCACTAGAAAATCTTTCGTAGTCTTTTAGTCTTTCTCATTCTAGGAATATTGTAATTAGTCCACGGACTAACGTAGAAGCTAGGGCGAACGCTAGAGATTCGGAGATCAATCTTTGTACGTGTGAAAGAGTTTGCCAATTATAATAATACGCTGCTACGCATTTAATTCCGGGTGATATCTAAACTTTTATTATACTTGTCTCATTTCATATTTTGAATATGTATTATTGCCTGGTATGTGATTTATTTGTTGCCATGAATTGCGAGTAGTTTATTATTGTGATTGCTGATGATGTAGATAATTATAAGTAAGGATGTCATTACACAATCAATGCACGATAATCGTAAAATGATATAACGGCCCCTATTCAACTCTTTATTCGGTATAGTGCTGGAAATGCTTTATGCAAAGTACAAACGTACAGAAGCCGATAAACGACCGAAGGTAGTTATATCATTGGAATCAGCTCTGGTTCAAAAGTTGGGACTCCGAAAGGATAATACAACTACACAACTAACTGGTGTATCCTACGAGAATCAATGCATTATAGAATAATGTTCGTAAAACACGTTCAGATAAAATAGGAGATAATAATCTTTGTATCGTTAGGACTTTATGAATTTAAGTTTAATTTATGGAGCACCCTTTCCAGTTATCCACGTGACTGTAACCTAGTAATTAGGATATGATCAACCTTAATTATGGTAAGTAGTTATCTGTGCCCATGACACGCAATAAGTAAGACACAGTGAAAACACTCGTTGTATATATTAAGTTTACTTTTCTGCACTGCTTTACATTTAATTAGTTAGAGTGTCACTTTCACTGTCAATTACTCTTGACCGCGTGTTGGATATAAGAAGCAGTGGAACTCTCATGTAAAGTACACTGTCTATTATTGAAAGGCATGGTCCTCATATGAATCACGTTTTATCAAACTGCGGATAATCTGGAGATGTATAACTGTTTGAAAAGGAGAACTTAAGTCATAAGTCGAAGTAATTAGAACTTAATTAAACAAAGACAAGACTTAGGGATAAGAACAAAGTCCTAGTTACCTAGAGTTCATAAAACACTAAGACTTACATAATCGGCGGTCTAAACATACAAAGCTATTAATCTTCGTGCTAATAGAGTAGTAAACTACTTTAGGGGTTAAGAACGGTCGGACCTATGAGACGATACGCTACTGATTCATGCACCTCGGTATAACACCAAAATAGGTTGCTCATCTTTCAACTAGATGAGTATTGGAAGTTTGCGTATTGCTCCGATCAGAATCACGATAACCTAGTTTCAAGTGACACGCCAATGGGAAACTGAGTTGGTAGGGTTCTAGAGTTTACACCTAGTAGTTTAACCGCCACATTTAGTATCAACCCTATTTGTTCTGTCATCCTGAAATATTAATTATCGAAATCTCAGCAATCACATCTTTATCTTTATTTGCTTTCCTGCATTGTAATTTCCTGCAATTTACTTTCTTGCATTTTAATTATCTGTCTTTAAATCCCAAACCTACCTACTTTATTCCATCCTAAATACTTCTCTACTGAAAGTGTCAACTTTAATCGCCCACACGTTTGGATTCATAGAACGATCTTAGGTTATACTTACCGCTTACTAATCAAGTAGGTAGTACGGTTAATTTAAGCCCCGCAAAATATAAATTTAAAACCCCTGCTGCGCTCGCATCATCATTTGAAAAACAACGACACGGTGTGAGCACAACACTAGACTCGAGATCTGTCACTTGAAGCTTTAAACCATCAACCTGAGCTGCCTTGATCTCTAAATCTTTGATTTGCGCAGCTTGAGCTTCAATCACTGCAGCTTGATCATCAAAGCGTTTAGTCAACTGTTCCATCTGATCAAGAAACTGCTGAAGCAATGCAGGTGAAGATTGTTATGGCTGTGGTTGTTGTTGAGGTTGCTGACCAGGTTCTTGAATAACAACGCCTTTCCTCTGGCGTCTTCGTAGCGGTAGATCAGCATAAGAAGGAGAAGACCCAGCTGGTCGCTTCCCAGTATTTCGAGGCACATGAACTCGCCCCTCAGAGATCCTTCGCAGAATATGTAACACCCGCCAAATTAGGACTAGTAATTAGTGCCTAATCATATGTAAATACATGTAATTAGTTCTGTGTTAGGCTAATTAATGTATCAAATTATATATATTGTTGAATATATACGAAAATGCGATTTGATTAAATCGTACGCGACTTAAATCGAATGTATTTCGGTTCCATAAAATGCGGACGTTGGTGACCAATCTTATTAAGTAACACTGTTATGTTAAAAATATCATTTTTATAATGCTCAAATTTCAATTCGTATCGTACAAACCGAACTGGCACAATTTAAAATAAAACGCGCAAACTAAATAAACAAACTTACATTTTATAAAAGTAAAATATAAATTGATTTGTAAAATATTTAAATAAAATATCGCGTAATAATTTGTATTTTAAAACTTACAATTTAGTATGTAAAATAATTATAAAACGTTAAATGACGGAGAAAATGAATACCGCACGGGGCACATTGCGTGGACTGAAAATGGTGGGACTTCCACCATTTCCACCTCCATCTTTCATTTCTTTCCATTTCATTTTTCCTTCTTCTCTCTCTCTCTTATTTTCTCTCCAAAAAGAAAACACCACCAATCCCTTAAAATCGCAAAATAACATAATCAAACGCACTCGTATCATCAATATTTTTAGAGATTCACGACCACCTCGCGACGATCTACATTTCTATCTTTCCGGATTTCCATTTCGGCAATTTGTAAATTTCCGACAAAATCCCGAAATCTCTCGATTCTTAGTATTTTTCACTTGTAGTTGTTATTATAACTCGTATATGTCCCTTACTAAGTATAGAACACGATTTTATAGCTTAAAAACGGGTTTGAAACGGATTTTTGGCCGGAAAAATCATGACAGCCGGACTTTCTGGGCTGGTGTTCTTCCATGCGACACAAGCCTTGTGTCGCATGTTGTGTCGTATTTTACCCTTTGTGTCGCACGTTATGTCGTATTTCCCATGTTATGTCGTATAAAACCTACTATGTCGCACCTTGTGTCGTACCAAAGAATTTGTGTCGTAAGTTTTGCGACACAACCACTATGTCGTATTCTATGTCGTATTTTCATACGACACAATCACTATGTCGCTGTTGAATCAGCATCTCACATCTATGCGACACAACCCTTGAATCGCATAGACATTGTGTCGCATTCCTATGCGACACAACCGTTGTGTCGCATAACCACTTTTGTGTCGCATGATTGTGTCGCATAAAACAGCAGGTTTTCAAACTAAAATTTCACTAAGTGTCGAACGTACATAACCTCAATCCCTTATACGATACGACCTATAAAACACATTGGAACACACTTTTAAGTGCAAAACATCAATAACATGATAATAATACTTAAAGTTATTATTTCAAATCCATCACCAACGGGCCGTACACGTTTTCAAGCACTTAACAAATCAACCAAATCGTAGTAATTTGGACATATTTAGTTGTGTAACAACTACAAGGGTGATCTTTTGAGATACCCAATCATGTTTATAACCATCGCGTGTCGTGGACACCCTCAGGTTACAAGTCTTTGGACTTCATACTCGGCTAATCAACTTACGTTTGTCTAAACGCTTTCAGACTCAGGTGAGTCTCATAGCCCCTCTTTTACTGTTTTACTCAGGGGTGTGATATATTGCTCAACTTTTAACATGTGAACGCAAGTACAAACATTTCATATACTACATGAGTTTTTCGAAACTAATCATTTAAAGTCCTCCGTCAGCATAGTTGTTAATACGTTGTAGCGTGAATATTAGTATATGGTACCATATAGGATTGACCCACCTCGTCCGGGTTAGCAAGCACTAACCGGGTAAACGGACGTACTAATATTTGGGAAGACGAATGTGGATTAGGCATTCGTGGAGGCACCTCGCCCAAAATTCTCTATAGGGGACCCGGCCCTCGAGTTAAGCTCAACTATGTGCTCATGGCTGTATACCCGATGACTATCATTTAATTGCTGGATGCAATTCATTATTTAAATCTTGCGGTTCATACTATATTAACTGATTTCAAACCTGTGAGCTCACCAGCTTTATAGCTGACCTTTTAGCATGTATCGCAGGTACCAAGCAGTAGGATGTTTCTGCTTCAGGACTTTAGCTCGAGTCAGCATACAGACGATAGAGATTTTCTTGCATTAGTATATTTTGTACAAGTACTTATGTACTGAAACCTCCTTTTTATTTAAACTCGAGCTATGTAAAGCTTTAAATGTTGTAAACATTTCCATTATCAATATATTTTGTTAAAACGACGCATATAGAGTCGTTTACTATATATCTTTGTGCTTTGTTATTGATTAGTAACACCCAAATCAAGCTTCCGCAAATCATTAAATTTGGGGGTGTTACAGAATACGCTTAAAGTGTCGAGGATCAATCGACTGCATAGCATCCATAGTATTTGGAGGAGGCACATCACCCTCAGAGTCGGGTGGTGTGGGTCCACCATCATCATCATCTTCTGCCTCCACATGCTCAACATCATCGATATCATTTAAGTCATGAGCAACTGCATTCTCAACCAAATCTTCTTCATTGACCGGTGGGGGAACAACATCCTCAACCCTATCATTCGGCGGCGCAACATGGTTTTCATCGACTATGTGCCCGAAAAGATCACGATCTGGCAACACCGTAGATTCCTTAGGCGGAAGTTTACAATCGTTGAAAACCAGCTAGAGCATCGGCGTCGGAATTAACAACGATCGCTGATTAGGAGCCATTCCCAAATCCATCGAATTCAAAAGAAGCTGAACAAAACGTGGATATTGCAGCCATTTATCCTTGCCAGCCCTGATATTCTCGACCATATTCCCAAAAATATATCCATTGAAGTTGTATGGCTTGTTGTAAATCAAATCCAACATCAAAGATAAAGTGAAATAGCTTGCAGCATCATAACCTCCCTTCCTCGGAGATAAACATACGATAACAATATGGCACAGATAATGCCAAACCCTGCAGAGATACTGTTTCCTAAAATCAGAAAATTGATCCTCCGGATATCCAATCCTCAGAAGACCGCCAAGTATGAAAGTTGTCTCAAATTGGGTTGGCATGTCGTGTGTATCATTGAACTGAAGGACACGTCGAACAGTATCCTCTATAATCTCAATCTCTCGCCCAAACATAGTCGAAACGATTCTTGGTACGTCGTTCTCGGTTCTGATAAGTGCGTGATCATAGAACTCCTCAATCTGATTCATATAGACAGGAGTAGTGGCTGTGATAGCATGATGAATCCTGGATCGTCTGAGAAAATTGATCATCGGACAGAATGGAGTCGAATTCTTGTGTGTTGACTCCAGAAACGCAACAATATTGTGGCGAGTATTGGTTCGGCGATAATAATCTTGAAGAGCTGCCATCTGTAAACTAAAATACGAAAAGATAACCAGAAATATCGTTACAGAATAAGCTCAAAAATACAAACAAAGGGAAAATTCTGATATTAGGCGTCACTTAGTAAGTGACGCATGAAATAGTACCGACACTCAGGGAGTGCCGCATGGTACAGTGAAATAAAATCAGAACTCACATGAATCGTCACTTGGGGTAAGTGACGCTAACAATGCGTCACTGGTGTAAGTGACGTTGCCACAGTATGCATCATTAAAGGCGACACTTAGAAAGTGTCGGTTCATAAGTATGCAGCAGTCAAGGAGTCACTTAACTAGTGACGGGTAAACTTAAGCGTCACTAATAGAGTCACTTAAGGTAGTGACGCATAGCAAAGCGTCGCTCAGGAGAGTGACGGTGTAGACCTAGGCGTCACTAGGGGAGTCACTTAAAGAAGTGACGCATATAAAGGCGTCACTCAGATGAGTGATGGTAAGCCTATCAAATTACCAAATAGTGTCACTTACTGGAAGTGACGCACGAAGTGAAGCAACGATGAAGATCTTCGCGTCACTGTTCATACCCAGAAATCACAATGAACAAAATTTGAGGTTTTTGTAAAACGTTGTTACCAAAGTGTGCGCATGACGAAAACGTTCAAAACACACCAATTGTAAACATAAATCAGTAACGAAAAGTACCCCAATTCGCATGATTTCTAAAAGCCCTAAAAACCGTAACCCACAATAACGATTAAAGCATGAATACTTAACGAGAAGGGTTAAAAGATATACCAATAGAAGCGTATAAGTGAGGAGAACAAAAATCGAATGGCCGATTGCACGGACAAAGCTTGAACTCCACAAACAGATCGAAAAAGCTCTCATTGTCGAAGTGACGCACAGACAAATGAAGTGACGCTATGTCAGAGTAAGTGAAGGGTAGTGAATAGTGTAAGTGGTGATTATGAGTGTCGGTTGGAGAGGTATTTATACAGAAACCCTAAAACGCGTCACTCACCCCGACACTTAATGCGTCTCTTGGTGCGTCACTGGTAGCGTCACTTAGTAAGTGACGCATAATGACACTTAGTGAAAAAAATTTAAATTTTTTGTAGATCTTTTGCGTTTCGATTTTGGTACTCAGATTTGATATTGATTGTAACTTGGTTAAAACACAAAATAAAACTTAAAAATAAACTAAATTAACAACTAAGTAACACAGAATTACAAATACACATTCTTTTTGGTGACAGAGTTGTTTAATTCTGGTAAGGGATCATATCGGAATAACATGCAATTATTAGGAATAGTGAGCGTTATTTCGATCATCAGTATATTTGTCCACATTAAATTTACTTGGCATACTTAAAACACCTTTTATAAAAGTTATTTCAAGACGGTTATTGGTATTGTTTGTCCATTTAAACATATTACATCCGTATATGTGAGCTAACCTTTATTGTTAGTATGAATATTAATTTTTTGAAATCTATTATATGATATACTGATAAATTTTAGTAAAACTCATAACGCTGCATATTTTACAAACAAGGTAGAGATTACAAGACCAAGTTTATCTCGGCTTTCTCGTAACATACACTTGATATTTAATTTTAGGCATACATCAAACCTATTATGAAGATACTAGTGGCCCCAGATCTGTACTTAGTACAACAGAGGGTCCCTTAGTATGAACAAAACAAGTTTGAGACCATTTGCATAACTAATGGATTCAGGTCTGTACGTGAGTACAACAATAGTCACCATTAGTTAGGCTAATAATCATATTATTACTGTATGCCAATTTTGCATTTACATAATAATTATGACAGCGTATGGTAGTACCTTCATTCATCAATTAAGACTTATGTCATACATCATATAACATTTTTCACAAAGTAATAAACAAGTTTTAATATTACTTCTTACTCACTCACAAACTGGTGTGTATCATGCCTACCAATACATCGTATGATGAAGCTAATTTTTATAAAAACAATTTTAAATATGCCAGATAAACCTACTGATACATCCAAGATAAACCTTAAAATTCCATTTTGTGCATGTCACCCGATGTACTATCATATCCCAAGTTGTTTACAGACACAACTCAACGTCTATTTAAAAATGTTGCAACCGTGCATTTCATTTATACTAGAGAGTATAAAGAGTGGTTGTTGCCATTTTTTTTTTAAAGCACACATAAAAGCAATTAAATATACAAAAAACTAACTTTCCAAGTCACAAATCACTTTTTAGTTAAAAAGAACCTTAAACCAATCATATTGATCATTTCATCAAATCGAGCACGCGAAAAAGCTTTTGTGAATAGGTCGGCATTTTGCTTAAGGGTGTCTATATGGACCAGGTCTATCAGGTGTTTTTCATGGCAATCCCGTATAAAGTGGAACCTAAGTTCTATGTGTTTAGTCTTAGAGTGCAGTACGGGATTGCGTGTGATAGATATGGCAGCAGTGTTATCTATATGAATAGGAGTCATAGTAAGAAGTAACCCGTAATCGCGTAGTTGGTGCTGAATCCAAAGAACTTGGGCACAGCAGCTAGCAGCAGCAACATACTCAGCCTCTGCTGTAGAAAGAGAAACCGTAGTCTGCTTCTTGCACTGCCAAGAGACCAAACGCGATCCTAGAAATTGACATCCCCCAGTTGTTGACTTCTTATCAGTATTGCAACCGCCATGATCCGAATCCGAATAGGCAGTAATAGCGAATGTTTTCTCATTTGAATACCATAGACCAAGAGTAGGTCTAGCTCTGAGATAACCGAAAATTCTCTTTACCGCCTTCATATGAGACACCTTGGGCTTAGCATGATAGCGTGAGCAGATTGATATGGCAAACACGATGTCCGACCTAGAGGCAGTTAAATACATAAGGGAACCTATCATAGAACGATAGTCCTTTTCTTTGCAATCTTCGTCATCCTCAGAAGGTCTAAGATTGTGATTAAGCTCGATAGGAGTCCCATAGGTTTTACAATTGAGCAAGTCATACCTAACATGTCATTGACATATTTTGAATGATGTATATAGATACCTTTAGCAAGCTACTCAACTTGTACACCTAAGAAGAATGTGAGCTCCCCCATCGCACTCATTTCGAACTCAGACTTCATGATTTGTTCGAAATTCTTGCACATTGCTTCGTTTGTAGAACCGAAGATAATGTCATCCACGTAAACCTGCACGAGTAACATATATTCTCTATCCCCAGACTGTTCTCTAAGAATGAATAGCGTGCTATCAATGTTGCCCCTAACAAAACCATGCTTTATCATATGAGTAGTAAGCTGCTCATACCGAAGCCTCGGAGCTTGATGAAGACCATATAACGCCTTGTTCAATTTGCAAACATATTCTGGATGCACAGGGTCTTCAAAACCTGGAGGCTGCTTAACATACACATCGGTATCCACTTGTCCATACAGAAAAGCACTTTTCACATCAAGTTGATTAACGCAAAATCCATTGAAGGAGGCGTATGCTAGAAAAATGCGAATTGACTCCAATCGAGCAACAGGAGCAAATACTTCATCATAATCCAGACCTTCAATTTGACTGAAGCCTTGTACTACCAACCGTGCTTTATTACGAATCACAATGCCCCGATCATCCATCTTATTTAGATATACCCAACGAGTGCCAGTCAGGTGGGTACCCTTGGGTAACGGAACTATTTTCCAAACTTCCAGCTTCTTAAATTGCAGTAGTTCCTCTTGCATGGCCTCGACCCAGGATGAGTCTTTTAAGGCCTCTTTAACTTTCTTTGGTTCAATCTGAGATAGATGACAAGAATTCATGTTAGCGACAAGACTCAAAAGTTGATGAGTTTGAGTATGTTTCACTTGTTGTCGTGTTTGAACTGAAGCATGAGGATCACCAATAATATTTTCAATGGGATGATCCTTATGTACACGAGTCACTGGAATGGTATCCGGCACAAGAACCAAATCCAAGTTGTTCAAATCTCCCTCAGTAACAGGAGCATCCTCTTTCTCTAGAATAATAGCAAATTTTGGTTAAAGAAAGATTCCGTGATGCTTCATCATCTTCATCGTCATGAGTATAGAACTGAGAATAATTTGTCTCTATTTCTTCCTCTTCCTCTTCCTATAAAGGAGGCATGTTTGGATCAAAAGGAAGCTCCTTTGTATAGATAGTTTTAGAAGTAGAAGGAGCATCTAAAGATGGTGTAGCGGATGATGGTTTAGTAGTGGGTGTTGGTGAAGGTGAAGATGTGGATACGGGTGTTGGAGTAGGTGTTGGAGTGGGTGTTGAGGCAGATGTTTGATTGGATGCCGATTCTGGGTTTAGGTCAGACGGTTTGAAGTAAGGATCGAGTGTTTCTTGAGAAAGACCGATTCCATGAAGTAGGGTGACCAACTCTTCCTCTTGATCTACTTCAGTATGTTGAAAGAGTTAAAGACATCCGCATAATTGAAAAACCAGTCCGGACCCGTTCCTTGAGGAGGATCCGTATAACGCAAACATTTGACCTCAAAATGCTCCTCTACCTGGTGTGTTGATTTGTTGTAAACTCTTTTATTCGGGGAATTTACCGAATAACTAAGAAAAATTCCTTCAACAGCTTTATCATCAAGCTTTGAGACTTTATCTTTTGTAACCATAATCAAACACGGACACCCAAACGGCTCTAGAAACTGCAGATTTGGCTTACGGTTATTAAAAAGTTCATAACATGTCTTGTTCTTCTTCTTAACCGTGAGCACCCGATTCAGAACATAACAAGCAGTGTTAACTGCCTCAGCCCAGAAAATAATAGGTAACTTTAAATCAGCTAGCATAGTCCGAGCTGTCTCGATGATAGTCCTATTCTTACGTTCTGCAACTCCATTCTGTTGAGGAGTTCTTGGAGCACTGAATTTGTAACACCCCCAAATTTAGTGATTTGCGGAAGCATACTTTGGGTGTTACTAATCAATATACAAAGCACAAGATATACAGCAAACGACCTCTAAATGAGACGTTTTGTAAAATAATTACATTTCATAATTTAATTCGTTTGAAAACATATAGTTTTCTTTACAAAAATATATAAGCCTAGAGTCCGCGTAGGTGGCGGGAGATTCTATTACATAACCATAGATACAAAAGATAATGCCAAAGAATCTCCGTTAAATGCAGTTTGGAAATCATGCGACTCTAGCTAGTAATCCTGGAGTGATCCTACTCCGTAAGTATACCTGAGAATACATGCTAAAAAGGGGCAACCAAAAGGTTGGTGAATCTCACAGGTTTATCAGTAAATAATCAGTTTGAACACAAGATTTCATCAGTAGTGCCCGTAGGCGTATATCAAGTATTTGCAAATCTCGCAAAAGTAAAGTAATCAAGTTATACCGTTGCCATGAGGCTCATAATCGAAGCTTAACCCGTAATTAATCAGTTGCTCCCGTGACATGCTCATAAATTGAGCAAGCATAAGTAAACGAAATAATAGTCACCCGTTTATACGTGTAAATCAGTACGTGGTAGCGCTACTACCCCGGGCAGGGAGGGTCATTTCCCTAATGGATCCATTAACTACTGTTCGCGCTTAAGTCCATAACTAACGATATATGATAGAGAGACTTCAGTAAATAGTAATTAACTCATGCAATTCCGGTTGGTATAGAAATCAGTTTAGTACTTGTGTTCAGGAAAAATAAGTAGCATGTATCTCCCCCAATAAGATAAAACAGTAAAAGTGGGGCCGTAAGACTCACCTGAGTCGAGTAGTAAGCGGTGGAATTCAGTAAGTAGTGAGTAGGTTCTCCGAACCCGTAACCTTTAAATGCCTAAACATATAAAGTCAAGTAAGTAGATGTCTCGCAAGACCATCTAGTCTAGTTGTCTACACAACTCGTTATGTCCAAGTGTTTGTTTAGTAATCCGTTTGTAGTTTGAAAACAAGTATGGCCCGTTGGTGACGGTTTGTAATAAGGATTCAAAGTGTTATCATTATATGTATCGTTGAATCAGGTTTCGTTATTTGTAAGTGTTCGACACTTAGTGTGAAAAGTATTTACGACATCTAAACACGGGGGTCCGGGGGCAGCGCCCCTGGTAGCGGGGTCCAAGGGGCGGCAGCCCCTGGCGGGGTCCAAGGGGCAGAGCCCCTGGCTGGGGTCGAGCTGCCAGGTCAGCTTGGAAAATTTTTATTTCTATAATATTGTTATAGTGAAAAACGCATCTGGACTTGAATTTGGGTGAAATCAAGTGGTAAATTTTTGGTCTCGATACTTAGTAGAAATGGTTTGAAACTCTCTGTTTTTAGCGTCACTTATAGCGACACTTAAGGTTTAGGCGACACTTAGGAAGTGTCGCATAAAATTGCGAAATATGAGTTTAGGGCGTCACTTAGGTAAGTGACGCATAAGGTGGCGACACTTAGGCAGTGACGGTAACAAGTGTCGGTTTAAGGTTCTAGGCGTCACTAGAGTAGTGTCGGGCAAGAGTGTCGTATAAAAGTTTGGTTTCGATCATAGGCGTCACTAAAGCAAGTGACGCTAGTAGTGACGGATATTGAAAATGCGTCACTTAGGTAGTGACGGGAAAAGAGGGCTTATGCGACACTTAGTCAGTGTCGCACGAAGTGACGCATATCTGGGTTCATCAGTGCGTCACTTACGTCTGATCGACGGATTTTGAGCCAAAAACATGTTTTCGGGTTTCCGTTTGGTCCGATTCTTTTACCCAACCCTTATATGAACATAATAAGCCTATAGAAACCATAAACTAGTAAAAATGATCAAAAACGAGAGATGTCGGGATTTGTCGGAAACTTACAAAACGCCGAAATGAAATTCCGGAAAGATAGCGTTGTAGATCGTGATGTGGTGAACGTTTTTCTCCAAAGGGGTGGTATGATTCGAGTGCGTTTCGTGGTGCTTTTTGGTGATAAATGGTGATGGTGGTGAGATGGTGAGATTTAGAGAAAAGAGAGAGAGAAAGTGAAGAGATGAGAATGAAATGGGAAGAAAGAGGGGGAAAGGTGGGGGTGTAGGTGGAAGCCCCCACTTTTCAGTCCACGCTCCGTGCTCCGCGCTGTGTTCGTTTTCTCCGTCTTTTAAGTGTTAAATATTTATTTTTACGCATTAATTATTTATTTTAAAATACGAGTTTTGTTAAATAATCTACTTAAATTATTTTGTCAAATCTTTCAAATAAATTTGTTTATTTTTGTTTTTACATTGCGCGTTAACTATTTTAATCGTGTAAACGTTTATTTGTACGTTCAGTACAATTTGAAAGTATTATTAAAATAATGTTTCGAATACCATAATGTTTTCAAATAAAGTTTCATGTTCAATTTACATTGTTTCACCAACGTCCGTTTTTAATCGAATAGAATTTCATTCTATTTAAGTTGCGTACGATTTAAGTCAAATCGCAAAGTTATATATATTTACTATATAATCCGATACATAAATTAGCCTAACACAGAACTAATTACATGTATTAACAAAGAATTAGGCACTAATTCCAGGCCTAATTTGCCGGTTGTTACATTCTCCCCCTGTTAAAAGAATTTCGTCCCGAAATTTAAGTCGAAGTCGCGTTAGGGGCAGAATCGGTGAATAAGTGGGGATACTTGAGTCGCATTTGGTCTTCCCGTTCCCAAGTGAATTCCGGACCACGCCGCGAATTCCACCTGACTTTGACGATGGGAATACGACTTTGTTTCAGTTGTTTGACCTCACGGTTCATAATTTCGGCGGGTTCCTCAACGAAATGAAGTTTGTCATCGATGCGGATCTCGTCAAGGGGTATGATAAGTGTCTCGTCGGACAGACATTTCTTCAAGTTAGAAATGTGAAAGGTAGGGTGCACACTGCTGAGTTCAGAGGGCAGCTGCAATCGATATGCCACTGGACCTATTTTCTCGAGGATCTCAAAAGGTCCAATGTACCTGGGGTTTAATTTTCCGCGTTTGCCGAATCGGATTACGCCTTTCCAAGGCGATACCTTTAAGAGTACTCGATCCCCAACTTGGAACTCGAGTGGCTTGCGTCTCACGTCAGCATAGCTTTTCTGACGATCACGCGCGGCTTTGAGTCGGTTTTGGATTTCAACGATTTTCTCTGTGGTTTCATGTATAAGTTCAGGACCAGTGAGTTGACTATCCCCCACTTCAGTCCAACAGATCGGTGATCGGCACTTACGACCGTATAGTGCCTCAAAAGGTGCAGCCTTAATGCTGGCGTGATAGCTGTTGTTGTATGAGAATTCGCACAACGGTAGATGTCTTTCCCAATTTGTACCGGAATCCACTACGCAGGCTCGTAGCATGTCTTCCAGTGTCTGAATAGTTCGTTCGCTCTGGCCATCGGTCTGAGGATGGTACGCGGTACTCATATCGAGACGGGTACCCAGTGATTTTTGGAGTGATTGCCAGAAGCGAGATGTGAATCGAGCATCCCTGTCAGAGATAATTGAGATAGGGACACCATGTTGGCAAACGATTTCCTTGATGTAAATTTGTGTAAGGCGTTCCATTTTATCGGTTTCTCTGATTGCCAAGAAATGAGCTGATTTGGTGAGACGATCGACGATCACCCAAATGGTATCGCAACCGCTCGCCGATTTAGGTAGTTTGGTTATGAAATCCATGGTAATTTGCTCCCATTTCCATTGAGGAATTTCAGGTTGTTGGAGCAATCCGGAAGGTCTTTGGTGCTCGGCCTTGACCTTGGAACAAGTTAAGCATTTGCTGACGTACAAGGCAATGTCAACTTTCATGTTCGGCCACCAGTAAAACTCCTTGATGCCGTGATACATTTTGTCGGATCCCGGGTGGATAGAATACTTGGACTTGTGAGCTTCATCCATCACCAAGTCCCGAAGGTTTCCGAAATTAGGCAACCAGATTCGGTTTGAGAAATACCTAATCCCGTTGGGTCTGATCTCGAATTGTTTATCCATGCCTCGCAAGGCCTCGTTCTTGAAGTTATCGGGTTTCAGGGCTTCGAGTTGGGCAAGGTGTATTTGGGTGGTGAGGTCGTTATGAATGGTAATACTGAGTGCTCGGACTCGAAGTGGTTTTGTTCGTTCTTTACGGCTGAGAGCATCAGCAACCACGTTTGCTTTGCCCGGATGATATTTGATCTCACAGTCGTAATCGGTGAGTAATTCAACCCATCTACGTTGCCTCATGTTAAGATCTTTCTGGTTGAAAATGTGTTGGAGGCTTTTGTGGTCGGTGAATATAGTGCTGCGGGTACCATAAAGATAATGTCTCCAGATTTTTAAGGCGAACACCACGGCCCCTAACTCGAGGTCGTGAGTTGTGTAGTTTTTCTCGTGAACTTTAAGTTGTCTGGAGGCGTAAGCAATGACCTTGTCCCGTTGCATCAACACGCAACCGAGACCTTGGTGAGAAGCATCGCAGTATACCACGAAGTCATCGGTGCCTTCGGGTAGTGATAGAATAGGTGCACTGCAAAGCTTGGATTTCAACAGTTGAAATGCCGACTCTTGTTTCTCGGTCCAATCGAATTTCTTTTCCTTCTGAGTCAGCACGGTGAGGGGTTTGGCAATTGTTGAAAAGTTTTCGATGAAGCGGCGGTAGTACCCGGCCAATCCCAAAAATTGGCGTACTTCGGTGGGAGTGGTTGGAGCTTGCCAATTCTTGATTGCCTCGATTTTTGACGGGTCTACATGAATTCCCTGACTGTCGATAACGTGTCCAAGGAATTGAACGGTGTTTATCCAGAACTCACACTTAGAAAATTTGGCGTAAAGCTCCTCGTGTCTAAGTAGTTCTAGGATGGTTCTGAGGTGTTGTGCGTGTTCTTGTTCGTTTCGCGAATAGATAAGGATGTCATCGATAAAAACAATGACAAACTTGTCGAGGTATGGTTTGCACACCCGATTCATAAGGTCCATGAATACAGCCGGTGCGTTGGTTAGGCCAAAGGGCATTACTTGGAATTCGTAGTGCCCGTAACGGGTTCTGAATGCAGTTTTTGGGATGTCAGCATCGCGAACACGCAACTGATGATAGCCTGATCGAAGATCAATCTTTGAATAACAGCTTGATCCTTGAAGTTGATCGAACAGATCATCGATTCGGGGGAGTGGGTATCGGTTCTTGACGGTTAGTTTGTTCAACTCTCGGTAGTCAATGCACATTCTGAATGAACCGTCTTTCTTTTTGACAAATAAGATTGGAGCTCCCCAAGGTGAAGAACTCGGTCTGATGAATCCTCTATCCAGGAGTTCCTGTAACTGAGTAGACAACTCCTGAAGTTCGGATGGGGCTAAGCGGTACGGTGCTCGGGCCACCGGTGCGGCACCCGGCACGAGATCAATCGAGAACTCGACCTGTCTAGATGGAGGTAAACCAGGTAGTTCTTCTGGAAAGACTTCGGGAAAGTCTCTAACGATTGGCACATCCTCAAGTCGTTTCTCCTCCGACTTTTTCTCCGTGATGTGCGCGAGTATTGCTGGGTAACCCTTTCTCAGAAATTTTCGGGTCTTTAAACAGGAGATTAAGTTAAATCTCGACCCACCGGTCTCCCCCTGTATGATCAAGGTATTACCGGCGGCGAGAGGAATTCGGACGATTTTATCATGGCAAACAATTTCGGCCCGGTGCTTGGACAACCAGTCCATACCCACGATGACATCAAAACTTCCTAGTTCAACAGGCATTAGATCGATTGAGAAGGTTTCGTTTGCGAGGTTTAAAGTGCAATTAGGTATCACACTACTGGTTTCTATGAGTTTACCATTTGCGAGCTCTACTGTGTACTTAACATCTAAGGCCGAAGGGGTGATATTAAGTAGTGGGCAAAACTCATCAGATATGAAACTTTTATCAGCACCGGTATCAAATAATACTGAAGCAGTAAGATCGTTGAGAAGAAACGTACCCGTTACAACATTCGGGTCTTCCCTAGCTTCCCCAGCTTTGATGACAAATGCTCTGCTACGAGCTGGGTTGTTGTTCCGTTTGTTGCTGTTGTTGTTGTTGTTGGTGTTTCTCTGCTTAGGGCAATTATTCTGAAAATGCCCGGGACTTCCGCACCCATAACAAGTCTTCGGGGTACTGGTGTTTCGACAATCCTTGGCCAGATGCCCAAAGCGTTTGCAGTTTGTGCAAGGGCAGGAACCGTCGTGGTGACGATTGCATTTGGGACAGTAGGGCCTGCTTCCAACGTACCCTTTCCTTTCAGAAGTGCCAGATGAATAAGCCCTAAGGGGCTCAGGCTTTCGGTTGGTGATTTGGTTGGATGAGTTGGGGTTTCCTTCCCACTTTCGTTTGTTGTTTGCAGGTGGGGCTGAAGTTGTGTTACGGCGAACAGCGTTTGCCGTGAGTTCATGGGCCATACGGATGGCGTTCTGGATAGTACCTGGTTTGGATGAAGTCACCAGGTCCTGAAGTTTTTCGGGTAATCCATCAACGTATTTCTCGATCCTCTTATACTCAGGATCGACCATGGTTGGGCACAGAAGTGCCAGCTGGTGGAAACGGTTGGTGTAACCGGTGATATCATTACCTTGCATCTTATGGTTCCAGAATTCCAGCTCCAGTTGTTTCAGTTCATCCCTGGGGCAATACTCACCCCTTAACATCTCCTTCAACTCCTCCCACGGGAGTTTGTAAGCATCGGCAACGCCCACAGTTTGGGCATAGGTGTTCCACCACGTGAGTGCGGTGTCGGTAAAAGTACTAACAGAGAACTTAACTTTGTCCCCCTCCGCACAGTTGCAGATAAGAAATACCGATTCAACTTTCTCGATCCAACGTATCAGACCAATAGCTCCCTCGGTACCTGCAAAGTTTAGAGGTTTGCAGTTCTGGAAGTCCTTGTAAGAACAAGGTTTAGCAGCAGAGGTTTCAGCGGCATCGCTGTTTCTCGAGGAATTTGGTGGTGTATTCCGAGCCAAGGCTTCAGTAACAGCCTGGGTTATAAGGGAGGTAATCTGGGCATCGGTGTATGGTCGTGTCTTTGGCGGCATGATTCTTCAATAAAAGAAATGAAGATACATGAGATTTTGTATGAACTTGTAATTGTCACAGATGTACATGTATGAAAGCAGTAATACATAACATCAACATGGAAAATGACAATTAATGTGAGTTGAGATAACAAGTGATATTTGATAGATAAAGTGAGTTTAAAAGTTACATCCTACAGGGATATTACAAAAGGTGTCGGGAATTGTTACATCCGACTAGTTTATAGAGTAGCGCTAGATAGTCCTTAGATTACAAGATAGATTACAAGACAAAGGCTACGCTAGTCTTGTAGATTAATTTGTTCCATTAGCGCGACAAGGCGGTCCACGGTTTCTGCTAGTCTGTTGGTTTGCCTGGCATTGTCTTCAACCAAGGCCAGTCGTTGTGCTAGTGTTCGCGAGTGATCCGCAGTCTCCTGTGAACGCTGTTCACATTCTTCTAATCGGTTTCTTACAAGTTCATCCGCACCTAATTCGGCGGTCATGGAATCCTGAATTATGCTTACAGAGAGGTTGGTATCCTCTTGTTCTCGCTGTAGTTGTGATATGCGGTCAAGAGCTTGACGAAGCAGGTAAGTCATTCGGTGTTGTTCCAGTTCCAGGTTTTCAAGTCTTTGCTCCTGACGGCGGAATTGGGTAGCCAATACTGGCAACGTGAGATGTGCCGAGTTCTGAGAGTTATGTACAGGATAAGGGCTGGTTCGGGGCGACCTTGTGTTCCTCCTGGCTACTCGTGGGTTCCGTGACCCACGTGAGTAAGAGTGTGTCGGATTAGGTGGTGTGTTTGCCATTCCTGTGGCAGAGTGTAAGTAAGACGAGGCTAATATATATAAATATATATCATATCCAGCCTAGTGTCTAGCACGTATCAAGTAATGGTCCGGTCCTCTCGTGGTCAGAGTCAACTAACGTATCCCCGTTCAACATAATCATTTCAGACATTACATCATCTTTCCTTAATTGTACATAGTTGATCAGGCTATGTTAAATTAAAGTCGTATGCTGTAATTCCTGAACCAGTCATGTTTAATAAGAAAATACTGCCTAACGGTCATAGTCTAGGCCCACTAAATGCAACCTAGTTCATTATAACCTTAGGCTCTGATACCAATCTGTAACACCCCCAAATTTAGTGATTTGCGGAAGCATACTTTGGGTGTTACTAATCAATATACAAAGCACAAGATATACAGCAAAGGACCTCTAAATGAGACGTTTTGTAAAATAATTACATTTCATAATTTAATTCGTTTGAAAACATATAGTTTTCTTTACAAAAATATATAAGCCTAGAGTCCGCGTAGGTGGCGGGAGATTCTATTACATAACCATAGATACAAAAGATAATGCCAAAGAATCTCCGTTAAATGCAGTTTGGAAATCATGCGACTCTAGCTAGTAATCCTGGAGTGATCCTACTCCGTAAGTATACCTGAGAATACATGCTAAAAAGGGGCAACCAAAAGGTTGGTGAATCTCACAGGTTTATCAGTAAATAATCAGTTTGAACACAAGATTTCATCAGTAGTGCCCGTAGGCGTATATCAAGTATTTGCAAATCTCGCAAAAGTAAAGTAATCAAGTTATACCGTTGCCATGAGGCTCATAATCGAAGCTTAACCCGTAATTAATCAGTTGCTCCCGTGACATGCTCATAAATTGAGCAAGCATAAGTAAACGAAATAATAGTCACCCGTTTATACGTGTAAATCAGTACGTGGTAGCGCTACTACCCCGGGCAGGGAGGGTCATTTCCCTAATGGATCCATTAACTACTGTTCGCGCTTAAGTCCATAACTAACGATATATGATAGAGAGACTTCAGTAAATAGTAATTAACTCATGCAATTCCGGTTGGTATAGAAATCAGTTTAGTACTTGTGTTCAGGAAAAATAAGTAGCATGTATCTCCCCCAATAAGATAAAACAGTAAAAGTGGGGCCGTAAGACTCACCTGAGTCGAGTAGTAAGCGGTGGAATTCAGTAAGTAGTGAGTAGGTTCTCCGAACCCGTAACCTTTAAATGCCTAAACATATAAAGTCAAGTAAGTAGATGTCTCGCAAGACCATCTAGTCTAGTTGTCTACACAACTCGTTATGTCCAAGTGTTTGTTTAGTAATCCGTTTGTAGTTTGAAAACAAGTATGGCCCGTTGGTGACGGTTTGTAATAAGGATTCAAAGTGTTATCATTATATGTATCGTTGAATCAGGTTTCGTTATTTGTAAGTGTTCGACACTTAGTGTGAAAAGTATTTACGACATCTAAACACGGGGGTCCGGGGGCAGCGCCCCTGGTAGCGGGGTCCAAGGGGCGGCAGCCCCTGGCGGGGTCCAAGGGGCAGAGCCCCTGGCTGGGGTCGAGCTGCCAGGTCAGCTTGGAAAATTTTTATTTCTATAATATTGTTATAGTGAAAAACGCATCTGGACTTGAATTTGGGTGAAATCAAGTGGTAAATTTTTGGTCTCGATACTTAGTAGAAATGGTTTGAAACTCTCTGTTTTTAGCGTCACTTATAGCGACACTTAAGGTTTAGGCGACACTTAGGAAGTGTCGCATAAAATTGCGAAATATGAGTTTAGGGCGTCACTTAGGTAAGTGACGCATAAGGTGGCGACACTTAGGCAGTGACGGTAACAAGTGTCGGTTTAAGGTTCTAGGCGTCACTAGAGTAGTGTCGGGCAAGAGTGTCGTATAAAAGTTTGGTTTCGATCATAGGCGTCACTAAAGCAAGTGACGCTAGTAGTGACGGATATTGAAAATGCGTCACTTAGGTAGTGACGGGAAAAGAGGGCTTATGCGACACTTAGTCAGTGTCGCACGAAGTGACGCATATCTGGGTTCATCAGTGCGTCACTTACGTCTGATCGACGGATTTTGAGCCAAAAACATGTTTTCGGGTTTCCGTTTGGTCCGATTCTTTTACCCAACCCTTATATGAACATAATAAGCCTATAGAAACCATAAACTAGTAAAAATGATCAAAAACGAGAGATGTCGGGATTTGTCGGAAACTTACAAAACGCCGAAATGAAATTCCGGAAAGATAGCGTTGTAGATCGTGATGTGGTGAACGTTTTTCTCCAAAGGGGTGGTATGATTCGAGTGCGTTTCGTGGTGCTTTTTGGTGATAAATGGTGATGGTGGTGAGATGGTGAGATTTAGAGAAAAGAGAGAGAGAAAGTGAAGAGATGAGAATGAAATGGGAAGAAAGAGGGGGAAAGGTGGGGGTGTAGGTGGAAGCCCCCACTTTTCAGTCCACGCTCCGTGCTCCGCGCTGTGTTCGTTTTCTCCGTCTTTTAAGTGTTAAATATTTATTTTTACGCATTAATTATTTATTTTAAAATACGAGTTTTGTTAAATAATCTACTTAAATTATTTTGTCAAATCTTTCAAATAAATTTGTTTATTTTTGTTTTTACATTGCGCGTTAACTATTTTAATCGTGTAAACGTTTATTTGTACGTTCAGTACAATTTGAAAGTATTATTAAAATAATGTTTTGAATACCATAATGTTTTCAAATAAAGTTTCATGTTCAATTTACATTGTTTCACCAACGTCCGTTTTTAATCGAATAGAATTTCATTCTATTTAAGTTGCGTACGATTTAAGTCAAATCGCAAAGTTATATATATTTACTATATAATCCGATACATAAATTAGCCTAACACAGAACTAATTACATGTATTAACAAAGAATTAGGCACTAATTCCAGGCCTAATTTGCCGGTTGTTACAGAATTGATGATCAATGCCTTTTTCAGCACAATATAACTCGAGAGTAGAATTCTTGAACTCGGTTCCATTATCACTGTGCAGTCTCTTCACCTTTAACTTTCACAAATTTGCCAGCTTATCCAACAGATATACCAAAATATCCGCAGTCTCACCCTTTGAAGCTATAAAATATACACACGAAAATCTGGAGTAGTCATCAGTAACTACCAAGCAATAAGATCTGCCAATGCTCTTTGTAGAAATGGGACCAAAAAGATCCATATGTAAGAGTTCCAGTGGTGTAGCAATAGAATTCACTGTCTTAGACTTATGAGAATTTTTGTGGAGTTTGCCCTTGTGGCAGGAAATACAGTCATCTTTTAGAGAAAAAGACTGTTTTGGAACTCCATTCACCAAATCATTCTTTATAAGAAAATTCATTTTGCGGAAATGAATATGTCCCATCCGTCTTTGCCAAAGAAATGATTATTTTTCCAAAGCCTTTGAAAGGAGACAAGTATACTTGTTAGTTGTCTCGACAGTTCGCATATTCAGAACGTAGGTGTCATCTTTCCTTGGTGCCCACATTAGCACCCATTCCTGAGGAATGACATAACCCGGCTTCATTATCACACATTCAGATTTTGTGAATGCTGTGGTGTAATCCTTATCACATACTTGTGAAACGCTCAGCAAGTTGTGATTAAGTTGTTCCATATAATTCACGTTTTTAAAGCTAACTTTCCCATTGGTTACGTTCCACGACCAGAAATCGTTCCTCCCGTATCTCCTGCAAAGGCAACATATCCTCCTGCGTATGGTTTAATATCCACAAGAAGAGACACATCGCCAGTCATGTGTCGCGAGCAGCCACTGTCCATATACCATTTACTATCTTTAACACGTTCAGACTGTTGCAACACATAAAAGTAAGGAGATTAGTGAGAAACGGTGACCCAAGCCTTTACAGACTTAGGTCTACCGAGGTCATCAACAATAATCACATCAGACATAATTTTATTTTTAAACAAATGAGAATTTTCATCAGATGGGTTATTGTTGACGACATAAGAGTCAACAGCAGACACTTTTCTTTTCCAAACTTTAGATGGTTCGGAAGTTGGTTTGAGAGTAATGTCGGGCTTTTGTTTTGGCAAAGGTTTTTGCCCAACGTTACTTTGCTTCTCAACCGGCTTGGGAGAATTGGAATAATGCCTAGATGAAGAATGTGAAAATGAATTTCTATAAAAGGATGTTCTAGGCATATCTCTCCCATAGCGCTGATTAGAAAGCTTGGGACAATCACGAATTAAATGTCCCTGTTTCTTGCAGTAGAAACAGGAACGCTTCTCAACAAATGGTTGAGGTTGAGGATTTACTGGAGGAGATGGAGAAGCATTTCTTGAACATGCACATTGTGTACAAGTCTTAAGATGTGCTTGCTCAGGTTGAATAGTTGAAGTAGAAGGTTTGTTATGAGAAACTTTAATATTGTTAACCATTGAACTTCGTTTCAAAATCTTTATAGGTGTCTGTAAAGTTTGAGAGTTCTCATTCAAAACCTTTTCTTTTCCTTTTTCAGTTTGAACTTTAACCTCAGGTTCATTTTGTAAAATTATCTTTTCAGCTTTAATTTCAACCTTTTTAACCTCAGGATACTCCTGTTCAGTAATATCCTCAATCTCAACAACCTTCGGATCACTAACTGGAGGTGCACTTTCAGACTTAACAAACTTAGGCAAAGGATACTCTGGCCTTTTTGTTTTCTCCTTTGCCTGTTTCTTAGCTTCTTTAGATTTTGTAGCTGGCCATGATGAGTAGTCAGCTACAAGTTCTTCGGTGCCCTCCTTAACAGGCATAGGATAGTGGTTAGTAGGGTGTGGGACTGCGTTATATCCCAGTCCCGCCTTACTATTTGTATCCGTCCTTTGCTTGTTAACGATTTCATCGAAGACGTCAAGAGAGTTTGAAAAACTTGAGATTTTTTGAGTAAAATTCTCAGACTTAGTCTTTAACTCAGTAAGTTCTTTATTCAACAAATCAATTTCTGTTAGATAGCTTTTAATAGCATCTTGTTGACTAAAAACTTTTGATTTAAAAGTCTGAGTGTCTAACTTATGAGCCTCGATTTGCTTATCATAAAGTTTTTCATTTGCTTTTAAAAACTTGTTTGACTCAGTAAGTTTAACAACCTTTTCTCTCAAGTTTTCATTGTCTATTTGACAAATCTTTAAAGAAGCAGTTAACGTAATACACGATACACAGTTTACCGCTTCCTCAGGTTCATCATGTACCTCATTTGTGATGTGAGCCATTAGACAATGTTGATACTGCTCAGCTTGAGCGGTCCAGTCAAGATTTGTAGGCTCGAACACAACTAGAGCATCAGAAGCTCCAGTCTTCGGTACTTCCTTTTCAGGAGTCTTAGGTGGAGATGGTTTAGTGAGACCTGAAGGTGGCATCTTAGGTTTCTCACATTCTCGGATGAAATGTCCCAAGTTCTGGCAATTATAGCAACGAACCTTGCTCTTATCAAAACCAAATCCAGATTTACCGACTCCTTCCAAACTCTTGCGTCCCATCCTCTGCAAGAATTTTTGCACCCTCCTTGTGATCATGGCTATATTCCAGTTCAGATCCATTTGTTCAAGATCATCATCATCCAGCTGACCATAATCTTCCTTTGTCAGCTCCAGTGTGGTGTTTGGTTGTGAAACCAAATCCTTGTAAGAGCTCAGGAAAGCTGTATAGATGGCCGCTTGTTCTTCAATAGCTGGTGAAATAGGAGTTTGCTGAGAATGTGAACCTTGTGAAGTTCCAGCTGAATAAACCGATGAGTGAACCCCAGTGGAGTTTGGTTGTGAAGTTATATCTGACACAAAGGCCATTCCACCATAGGTTTTCCCTGAATTTACCTTTCCACCATAAAGAGATGGATTTTGAACAAAGCCTCCTGACTTGTACTCTTTCTTCTTTAACTCCATTGCATGAGCTTGGAGTATCCCAATCAAATCATCCAATTTCATCGTACTTAACTCTTCACTTTCCTTCAAAAATTGGACTTTAATATCCCAGGCTTTTGGCAGCGCATCCAAAAGCTTCTTGTTAACCTCAATTTCAGTAAAAGAATAACCCTCTTCAGTCAACTCACTGACCACCTGTGAGTATCGAGTAAACAGCCCAGAAGCAGTCTCATTTGGAAGAATATCAAAAAGATCATATTGCTTCTTGATTAATTCCAGCTTAGCTTCCTTGTACTTCTCATTGCCACCACATCTGGTTTCAATAGCCTTCCAGAGATCATATGTTATTTCATGATGCTTGAACAACCTTAAGACATCCTGAGTTAAACACATGCAGATAGCTAAGTGAGTTTTCCTTTCAGTATCATACTCCTTCTTTTCTTCAGGAGTCATAGCCTTGTATGTCTTAGCAGGAGGGACTCCTCTATAATTTCCTTCAGCAACTGGTTTCTCATATCGTTCCGTAAGAGGGCCCCATAGTTCAGGACAATGGAAATCTACATATTGTTCAAATCTAGATCTCCAGTAAGCATAGTCCATGTCAGTTGAGAACAGAGGAGGTTTATTGCTGCTTCCCAGATCATTATTTTGTTTAAGCATGTCACGGATGTTTTGAAGACTATCTCTTTCTTGTGCCATTAGAAATGCCTGAAATTTAGACTTAAACACAAAACGAAAAACTGATTAGCAATAAAGGCGACACTAGGTTAGTGTCGCACTGAAGTGTCGCAAAGACTAGCGACACTGAACAAGTGACGCGTATAAGTGACGCACAAACTTAATGCCGACACTAGAGATTAGTGTCGTACAAACAGTTAGGTGACGCACCCAAGTGTCGCTTAATCAAACAAATGACGCACTCAAGTGTTGCCCGTGAGTGATGCAAAGTACAAACTGGCGTCACTAGTGGTAAGTGACGCAAATGAGTGTTGGAAAATACTAACTAGCGTCACTATCAGCAAGTGACGCGTAACACACAAGTGTCGCCCGAAGTGACGCACTTGAGTGTCGGTAAATACCTAATTGAACCTTACGAAGTGTCGCCCGGAGTGTCGCCCGAAGTGACGCAACGAGTGACCTTAAAACGGCTGTGAACACCCAAAAACCCTAAAAATCGAATTTTCGTAAACCTAACGAAAATTCTTCAATCCCAAACGAACGAAACCTGTAAATCTTGATTCCTAACGTCTTTCTAGCACTCAATCGATCCAAAAACCTTGATTTTTCTTGATTTTCTTCACCAACCAAACCGAAAACACACTAATACGTTCTCGAAACTTCAATCAATCCACCTAGGGCTCTGATACCAGTTGAGAGTGCCCCTTATCTCTGATCTAGGATGGTTGAAGTAATTGATTACAAGGCGGAAACAAGTAATCAAACTAAACAAAGAACAATATCAAACCAAAACGAATAATCAAAGAATACTAGCTTGATATATTGAACTATGAACGATTGGAATTGTTTACAGATAGTTTAGTCGACAAATGGTGCTAGGGTTTCGTCAACCCTAGCCAAAAACCCTTAGGTTTCAATTTATACAAAACTGAATTCGGCAGACCTGCGACACTTGGCCAGTGACGCAGGTGGCCGCCTTCATGCGTCACTTACCTAAGTGACGCTATGCGACACTAAGGCAAGTGTCGCCTAACACAGAAACTTGATCAAAATCATTTCTAATCTATACAGACTCTAGACCAACTGACTGACACACATAATGTACCAACAAATTCATTTTAGTTTCCCCATCTTAATAATGATATCTATGAAATGTTGGTGCATTCGGATGAAGGTGTTACTAGGCTCGCATGCATGATGCATGGGAGATTGTTGCAAAGGCTACGAAGAGCTTTAAGAAGTCAAGTTAAATGCTGCCTAAAATGGTGAATTATATAAGCTAAGAAATAAGGATCAAAATGATCTCATTCTCATTCATCGAGGTCTTGATGATGCAATATGATTTTAGAATTGAAGTTGCAAATGCAACTATAAAGGAGGCATGGGAGATTCTTCAATATATATTCAAAAAATTTTATAAGGTGAAGACGGTACGTCTTCAAACTCTTAGAATAGAGTTTGAAAAATTGCATATGGAAGACTCTAAAACCATCTCGAATTATTTCACTCGTGTCTTAAAAATCTCAAATGAGATAAAGCTAATTGGAGGAAGCTTACACTACAACAAAAACGCTCTTACAGGACACCGGTTAGTGTCCCAAAATGTGACTTTATGGGACCTTTTATCTAATAGGACCAAAATTAAAGCATCTCATGTAAGGGCGTTGTAATAAGTGTTAAGCGTCCTAATATACATTATGTGACATTTTTATAGGTCCCACAAAAGTTCTAATACGACACAAGTAGCGTCCCAATAAAGTACATAATAGGACTTTTTTTTATGTTTTAAAGTATGATACATAGTTACCTATTATCATGTTTTATGACACACGTAAACGTCATAAGAAATCAATTAGGACCAAATCATACGTTGTATTAATAGTGGTATGAGGACCAAGAAAAGGGTCCTAATACAAAGATCTTTGTTAGGACCGATTTTTTTTTACTAATTTGATCCTATAACAACACATTTGGTCCTATAAATATAATTGAATAGTATCAATAACGTCCTAATAAAACACATTATAGGACATTTATTTCATTTTATTGGACTAGTTAACGATTATTGTTTATTAACAAGGTATGTGCCAAACTTCATCAACAAATAGAAGGAACTTAAGAAACTCGATTCTAATTCAAAGAAATCATTCCATAACAAAAAGGTTCAACCTAATAGAAGAAAACATCATATCAATTAAAGTCTACTAAGGATTACATGACAATTTGAAAGCAACAAGCACACACAAAACAAAAAATAAAAAGCTGGAAACATAATTTTAAGTCTTCATGCATCATCCACAGGCAATGCCTACAAATAAAGCTAGAAACATAGTTGAGTCTTCATGCATCATCCGGAGGCACCACCTACAATCAAATAAAATGTACACAAGTGTGAAGTCAGTAATTATCATGTTGGTTTTCGCAGTGGCTGGGAATCACATATGCAAATTCAAGAAGTAATACGGGGTGTTGATTAATTGGATTTGTAGTACAGCCGACTAGGATGCTTAGGAATCTTGACAATGTTTTGGAACCATTTGGAAAAAGTGTAGCATCAGATGACAAGATTGTTGCACAACCAATGTGGCAAAGTCTGTGGCAAAGTCAACAATAGGGAAGTTGGCCTCATGTTTATGTAAATCAAGTCTCTGTGGGCGTATACGTTTACTGAGTTTTTTTTACAAATATTGGTGGGCGTGCAATAGTTTCTGTGGGTTTCCAACAACTTATCTCTGTAGCTTTAAATGGTTTGCAACAAATATATGTGGTTTATAGGCAGTCAGTTGCACTTTCTGAGTAGTTTTCAAAGGTTTTCAAAAGTCACTAATTGGGAGGATGCCTTATTATCCTACCTAATCCTTCTAGTAATCCTCCTAATTCCATAAACTTTTGCCACTATCAAAGAGATGAAACGAAGTCATAAACTTAGATAATATCAGCCCAATGAAACACTCCGAAGGGATTTCACAAGTTGGTTGAGATTATGAACCCATGTCTCAATCTTTTTATAACTAAAATTACTTAAAATAGTTTAAAAGTAAAAGCTAGGAAAGAAAACGCAAGACGTAAACTAAAAACAAATCACATTAAACTACTTATTGCAACTTAATATCATCTTGAGCTGTGTACAATACTAGCACTTAGTTAAAAAGAGGTAACAAAGCATTTACAAAAGGCTTAAAAATCCATGCAGCTGAACATAGGCTATTAATCGCATTTGAAAAATCTATATTTATAACAAATCCTTATTTTATATAACATTAAAAGAGATTAACAAGATTGACATACCGAGATGAGTGTACAAGGCCACGCGGTAGTTGCACCAACTGCATCTTCAATTGTGATAAGTAAGTCGCGTGGTCTGACCAAACGTTCACATCTGTTGATAGCAACTTGAACATTAACTTCACACCATCCTGGTCCGATTTCTTCACCCCCAACTTCCTCATTCGGGTCCAAGCTCTTAATCCTACCTATTGCCACAGTCTCAGTAGGGTTTATAATACTACGGAGGTAAACTTCCGCACCAACCTATAAATTACAGTTTCAATCAGCATAACAAAACTCAAGTAAACATGTATAGAACAATCAACATGAACACCTAAATTTAAAAAGATTACATAAATCAAACACAAACCCGTAAAGGGACACTTGAGTCGTTAAAACCGTGTTCGATCAACCCTTCCCTCTCTGACTCCTTTGCTTTTAGTTGAGCCACTTCAGCAATAAGTTGTTCTTTTTCAGACTTCAATTGAATGTTCTCCCTAATACAAGCTGAACGACTCAGATTGACACCCCAAACATCAGCAGCACGCACACCTAACCCAAACATACGTGCCAAACCATTCCGATCATTGCCAATAACTTTGGAAAATGTATCTTCCGGCCCTGGCTTATTAATTGAACCCTCTGGAAGTTGTGACCTTTCTTCTTCCATATCTTCCTGTACCGAAAATATAATTTACGCCAACTTAAAGTTACTCTATATATGTAAGAAGGAAAATTTATTATAAACATGTGAATAGTGTAATGTCGTGATGTTTTAATAGTAATAAAACTGTTGCTATTCTTAAAAGGCTGTCATCAGAAAATGGAACTGCTATAGAAATATATAAGGAACATACAATTGCATTTGCAGCTTCTTCGTTCTTTGTAATGCCATCTTTAGAAAAGCAGGCACGGAACATCTCCATTCTACTTGGTTCACATCCCGATGAAGATGCCTGTTTCACCAAAAATTGTATACTCAAAAATATATTTACATACTACAGTAAAAGTCTATATCTATAATATAGATATAAAAAGTAGCATATTTTTATATTAAATTACCTTCAGCTCTTCACGGACTCTTGCGTAACCTTTTTTTCCAGTTACTTGAACCATCTTCTTATTCGCCCTATTTTGCTTATTCTTTTCACTAAGTTTCTAATGTGGACAAGTGAAGAATCAAAATCAGGATAGAAAAGGCTTTTCTATTTGTAAGTGAAACAACTATTGCATACCTTGTTCACAAAATTAAAAAAATTAGTTAATACCTTAGACGATTTTTTATTCCAAAGCTTAATCAGTCTCTTCCAATGTTTTTTATGAACTCGTGTTGGCTTAGACTTCAATTGCTCCTTTAGTGGCAGATTTGGATCATAGTATTCTTTGAGTCTTGCTCTCCAGTTCCTTACTTTCTTTCCAAAAGATGCTAAGATCCAGTCAATAGAACTTGCAGGAAGATCAAACTTTGTCTAAAAAAGGAAGAAACCAGTTACATATATAAACTAAAATCTTACTCATACAAATATGAATTTACTTTTATAAGTACCTTCAAGTGATTTAGCAACCTTTGTTTCTTAGTAGCACTAACTTTAGGCCAAGGTTTGTAAATCGGGCAGTACTTTCCACCCCTAGCAACAGATCCCATGAAATGGGTCAGTTGACTAGTTGTTTTCGGGTTAACTGGTTGCCCATATTCATTAAATTGGACCTTGATGGGTTCTGTTATGTCATGGAGTTTACTCATGTAAGTTGGACCCCTTACTCTTTTCCGTGCACTCCTTTCCCCTACAAAATTATAACACAACTTAGAAATCACACACACACACACACACACACACACACACATATATATATATATATATATATATATATATATATATATATATATATATATATATATATATATATATATATATATATAAATTAATAGTAAAAGAATAAGAAATCAATAAGGAATATTGGATCTGTTTGGACTGCCTTAATTATCTATCTGGTCCAAATTGTTGAATTTGAAAACATAACTTTAAGATCTACGGGTTTAATTTGTAATGATGTTTCATTGTCTATAAGGCTCATCCCTATGAGTACCCACTAAAAATTATTAAATAACATATAGATACCCGGCTCATCGTTAGCATGGTTGGAGAGCAAGTTACTTTCATCTTCCTCATCTAGATGGCTGCTACTGTCAGCAGTCCTTGAAGACATCCCTAGGATATAATTCATAAGTAATCAATATAATTAACTATGAAAAATGATACAAAAATAGAAAAGAGACATAGATTAACAATGCTATATTAATTACAACTACGTATATCACTTAAAACTACTCATCTATTTCTGTCTAAATATCGTTAATTATTTAGAACAAAAGTCACAAACAACAAAATCCCAAACAACAATGGCCACCTAAATGAGATAAAAAAAGCAACCAAAAGAATTAATCCACTTACAAGTTGCATTATGTCACAGTAGCACAAAATCAAACTGGCCCATACTGAAAAATACATGTGTTCGTAAATAACCTGACTTCTCTTACTACCAAATACATCAGACCCACCCATTGTGGCACCCCTAATGTAAAGTTATAACTGACAGGTAACAAGTAAAACCACAACAACCATATATCAACATCTTAAATATTAAGCTTTAACAAACCAATCAATATAAAAATAAGACACCAACTTCATTACAATTAAGAATACTAATCGATCATGAATGTATTAACTCTAATTTCTTCAAGTAACGTAGATAATGAGACCAAACATTGATTCACACAAGAAGGTATATTCAGTATATGTTATACCAAAACACAACTAATGTATACTGATTGCATATGTAAGTACAACGATAATAATATTCACCCGACATATATACACATATTACTCTCATGGAGATTTATTTCAACAGTTAAAATGAACAAGCATGCCCTAATGCAAAAATTGATTGCTAAGCAAATGATTTATGACAGATCGTGAGATCAATTCTTCAAGTAAACTCAATAAACAAGATTATACTATCAATCAGTCTTCTATATTAAAGTAAAAGCCCAAATTAATTTTTCAATACTGTAGACAAAGTTGAGGGTTACCTTCAATTTTTGAAGCAATATTGCAACTGAGATGATTAGAGTGAACGAGATTTCATTAGTAAACCGCATCCTTAACTTGCTTGAACAACGTGGAACCATGATTTTCGCTGGCGCGAAATTTTAATTTTCCCGAAATTATATATGGCGGGTTTGATACTTTGATCGTAAATCTGTAAGCCCCAATCCCCAATTTAATAACTTACATGTATTTACAAATCAGGTCCTCAATCTTTTCTTTTTTCAGTTATAGCAATTGTAAGGTAATAGACTCCTTTTTCTTTTTAGATATTATAAGTCAATAATAACATTTAAAGGGAGTTGATAGATACAACAAATAATTTAATGCATACAACAAACAGTACAACTAGTAAAGCACACACTACAAAGACTGTAAAGCATAAATTTGGTGTATCAATCATAATTTGTGTTTTTTTTATCACTTCCCCATTTAAACGGATCCATTATCTATAATCTATATAAATTATGTTACTCTATATAAATTACGTTACTCTTTAGTAACGTTTCAAACATTTACACTTTATATAAGAGAAAAACAATTAAATATTAAATGTTGATCAACTTAATTAAGAGTTCCCAAATGTAGATCATTAAACACCCAACTCCGTTATCCAAACGTTTCAGTATTTTTATGGCTAGCCTTGTCCATGTGTTTTAGATAAGTAATAAAAGGTTTTTATCATAAAAATTTAGAGAAAAAGGGATTTCTTCATAGTAGGCACAAAGAATGACAACTGATGGCACCACAATTAATAGTATGTGACTCGGCTTGTTCGAAAACTGGTTTTGTTTTAAGTTGACTGAGCTTTTTACTCTAGTTGAACAAGTCAAACGAGACTACTCTATACAAATATTACATATTCTAAGACCTTTGAGAAAATGTAACAAATTAGATTTGAAACCATGAAACAAATATAGATAAGCTTATGTGAGCTCTAGATCGAGCTATGAAACAAGTCTATCGAGGCTCTAAATCATAACGAGCAACTTAAGATTGATAATTAGTTCATTAAAAAGATTCAAATAACTAAACTAGCATTAAAGTAAAATGTTTGAAACAATACAATGACATTAATTGTGTTACACATAATAATGTCTAAGGCTATAATTGAAAGTGTCGAGCTCGAGCTCGGCTTAGCACAGCTCATTTAAGATAATTAGTTAAAGGGAAATTAACAAAAATGCCATATTTTTCGGAAGTTTAATCGGTTTTGCCCCTTCACCAAAAAAATTGCCGATTTGCCCTACCCGGGCGCAGGTCGCATGATGCGACCTGCGACCCGTGTCTCACGACCTGCGACCCGACTAACTTACCGAGTAAAAGACAAGCCAAGCGAGTTACCGAGCTAAAGGTCCGGGCGCAGGTCGCATTAATCGACCTGCGACCCGCTCACTGCGATTTGCGACCAAGACGATGCACGAGTAAAAGACACTCGTAGCCGAGCCAAACGGTCCGGACGCCAGTCGCATTAATCGATCTGCGACCCGCTCACTTTGTCGTGAGACCAACACGTTGAACGAGTAAAAGACACGCGTAACCGATCAAAATGTCCGGGCACCGTAGCCCGACCTGCGACCTGCGACCGAGCCCGAGCTGCGCCTGAGTGATCTAGCCGGTTGTGTGTCTTTTACTCGTTCATGGTGTTGGTCGCCGGTCGCATGACATGGGTCGCAGGTCGCATGATGCGACCTGCGCCCGGGTAGGGCAAATCGGCAAGTTTTTTTTTTTAGGGGCAAATCGAAAAATAACTTCGAAAAAAATGGCATTTTTGTTAATTACCGTGTCAAAGAATATGATTATATTAGAATCAAATAAGAATATAATCTACAATATGTAACCCTATTATTGTTCTAACATCATCTTATGGTCCATTTATTGAGCTTTTTAGTATTTCTTGTTCACCTTTTATGAATTTTGCCGTATTTGTTATAGTATATCTTTTAGTGTATTTTGTTTGAACGGTTATCCCCAAATGCGTCACAATGGTGATGCTTCTGTTGAAGGCGGTCATATTTTATAAGTTAAAGTAAAAGGATGTTTACATTAAGTGCTCGGCTTGTTTGAAATCTCGTTTAGTTTTTAGTTGAACGAGTCAAACTTTTGTACTCTATATAAGGATTATATATTTTGAAACGAAGACTTTTTAAGCATAAATGAGCTTATGCAAGTTTGAGATCTAGATCGATCTATGAAATAAGTTTATCGAGCTTAATTTCACAAAGAGTAAGTTAAACATGATAATTTGTTCATAAAAAAGATTAAAAGAACTAAATGAGTATTAAACCAAAAGAACCTAAGATGACATACCAAAGCATCCTGCTAAAGTGGGTAGGGTGATTTTGACCCACCAAACCGACCCGAATGTACAACCTTAGTTACAAAACTTCCAATCACACAACTTGCAAGACCATTCTCATCAAATATTTATTCTAAAACTATCCACAGAAAATAATAATTAACAAGCTCTAACTTTGAAGAAGATATTAAAATTGTCTGGACATTATTATCAAAACAATGCTAACATATGATTATACTTTAAAACAATCCAAGTATCCAACACATATTATCAATCAAAAGAATCTATTATGACAAAGAATTCAAACAAATGATTAGATTCAAACATTAAGAGTTCCAACAATCGATTAACCTCAAAGCTAGTGTTCTTCTGGCACATTATCTAACTATAAGGCTAAAGACCTTGAAACGACACTCCTCAAATTCAAACTTTCTCTTCACGGGTATCATTAAAGATTTCCATATGAACTTCGCCAATACTCATAACATCCATTTGCCTACAAATGAACACGAAATTAGATAAACCCACAAATTGGGTGTCAACTCTGCATATGTAATACAGTAATAGAACGCCAATTTTACATAGAGTTCACAGAAAGAACAGAAAAATCTAAGGCACAATCAAAAGCATTAAAGACATACAAATATAGAGATATCTTCATAAAAAAGTAAGTGAGGGAGTGCTGGTTAGACACTTAAACCAACCCCTACCCATTATGAGTCACACATGTTTGACACAATCTCATTCTAAATATTAGTCTACCCATCCATTTTGCAACCTCTAAAGGCAGTGGGAAGACCAACAAGCTGAACAAAAGAAACAGAAGTAAAGCATACGTGCTACTACATTAGCAAAACATATCGACAATATAAATGCCAAGAATGGATAGGGTGTTTATGGATCTACAACATTCATCCTAGTACAAAAACTTAGCATATGAGCAATCTAAATTGAAAAAAGATAAAAAATAATAAAAAAGGGAGCTGATAAATTCAAGGAATTTTTTACTAAATTCAAGGAAACATGTGCATAAAAAGTTGTACTGTAAGCATAAATAGTTGTACTGTTTCCGTGAATTTAGTAAAAACATCCTTGAATTAAAACTAAATAAAAAGATAGGGTGTTTACGGATCTACATAATCATATACTACAGAAATAAAAAAGATAACTGACCAGATTATGAATTCGCTATATGACCCAATGCTTGAGATATTACAGCCAGAACCAGCAGATACCTGCATTTATTCAAAAATACTAAAAGATAAGGGAAACGTCATAGTAAGACTTGAGTATATAGAATAGTTAGAAGAAATGAATTACCTGTATTGTGGCCATTCTAGAGTGGGTTGGGAGATTTTGACCCACCAAAACGACCCGAATGTGCAACCTTAGTTACAGAACTTCCAATCACAACTTGCAACGCCATTCTCATCAAATATATACTTTCAAACAATGCTAACATATATACTTAGAAACAATCCAACACATAATCAATCAAAACAATCTGTTATGACATAAAGAGTTCTTACAAAGAGGCACGCATTTGAAAATTATTCTTTGTTGATGCGTCATAAGTCTCTACTCCAACTTCCCACAACTCTTTAAGCTCATCCACTAAAGGTTCTAAATAGACATCTATATTATTCCCGGGAGCTGATGGGCCTGGTATAAGTGTAGATAACATGAAATACGGTTGTTTCATGCACATCCATGGTGGTAGATTATATGGCATTAACACGACAGGCCATGTACTATGAGTAGTACTCATTGTTCGAAAAGGGTTAAACCCATCACTAGCTAAACCAAGTCTTACATTACGAGGCTCCTTAGCAAACTCGGGATACTGGAAATCAAATGTTTTCCAAGCAGGAGAATCTGCAGGGTGTCTTAGGTAACCGTCTTTCGTGCGACTCTCTGCATGCCACCTCATGGAAGTGGCTGTTTTTGATGACATGTATAGCCTTTGTAACCTTGGTTTGAGTGGAAAGTAACGCAAAACTTTTGCTGCAGTCTTCGTACTATTATGTGTTCCGGTTGATTGACATTCCTGATCATTCTGATCTTGTACATACCTTGACGTATGGCAAACATCACATTTAGTTTTCATACTGTTGTCTTTCCAGTACAACATACAATCATTACGACAAGCATCAATTCTCTCATAACCAAGTCCCAAATCTCATATAATCTTCTTTAGTTCATAAAAAGACTTGGGTATTAAAGCATCCGGAAAAGCCTCCCTTAATGTATCAAGCATCATGCTAAAACCTTGATCATTGCATTTACCTATACACTTGCTATGAAACAACCTAACGATAAAAGAGAGAACAGAAAATTTTGTGCACCCTGGATATAGTTCTTGCTTTGCATCTTCCAAAACTTTATAAAACTTCTTTGCGTGTGCATTTGGTGTATCACAATTTTCTTCTTCTATATCTGCTTCCATTTCAGCAATGTTCTCATCAGAGATGCAAAACACATCACCCACCAATCCTTGCATGTCATCTGCTGTATCAAAAGGCGAAACAGGGTGTTTGGTAATCGAAGGTGAAATCTTATAGCCTTTAATAAAACCTTTACATATCAGATGTATCCTGGCCTCCTCTCGATTGACCCTTACTTCATTACCACATTTAATGCATGGACATAAAATCTCTCCACTTAAACTCTCCTTGGCAAACATAAGATCAAGAAACTCATCCAAGCCCTTTTCGTATTCAGTAGTCACTCTTGATAATGACATCCAACTGTCATCCATCTTGACCCTTGATAAAATAAATTACAAAAAGTCAGCACATAAAAATAAATCAAACATTCATAATGCTAAAAATTGTGCTCATTTTGTATCAAATATGAGAAATAAATTAAGTAATGAGTGGGTAATTAAGCTAGGAATAAATGCATAAATTCACCAAACCCAATTAAAAACAGAGAAAATAAACTTACAGAAAACAGGGGGCTGTATTGAGTTGCTGGACTAGGAAAACACCCTTGAAAGTTCCGTTAAGAAAATTAGTACTCTTAAAATCGATCTGTCATGTGCAAAACTGGAAGTCATATGATCACCTTAGTAATAGAAGTACACACACTCAAGATAAAGGTATCTAACATTCAGACCTTACTTTCTTTGATAAGAGTTGCTTCTTATTTTAACTTTCGATATTTGAGAAACAACAAACTGTTATGAAGGTATTGTGTTGATTCATTTGTTTTATTTGCTTCATGAACACCATTGTTTATTGTTTTCAATCACAAACCCAGTTCAAACAAACAATTACTTATATCTATATACGGAGACTAGCTTGCTAAACTCAATGAATGGGATAGTGATAGGAAATTGGTAAGGAATTGTGACAGGGTCTCGTTTGGATTACCATGTACCTCATTTGGAAAAATAGAAAGGCAAAATTTTTTAAGGCAAATACTCTGCGTGGAGCGGGTCTATTTCAAGAAATCCAAATTAGGTGGTGCGAGTAGATGAAACCAAGGGTAAGAGCAGTTCATTTGCAATGGGACAAATGGGTCAATGATCTAAATTTTGTCGGGTCTGCAATTACGTGAATTTGTACTAGGATATATTGGATTACACAGTTATAAAGTCACTGTGAGGCGTTTCAACAAACTATTACTTTTATAATCGTATATAGGCACTCACTATAGATGGGCACAAAGTGAAGCTAGTTTTTGAGATGGGTTCTAAGCTACTCTTCTATACTCTTAAATAATAGAATTCTTGCTTTTTTTTTAAAAAAAAAAAAAAAACCAACTAGTTACCTAATCGATTAACAAAAAAACTCACCAACATAATTCAAAGTACTAGATATAACTCAATGTAAAATCACTCTCAGATCAACATCATCTAATCTAAAATTGAATTATAAGAATTGCAATCTAATTAGAAAAGAAGAAGGTCTTACCTTGAGATTTATAGTTAGAATCAATGGTTTTCCACTGTACAGATGCTGAGAACAAAACTCGTTACGTGGGAAGATAGAGGGAAATAATTTTACCTGGGCCGTTAGGGTTTAATATCTCTTGCTGCCCAAGCTCGGCCTTAATTCCAAAGTGTATATATTTATATATAATTTTCGTATTGAGCACCAATATACCAGCTAGCTCCTTTGGTTTAAGTTGTCGCTTACCACACTTCACAATAAAATGGTCACGGGTTCGATTCCCTTTGTGTACTTTCTTTTTTTTTTTCTTCTTTTTTTTTTTTTTTTAACTTTTTTGGTAATAAATGTCTCTAGTGAAAATGATAAGTGCTTATTTTTTTATATCTTACAATTGCTTGCTACTCATGACTCCTAATACGTATTTGATGACTAAAACGAAGGGTGTTGTTGGCGAAGTTTAAATGTAGTGTAGTTGTGCGATAAATTTTACATTATTCCACGACTTTAACAACTAAGCGTCCTATAATGTAAAGTGTCCTATTAGGGCTTCTACATAATAAGACCAAACGAATAAGCGTCCTTTTAAACTCGAAATTGATAGGACTCTTATCAAGTGTCCTATTAGGCCCCTATAATAATAAGACCCAAATGAATAAATGTCCTATAAACTAATATAATATGACTAATGGGTAGGGTTCAAATGAGAATAGGAATTTGTGTGAGAATTAAGGAACCAATGATATCAAGCCATGTGTACAAAGAGAATGTTCCACATGTACAAAACCCATTTACCCCCAACATCAATTATCTCACAAACGACAAATCGAAAAATTATGAAAATTGCACCATTAAATTCGTCGTTTTCTCCTCTTCGATTTGCCGTCCCTCAAGACATACTTTCGAAAAGTTTTTTTTTTTTTTCATTTTTTTGGTGGGTTTCACATTTACTAACACATGTGTTAAAGTGTTGCGTTTAGGGTTTAGGGTTTGTGGTTTAGGGGTTAGGGTTTAGGGTTTGAGGTTTGGGGTTTCTCCCCGAAACCCCAAACCTCAAACCCTAAACCCTAAACCCTAACCCCTAAACCACAAACCATAAACCCTAAACGCTTTACAAAACGCTAAACCCTAAATCTTTCTAAACCCTAAATCTTGAACCCCTTCTAAACCCTAAACCCTTATAAACCCTAAACCCTAAACCTAACCCTAAACCCTAACCTTAACCACAAATTAAATGTACAACTAATCACTAACACATGTGTTACTAATTTGTGAAACCCACCAAAAAATGAGAAAAAAAAAAAGTTGTCAAAAGTATGCCTTGAGGAACGACAAATCGAAGAGGAGAAAACGCTGAATTTTGTGGTGCAATTTTCATGATTTTTCGACTTACCGTTTGTGAGATATTTAATTTTTAAAAATGTGGAGGAGAGAGAATAAAGTATGGAGGAGAGAGAATAACGTGACACGTGGCAGAAATCTGTTGGTTCCCTCATTCGCACTCAAAATTGGTGTACTCATTTGAACCTTACTCTATGACTAATACGTTAGGTGTCCTATTAAGTTTTTAGGTGTTTTAAATTATGATATTTACATACCCATTATCATGTATTGAGACACACATAAACGTCCTAAAAAGTGTAATATGACGAAATTATATATTATTATATGTTGCCTTATTACTTCTATTCGGACCAAACGAATGGTCCTAAAACAAATTTTAGCATATTAAAAGCATCCCAAAAATGATTTGATAGCATCCTAATATATCACATTTTTCAATGGCATCCTAATATTCATAATGTAGGACCTAATACGTGAAAAATAAATGCACAAAAGGGATAATAAGAAGACAAATAATATATTACTTCCGGATGTTGATCACCCAATCCAATCCATCCAACACAAATATAATACGTAGTAGCACAAAAACTATACTATTTGTTGAACTAATTTAATTAGTGAACTGAAATAAATTATTTTGGTATCTTGCTCTTCAATCTATGTTTGTCTTCCATGTGAAAAAAAAATATAATGAAGTTATGGGGTGTTATTCATCAGCTAAGCTTAAGCGCAAAATCGATATGAGAATAATAACAACACAAAATAAAGTTACACATCTAACAAATATTTGCTATTCCTTTTTGGTCATCCACATCCTTAGGCTTAGAATTTGGAAACACATAGAAGTTAAATCATTATTCCACCGAATGTAGAAATTCGAAATGAGTACGGTAAGAGAAGGCTAATCTTGTTGACTTATAAATTGATGTGGAGCTTACGGTATAGTACCAATGGAAAGTATTGAATAACTAGAGTTGATAAGTACACGATGGCAAAGAATTGAAAACCAATGGTGAAAGAGAATGTAAAATACAAATCCTTGCTAAAGATGGAAGTCACCAATGTTTAACTGAATTTAACAAGTACGGTGATAATCTTTCCGGCTGAGATTGAATCGAAAATTTTCAAAACCCTTTAAAAGAAGCTGATGCTCAATGTCTTTAAGTTGGTAGGCCGTTTGATATTTTTTGAGTGTATGTTTCTGGCTTTCAGCATATTATTTGAGTCCAAACCACTTGCCGGTGTTTGGGCAAGAATGGAAATAAACTTTGTATATCACAATTATTGAGTAATTGACCATTTTTTAAGACAGAAGTCTATAATTGTGTATCATCATCAATGACTTGTTAAAATTTTAAAGGTTCAAGGATCAAGGTTTAGAGCTTAAAATACAAACAATTACAATTCGTGAGTGCTCGTGGACTTTATTGACAAGGGTGTATTTTTTTTATGGAAACTTCCTTTCTTCATCAAGGAAAAAGAAAGAGAAAAGAAATCCGATTTCACTAAATGAATAAAAATCCAAAATACGTAATCAATAAGAAAAGCACGGGGACCACATTGTTCTTTGACGTTGATAGAAATTGGTGGCTCAAAAGGTGTCATGGAGGGAGGGTTCAAGAGTCAAGACTTCAAGGTTCATGTTACAAAATATACATACAACTAAATAAGTAAATAGGAACCAAATAATTAATTCATAGACTCAATATTTTAACCACCACTATAGGATAACGTGTTTGATAAATGAACTTCGTATATAGTTTTTCATGTCTTACTTCGCATATGTTTTTTATAACTTAATCTTTATATACAGTAGCGGATCTAGCAATTCGTCATTAGGTATGCACAACTTGATATCTAATTTCTTTTTAAACACGACAAGCGAAAAAAATATATGATTTTTGTCGGGTCGGTTTCTCTAAATGCGTTAGGAAAATTTTGAATATACACAATCTGTTACATCAATAGTTACCTATTATTTAACTCTAACACTACTAAATCAAAAGCTCCTTGGAGCAATAAATTTGCTCTATTAATTTTTAGAAATTAATGTGGGCAACTAAATCATATCAACTTGTATGTCCAACTCCAATTGTTTACATATAAACTTTCTCTCAACAACTTTTGACAATTGGCTCTTTTACTTAACTAATTATAAGTTTATATGCTATAAATAGAATTGAAAGTAAATATGTTAAAGGGTTGTAAATCGGTTGATAATGATACATACGAAAAACAGAGCAACTCTAAATCAAAATTATTACAAGTAGTTGTAGATAAAATGTAAGTCACATATATAGACGTGGTTTGTTGATCTTTACGTCACAATAGAGAAGAGAGGCTGAGAGGCATTTGCGCAGCGCTGACCCAAAAGCGATGAACGTTGAACGATGGGAGAGATGAGAGAGACTACTGACTAGATCGTAAGAGGCAGCCGGGGGTGGGATTGTCGTTAAGAGCCGAAGGGGCGGTTAATTGGTAATGAAAACGGAAGTGAAGAACATGAATCGAACAAAATATTTATTAAGTGACTGATCATGGACTCTTTGTGAATGCAAGAATGCTATGATGATAATTCTTATGAATCTGTACAATGGAGTGTTAGAATGATTGTTCTTTGTAAAATGGGTATGCACCACTTTTGTTCATGGTATGCATTTAGTAGTAAGATGTTAAATTGCCTCATGAAAAATTATTTTTTTACACTACTCCAATTGCTCCAAGGGTGTGCACTTGCATACCCTTGGTTAGAGCATCCACAATCCAAAAGTTAATACAATGCCATGTCAAGTTGTCAACATACTACTCTATTATACCAAACCTTCACAATGGATTAAACTTTGCACAAATTTCATTTACTATCATACTAGATTTTAGACCCGTGTGTAAACACGGGATGTCAAAGCAAACCATCTTCACTTTACTTTTATTAATTCTCATTATCTCTTAATCAAGTTTCGTTATTGGTAGTTATTAAATCATGTTTTAGTTTTGAAACCATGTTCAAGTGATAGAATAATACATCATTATTCAAAAATGTTTACAAAGAATTCGGATACTTATTTATTTTATATTGCTTAGTCATCAATACCCTCTTTAAATTGAAAGTTATTAGAGAAGAATAAATTAGATTATCATAACATGAAACCGGAATAAACCAAATGATACACAACCTATGTCTTTGATCAATTAATCAAAACTCATCATAATTTTTTTCAACTAAATAGTAATGCTATAAAAAATGAAGGGATTTATTTTTTATTTTTTTTCCAATAAGGTATAAAGTAAAGCTTGTATGTTCACATAGAATCGCAATTGATAAACCAATATTAGTCACTCTAAACTATGGTATTTAAAAATTAAAGATTTTATCGAATCAACAAATGAATACAAAAGGCTTAATATTCTTACCAACAACAATAATAATACTTAGGTTAAAGATTCACGGTAAGTGATTTTAATTTTTTTTTCAAAATATATTATATATATAAATCAATGTATTTTTTGGGTTTATCGAAAGTTTAAAGAAAACAAATCATTTGGTTGGTTAATAGGTCTTTATTTTTCAATGATTTGAATATAAAGGGTTTTGTTTATTATTATTTTGGTTAAACATGTGTATATACACATATTTAACTAAACATGACATTGTAATATAACTTTAATAAATGACGACGTAAAAAATTGTATTATATTTAGACCTGTGTTTGCGCACAGATTGTCAACGAATATGTATAGTAATTTGGAAACACACATTAAATAGTACTATATATTACCAATTATGAGCAGTAATGTGAGGCCCAATACCTATTTTAGTGTAAACATAAGTTGATAATGTGATGCTACACATAATAAATTTTTAAATGTTAAGTTGTAGTTATTTGAAACATTTAATGTGCATAAATCGGACATATAACTTTTAATGTGTGGTTTAAACTTTAAATTATTTATCACTTTAAACATAAAAAATTAATTGAACCTTAATGTATATGAAGTACAATTATACTTTTATATAGAAATGGATATTTTTTAGATAAATATATTTTTTTTTAACGACCTTTTTTTAAGGTTGAATATGATATTTTTATAAAATTGAAGACATCTGGTGATTAAGCTAAAAAATAATAATTTTATGATAAATACTAATATAATTATATTCGATAATAGATGACTTTTGGATAAGATTCAATTAGTAAACTTTTTTATTTTTTTATTTACCGATCAAAGTGTTAACAACTTAAGATGATATAAATTATATTAATAAATCATTATTAACTTAGATAAAATATGTATTTTTCGGATGAGATACTTTTTAAATATTTTATTATTATTATTATTATTATTATTATTGATATATAGAGAATTTTTAGGATAGATTTTTTAGGAAAATCAATGAATATGATTGGTTAATTGAAAGTTTGGTGAAATCAAGAAATTTGATTGGTTAATAGATGTCAATTTTTCACAAAATTGAAGTAGTAAAGGTTTTCTTTTATTAATATTTATTATATTAGATTTAGATTAGATTAGAAGATAATGTACCTTTTGATTGAAAAGTAAAAGGTCATGGCCCACAACTTTGGTACATACGGGTTGAGAGTTGAGACCAGTGTTTTAAGACCCGGTTCGACCGGCCCGGTCGGACCGGTCGGACCGCATTTTTAAAGATTTCCGGGCGGAAAAAAACCGGATTTTTCAAAATGTTGACTAGTCAACGACCCGGTTGACCCGGCCGGTCGGACCGGGTTGGACCGGGACCCGGACCGGTGCATTGACCCGGGTTTCATGTTTTTTTTTTTTTTTTTTTTTTTTTTTCTTTTTTTACAATTTCTATGTACATTTAATCATTTATAATTAGGGAATATTGATTAATTTTGTATTTCAAGAATAATGAGGGAATTTTTGACTGATGTGTCATCACTATTTATTACTCTATGAATTATATAATTATTATATTGATGTATATTCAAAGAATAACAAGGGAATCGATGTGTCATTACCCTTTATTATTCTATGGATTATAATTATTATACATGATATAATTAATAATTATATTTTTAATTATAAAAAAATATAAAAAGTCACTAAATACTACTACTGTATACTATTATTAACTCCGGTCCGACCTTCCGGCCCAACCGGTCCGACCGGTCCGACCAGAAATTAACACTTTTCCGGGTCAACTAATAACCCGGGTTTTAAAACATTGGTTGAGACAGAGACTAGCTCTTATTTACTTTGATATACTCATAATGCATATACTTTTATGTACCTCTATTTACTCTTATTAACAAATACATCCGCCACTGTTTATGTTTATATATAATATAACTTTGCATATAATATATCTTTAAATCATATAAAAACTCTTAATCTTAATCTTTATATAACATAAAAATCATATACATAACTAACTTTTTGATCTTAAATGACTCATCCGAAGACGTTTTTATTTGCCTAAAAGGCAGGGACGGAGCCAGGAATTCCCGATAGTGGGGGCGAAAAAAAATTATTTTTTAATTCTTTAATAGTTTCGTGGGGGCGAAAATTTTAAAATTTAATTAATACCTTAAAAAATTTTATTTTTTACGTAATTTAAAAATTCTTGTGGGGGCGACTGACTACGCTGCCCCCGCCTTGTCTCCGTCTCTACTAAAAGGTATAAATCATATGTTCTTTATGTACAAATAAAGAAAACCATCCCATTATAAAATTGAGAGAACTTGGATGTTGGATGTTGGACGTTGAACCTTGAACCTCCTTTAGACCCTTCCCAACGGCATCGTCGGTTGGGGGTCGGTTGGGACCGACGACCGACGGACCGTTGGCACCAGGCCGTCGGTTCCGTCGTCGGTTGGGTTCCGTCGGCTATCCGACGGTGTGTCGGTTGGTGAGAGCGAGTTTCACAAAAAAAAAAAACATTTTTTTAAAAAAAAAAAAGTGTACCGTTGGAAAAAAAAAATTAAAAAAAAAAAAAAAAAAAAACGGTAATAATACCGTTGGTATTTAAAAAAATAATTTTTTTTTAAATCCCATTTTTCACCTATTTAAACACCACTTTCCATCCCATTTTACATAAACTAAAAACTCATCAATTCTTCACACCAAAAAATCATACATTCTTCTTCCAAAAATATATACATTCCACCTCCAAAAAATGTCTTCTTCCGATTCGGATATTGAAGACGTGCAAGCGGTTCAAGCATGTTTCGATCCAACGCAAGCTATCACTTTCATTAACTCGCTTTCTTCCGACGAAGACGAAATGCCAAACCCGATACCACGAGCACCTCGACGATACTTTCCTAGAGATCGGGTGGGCGCGTCACAACGTTTATACCAAGACTACTTTGCCGACCATCCAACATTTCCGGGTGATATATTTCGCCGACGTTTTCGGATGAGCAAAGCATTATTTCTCAATATATGTCAAGGTATTATATCTTACTCCGTTGATCCGATACCTAAATACTTTGCATATTTCATTCAAAAACGCGATTGTACCGGGTTATTGGGTTTTAATGTTTGGCAAAAATGCACGTCCGCCATACGTCAATTGGCGTACGGGTGTTCGGCCGACGCGTTTGATGAATATTTACATATGGGTGAACAAACTGCATACGATTGTTTGGATAATTTTTGTAAGTGTATTTTTCATCTGTACTCTACGGAGTACTTACGCAAACCAACATTATCTGATGTACAACGTTTACACGATAAGCACTCCCAAGTGCATGGTTTTCCGGGTATGCTTGGAAGCATTGATTGTATGCATTGGCCATGGAAAAATTGTCCGGTGGCATGGCAAGGGCAATATACTCGAGGTGATCAGGGCCGTCCAACCATCATGCTCGAAGCGGTTGCCTCTTATGATACTTGGATTTGTCATGCATTCTTTGGTCCAGCAGGTTCGAGCAACGATCTTAATGTACTAAATCAGTCGGATTTGTTCAATGATTTACTTCAAGATAGAGCTCCGCAAGTAAACTTCACAATTGCTGGCCAAGAATTCAACAAAGGTTATTATCTAGGCGATGGGATTTATCCGGAATGGGCCATTATTGTGAAGTCATTTAAACATCCACTAACTGAACAGGAGAAGCGCTTCAAGAGATACCAAGAAGCTGCAAGAAAGGATATTGAGCGAACATTCGGTATCCTACAGGGACGTTGGCAAATAATAAAAAACCCGGCACGGCCATATAGCACCAACCGGATATCAAGAATCATGTATGCTTGTGTTATTCTACATAATATGATAACCGAGGATAATGGTCGTAATATGTGTGAACTGGAGGAGCAATATCCGGATATTCCACCAAGTCGTTCGTGGCAAGAAAGGGTTGAGACTCATTTGCGTATGGATAAGGAATTACGCGATCGAGAGGTTCATCATAGACTTCGAAATGCTTTAATCGACCACATTTCGCAACTCCCACCAAATTACCGTAGTCGTTAATTATTGTAACGTTTTATTTTTAATTATTGTAACGTTTTATTTTAAATTATTGTAACTTTTTATTTTAAGTATTGTAATGTTTTTATTTGAATGAAATGTTTTAATTTTAATTAATTGTGTATTGTTTAATTAATTAAATGGTTGAAAAAAGTGTAAAAAAAAAACTGACGGACCACTGTTGGGACGGGTCCGTCAGTTTCTGTCAGTTTGGTGAAAAAGCTGACGTGGCGCTGATGTGGCACGTCGGTTTCTGTCAGTTTCTGTCACTGTTGGGTGTGGTCTTAGTGTAGCGTTCAAGTGTTTAACTTTGAACAGCCCGTGGATACGAACATATCTATCACCATCATGTTTAAAGACAAAATTATTTATTATTAGCCTCCTATAGTTGCCATTATACCTCATGTTTGAAAAACTGATTACTTTTGATTAATAAAATAAAACTAATTAATAAGCATTATACACTAAAAATATTTTTGGGGGATTTAGATGTACATGTAGCCATGTAGGTAAGTATTATTAAGAGACATATTAATTAGATAATTCGGGTGATACGATATATAAAACACAAGTTTAAATTTATTTCTATTTAATTTCCTAACGCAAATAGAAGAGACACGTACATAGTTTATACATATGATATGATGCTGTAAACTTTTATTAATCAACAATACTACTACTCAATACGACTTCTCATCATAGATTGTTTGTAGTTCATTTAAGAGTATCCGTCGGTTATCATGTTAATTGTATACATTAAAAGTTTATCCATATATTCTTAGCTCGTAACAATTCATTTGACAAGATAGGTAAATATATATGTAAATTGTGTATCATTAGAGGATCAAAATCTAAAAGAATTTGTACGTCGCAATATTCAAAAGACTACGTATGAAAAAATTACAAACAACAAATCCATGTGAAAGAAAACTTAATAATACACATACATAAATAACTTCCCAACTCAACTCTATTCTTGATCAACTTAATTATGCTTCTTCATCATCTGGCTCGTATCTCAAATCATCGTGAACAACCGGCCAGTGCTTCTTCGTCATCTGGCTCGGAACTCAAATCATCGTGAACAAGTTGTGCTTCTATGTCATCTCTCTCGGAACTCAAATCATCGTGAAAAACTTGTTCTTCTTCGTCATCTGGCTCAGAATTCAAATCATCGTGAACAAGTTGTGCTTCTATGTCATATGGCTCGTAACTCAGCTCCTCGTGCTGATTAACTTGTGCGTCCACCCATCGACGGCGATTGAGAATGCAAATAAATTCAACACTAGAAATAGCTTCAGAACATGAAAGCGGCAAAAAATAAAAATAAAAAAACTAGACTTTTTTACAACAATCAAATAATGAGTTCTATAACTATAACAAGGTGCAAATCAACATCTAAAAATAAAAAGGAAAACATTTAGGAAGATAATCCAACAATTTAATGACAAAGTATATATAAGAAAACATATATACATATCTTCTATTCTAATAAGACATGAAACTACAAACTCTTGTTGAATGGGTTCTTCATATATGTCTAAGTCAATCGTCATCTGGTAGTTACAAACTAGTTCATCACTAAACATTAAATATAAACACAGTAAAAGAAAATTGATCTCTACACTTATACTGATTAAACTATAGACATGTTATTTAATTATTAAAGAGACTTTAGGCCTACTAAAAGTATTACTGAATACATAATATGAGCACTCAACTGACACAAAAAAGTTAACAATATTTAGCTATATATTCATGACAAAATAACATGGTAGACATAGATTTAAGTCATTTAACTATATCAATTTACGGCAAGAAAAATTGTTATGAGAATTGATGTAATTTGGTTAACTTGAAGAAGTCAAATGTAGCATTTAAGTTCAAAACTTACAAGTTTAAATGCTAATCGCCCAAACATTAAGAGTTCAACCTTATATTATATAATTACGAAAGTTCAAACATATATTTTTATATTATAATTTTTACATACATTAGTAGAATATATTAAAAAGGCATAATGACTTATTTTTAGTCTTTATAATATAATGAGATGAGATGAAAGTTTGTGAGGTGTAGAGTGTAGACAAAAGAAAGGGAGAAGTAGAACAAGGAGAGAGGACTTTTCTATTTGAAAAGACATCGCCGGGTAATAAAACTGAAACGCCCTGAAATCTGAAATTTTTTTTTTTTTTTTTTTTTTTAAAACTAAAACATATCATAGTATATCTTGGTCCCATTATCTGTAATAACGCATCTTCTATGCTATACGAATTATCTACCGAATATTTTAAAACTTAAAATGAATTTTTTGCTGAAACCAACATATACCCGCCGGGTATTTTGTTTACCCGCCGGGCATCCATGCCAGCCGCCGGGTACCTGTGCCCAGCCACCGGGTGAATTAGATTTCGGCTAAACAGAAGCAAGACTTGATTTAAGGATTCTATAAGCCGCCGGGCAGGCTTGGATAGCCGCCGGCCTGGAAGACTTACCCGCCGGGTATCCTGGTTACCCGCCGGGTACTCTGGCGAGTACAGTACCTGCAGCTCAGACTTCTATATTACCATTTTTAGAAACTTTGATCGCGCATATCTTTCAAACGGCAAAGAATTTAAACATGAAATTTTACAGGCACTTCTACTATGTCAAAATGAAACTTTCTATTTTTACACTTTTCCAAAATAAGCTTTAATTCAAAATCTGAGGTATAATCCAATTTCGGACCATTTTTGTAACATCCCAAAATCCAAAAGTAATATTGTGAATAAAGTAATAGTAAATGTTTTAAGTTATTTTTACTCTCGGTGAAATAAAATAGTAATAACTGTGAGTCGGTTTTAAAGTTCCAGACAATGATAATCACGGGGAATAAAATTAGACCACATGTATATCTAATATACACATGTATGTATGTATCACATATATCATTTCCAAAAACATTCCAGGAACTTCACGATCAAGAAGAAAAATCGTGAAACTCTAAACCCTAAATTAGAAATCAATTCAAATCACGAAATTGAAGCAAGAAATCTCAAGTTCATCAATGATTAATCGATTCTATCATAAGGTAATCTTTGTTCTTCATTTATTTTAACCTAGAATCTTAAATTCTATGGGTTTCATGGGTACTTATGAAATTAACGATTTTAATACGAAATAAAGTATGAAATACATTGAATTGATGATAGATAAGCTTACTAATGATTTTGGTATCATTGAAATGAATTAAAAATTGAAGAATCAAAGAGGGTGTTCTTGGGGTTTTGATGGGTTTTGATGAATTAATGATTTTAATCTGAATTAGAGCTTGTAATTGATTTAACTATGGTATAGAAGTGAAATAATCATTGTTATCAACATTAATTCATTATGAACTTGATAATTTTGTTCAAAGTATTAATGATCAAAGTGGGTTTTGATCATATGGATATGTTTTGGTGTTAATACACCTTGATTAGTGATTAAAATGATTGTTGAAGTATGTATATGAAGAAGTGAAATATTGAATCAAGAGGATTAAGCTATTAATGTAATTATGTTTATAAGAATTATGAGGATTAAGTATATAAGATGATCATGGTGACCATTAGTAATGGTTGAAATAAGACACAAGTGCTATTTGATGATAATCACAAAGTAATGAAATAATGAGAATCAATGGAAATCAAGAAATAAATAATCATGAATAATATGATTAATCCAAGAGGGTGATGAATTGACTTAATTAATGTATTGATCATAATAAGCATTAGTTGTTGATTTGGTGTTATCATTTCGACATGCTATGTAATAGGTGATCAAGATGGGTGTTATCTACATTCTAGTGAAGGATCATACTTTTGACTAAAAGCCAAGGTGAGTGATACGGGAACTACTTGAATAATGATTGTACGTTCCGGATTGCTTACGAGCAAGAGGTTCATACAATCGTTTGGAATATTGTTTATCTCTTTTAGTTGTTTTAATTTTTGTTTCTTATAATTGTATCTCATGTGTGTTTCTATATTGTATCATGTTTCGTATCTTAAGAAATATTGGTTGTTGACCATAGTTGTTGATTGTTGTTAGTAGTTGAGTTAATTGGAAATAGTATAGTATTATGTGGATTATTGAAGTATGTTGATTATGTGAAATTGTAGGATTATGTGAATTAGGAGAATTATGTGTATTAGGAGAATTATGTGAATTAGGAGGATTATGAGAATTATGTGGAATATATGGATTTAGTATTGTAGAGATTGCTTATTACGAAATAAATGAATATCACGAAATAAGTGCTTGGCACTACTTGGTATCTATTAGGCTTGGTGTCCATATGGGATTGGTGCCATGCTTACTTGTATCTATTGAATCATGGATCCATACGAAATATTGCATAATCTTTATTGTTGTTCAATAGTTTCTATTTAAAAGAAATAAGTAGCTATTAATGAATTGTATCTTGTTGGTGAATTATTTATTTAGTTGCTTGTATACTCACTAAGCTATATGCTTACTCGTATCAGTGGTTTTATTTTGTAGGTGTTGGTTCGGTTGAACCAATTGAGATGAATTGTGATTACGAGAGGTAGCGTGGATTGAAGCTTGTAGTGTTATTAGACAAGTTTCACATTCTATTGAATTGTCGTTTTGTATTACCATTGTATAAATCGCCCAAAAGATTATGTTTTAGTGAAATTTGAAATAGATGAATTTATTTTGATTTTGAAACAATTAAATGTGGAATTTAAATGGGACCAAAGCAACGAAATTATTTAAAAAAAAAAAAAAAAAAAAATCTTGTGAATTCAGGGCGTTTCAAGTTGGTATCAAAGCGATGGTTTAAGAGAATTAGGTAATCCACAATAGGATTGCCTAAGCTTAAACCTATATGAATTATTTGAATTGTTATCCTAATTATGAGTAGTAATATAATTGACTGATTGAATTGATGTGATTCTCTATAGCGAAATATTTAATGGTTGTTATATGTTAAGTTAGTAATAGAAGAGTTAAATGAAATATTAGTATCCTAAATAATGTGATTGAAGGTGTATTATGGATCAAAGTGTAGAATGTTAATTGGGTGAGAAGTGTGTCTTTGACTTGAAAAAGTCAAACTGGAATATGAGGGTGTCAAGTTGGGTAATAGAAATATTATATAGTGATAATATGGTTAGATTTTGAAATATGTGGATATTGATCATAGTTTTGGTGAAATTGTGATCAATGTGTTAAGTATTGAAATATGGTCTAGTTGAATGATCATGAATCAAAAAAAAAAAAATATGGTATGATGTTAAAATGAATTGAATTCAAGAGTCAAATAGTTGAAATGAGTCAGTTTTAGTAAAAGTGTCCAAATGGACACTAAAATGGGTCAACGAGTCAAAATGGGTTAGAATGTATGTATGTTGTTGGTGACTATGGTCACAAGTGTCAAATGTATATAGGAATATGTTGACAAAAAGCCAGAGGCTAAAACCAAATGGTTTGAAATATAGAGTGTCAACTAAAATGGTTCAAAATGACCATAATTTGGGAATACGTCCGTTTTCTCGTAAAACGTGTAAATTGAAAAAGTGTAAAAAGGAAAAGTTTCATTTTGGCATAGTGGATGTGCCTGTAAAATTTTAGAATCTAACTCTAAACGAGTAAAAAGTTATACGCGATTGAAATTGGCTAAAAAAATTGAGTTTTGCTGAAATTCAGAAATATACTTGGGAACGCGATCCCAATGAATTTTCCGGATCGCGTTCGTATGTGTTATTTGGTCACAGAAAGTTTTGTGCTAGGGAACGCGATCCAGCCCGTTGCTCCCGGATCGCGTTTGAAGGAATAATTTTGACAAATTTTTGCAAAATTTGAAAATGCGTAAGTCTTTAATAGCACTTTAGAGACCTCTTTTTTGCAACAAAATTTCATTAACTTGGAATGAGTTGAAATTCGCATGGTCACTCGAAAACGGCCCAATGATCAAAGCTAAGTTACTTAGTCCTTTCAGTTTTTGGCCATTCGGGGTCGTTTGTGGCCCGAAAATGGCATTTTTCTATTTTTCGGGCCTTATTTCGGACTTTTGACTTACGTTTCGAATTGGACTATTGTTTCTTTAAGTCAAAGGATCATTCCTGTGGCTAAATGTTTTATTAGAAATTGTGTATTGAATCAAATATGTATCTAGAATCCATTCCTAGTGATATATAGATTTAGAATATGAATTATATTAATGAGAAATAGGTTATCTATTAAATAAATGCGATATGATATTGTAAGATTCGATTAGTATTCTTTATGTATTAATTTAAAGTGGAAAATATTTGTTCTTAAGAGAGAATACTTGTATATATGATTAGTGAATTTGTTTTGACTACGGTTAAACAAGTGACGAAATAAATTGTGGACATGTTTACGAAATACACAGATTATGGTATTGTTTTAACTAATTAAAGAAGAGGTTTCACATGACTATGTATCTGTTAGTATCATTGTATATTGCGAATTTAGTATCATGATATACTTTTATTATGAATTGTGTAATTGAGTTTTAGTGCAGAGATTTTAGTTATGAAATAACGATTATACGAAATATTGATTATACGAAATATGTGCTAAGCACAATGGTATTTTATGGATTTTGGATATGTTGGGAGTTTAATCTCTACCTAAGCTCAATTGTTGTTTGAAATTGATTATATGTGTAAGTATGAAATAAATAATTTGAAATAATGACATGATTAATATATGTCATTGCTATGTGATTAGAAATATACATGTTTAATTGACTGATGAATGAATCAGAAAATGAATTCATCAGAGACAAGTTAAAAGGTCAAATAAATGATATTGACTGGAATATGTGAAATTTCTTACTTACGTGAAATCTATTAACTGAAATAAGTTGGATATATGTGATCAAAGTGTTAGCAAGTGTTTTGTTTGTTGCGAATCATTGTATTACATGTTTACATGGAAATTACAATAAAACTGGATGGTGTGAAATAGCCTGAGAAGGAAGTGTGTATGACATAATCTGACGACGTCTGGCCAACGTAGTTATATTATGATATTCACATGAAATTGTTGAGGCTGTTGAATATCAAAAGGATTTAATGTAATTTTAGAAAGGTAATATTGAATTGTATCGGATAAAGGCAGAAACATGTAAGTCTATGCCTTATAAATGAGTTCAGTATTGATATGATGTGAATTTGGTATGAAATATAGAAATAGTAAACCATTAGACTATAGTCATAATGTGGTACCTATTGTAACAGAAATAAATGCTAGTCGAAATAAAACATGCAGTTGCCCCTAAGCTATTATCTTATTATGAATTCTGTTATTAAAAGTGGTATGATGAATCTTAAGTGGGGGAGAATCTTATTAAGTGATATGTAATAGATTAACAGAAATAGAATTTAATTATGAAATAACATAATACAGAAATATAGTTAAAGAATTATGATTGATCATTGTTAACTGCGGTTAGCACTGATCCTGTATCAGAATTGTCTACGAAATATGATAATCTTGGTATTCATACTTTGCTGACATAGCTAATATGATACTACGAAATATATTATTGATAGTACCTATGTTAATTAAGGTAATATGTGAGTACTAGCTTGTTAGCTAGTTATAATTGAATTAAAATTTTCATTGTTGAAATATGTATTGTGGTTTTTATAACCACTAATGTAATCATTATAAAGAAATAAATAGTATGTGTTTCCCTTATATCAAGTGATTATGTGTTTCAAAGTATCTATAAGACTAATAATAACAAATGACCCAGGAAAGTGGTCAGTATGAAATAGGATATATGCACAATATATGTGCGTGAGTAAAAATAGAAATATGCACATTTATAGAAATGTGAATGTGAAAATGATTGAAAATATGTATCTATATTATAAGTTACTCAAATGAATGACGTATGCTATGTGAATTAGTTATGATGAAATAATTAGTATTATTGCACATTGGGCTGGATATTGTACTCTGTGCTAGCAAGATGAATAGAATTAAAAGCACAAATTAAGTGTTTAGGATGGATATGGATTAAATTGAAATACACCCCTAATATGTACAAATAAATGAAATAAATTGTATATGATTAAGTGAATTATTAGGTATTCATATATGGTGCCTAATTGGATAGAAGTATATGAATACGTATCTAAGAAATATGCACACCTTATCTACATATGATGAAAGATTATTACGTGATTAAAGTGTACGAAATATATAGCTGAAAAGCGACTAATACAATATATATATATTTAGGATTGTCTGGAATTAAAATGAAATAGAAATAAAAGAGATTAGTGGATACATGAGTGGTGTACATTCATGTTATGAATCAATTGATGTGTAAAGTATCATATATGAAATAAACGCTTCCGCACTAGTAAAGAAAGTATTGATACGAATCTATAGGCGTGATATTCGTGAGGACACGAATGAAATAAGTGGGGGAGACTTGTAACATCCCAAAATCCAAAAGTAATATTGTGAATAAAGTAATAGTAAATGTTTTAAGTTATTTTTACTCTCGGTGAAATAAAATAGTAATAACTGTGAGTCGGTTTTAAAGTTCCAGACAATGATAATCACGGGGAATAAAATTAGACCACATGTATATCTAATATACACATGTATGTATGTATCACATATATCATTTCCAAAAACATTCCAGGAACTTCACGATCAAGAAGAAAAATCGTGAAACCCTAAACCCTAAATTAGAAATCAATTCAAATCACGAAATTGAAGCAAGAAATCTCAAGTTCATCAATGATTAATCGATTCTATCATAAGGTAATCTTTGTTCTTCATTTATTTTAACCTAGAATCTTAAATTCTATGGGTTTCATGGGTACTTATGAAATTAACGATTTTAATACGAAATAAAGTATGAAATACATTGAATTGATGATAGATAAGCTTACTAATGATTTTGGTATCATTGAAATGAATTAAAAATTGAAGAATCAAAGAGGGTGTTCTTGGGGTTTTGATGGGTTTTGATGAATTAATGATTTTAATCTGAATTAGAGCTTGTAATTGATTTAACTATGGTATAGAAGTGAAATAATCATTGTTATCAACATTAATTCATTATGAACTTGATAATTTTGTTCAAAGTATTAATGATCAAAGTGGGTTTTGATCATATGGATATGTTTTGGTGTTAATACACCTTGATTAGTGATTAAAATGATTGTTGAAGTATGTATATGAAGAAGTGAAATATTGAATCAAGAGGATTAAGCTATTAATGTAATTATGTTTATAAGAATTATGAGGATTAAGTATATAAGATGATCATGGTGACCATTAGTAATGGTTGAAATAAGACACAAGTGCTATTTGATGATAATCACAAAGTAATGAAATAATGAGAATCAATGGAAATCAAGAAATAAATAATCATGAATAATATGATTAATCCAAGAGGGTGATGAATTGACTTAATTAATGTATTGATCATAATAAGCATTAGTTGTTGATTTGGTGTTATCATTTCGACATGCTATGTAATAGGTGATCAAGATGGGTGTTATCTACATTCTAGTGAAGGATCATACTTTTGACTAAAAGCCAAGGTGAGTGATACGGGAACTACTTGAATAATGATTGTACGTTCCGGATTGCTTACGAGCAAGAGGTTCATACAATCGTTTGGAATATTGTTTATCTCTTTTAGTTGTTTTAATTTTTGTTTCTTATAATTGTATCTCATGTGTGTTTCTATATTGTATCATGTTTCGTATCTTAAGAAATATTGGTTGTTGACCATAGTTGTTGATTGTTGTTAGTAGTTGAGTTAATTGGAAATAGTATAGTATTATGTGGATTATTGAAGTATGTGGATTATGTGAAATTGTAGGATTATGTGAATTAGGAGAATTATGTGTATTAGGAGAATTATGTGAATTAGGAGGATTATGAGAATTATGTGGAATATATGGATTTAGTATTGTAGAGATTGCTTATTACGAAATAAATGAATATCACGAAATAAGTGCTTGGCACTACTTGGTATCTATTAGGCTTGGTGTCCATATGGGATTGGTGCCATGCTTACTTGTATCTATTGAATCATGGATCCATACGAAATATTGCATAATCTTTATTGTTGTTCAATAGTTTCTATTTAAAAGAAATAAGTAGCTATTAATGAATTGTATCTTGTTGGTGAATTATTTATTTAGTTGCTTGTATACTCACTAAGCTATATGCTTACTCGTATCAGTGGTTTTATTTTGTAGGTGTTGGTTCGGTTGAACCAATTGAGATGAATTGTGATTACGAGAGGTAGCGTGGATTGAAGCTTGTAGTGTTATTAGACAAGTTTCACATTCTATTGAATTGTCGTTTTGTATTACCATTGTATAAATCGCCCAAAAGATTATGTTTTAGTGAAATTTGAAATAGATGAATTTATTTTGATTTTGAAACAATTAAATGTGGAATTTAAATGGGACCAAAGCAACGAAATTATTTAAAAAAAAAAAAAAAAAAAAATCTTGTGAATTCAGGGCGTTTCAATTTTGAACGCTTTCTATTGACATGTCAAAACACAAACCATATGGTTTCTGACTTTCATACTTTACCCACACTTTCTACTATACATTTGACACTTAAATCAAAACCAACAAGTGTCATATCTATACTATGGCTTGTTTTGACTCTTGACCCCAAATGTGTCCATTTGGACACTTTTGACCCGTTTCTTCTTTCAAAGCTATTTTAACTCTTTCACTTATATCTTTCACTCACATTTGACCATTGAAACATAGTTGACTATAGGTCAACATTATAATCAATCCAAATACATTTTCAATGCTTTACATTATTCTAACCCTTTACAATCTATAACACATATATGGTTACTAATCATTTCTTTCAACTTTGACCTTGCTAAGACAAAGACTTACATAATAAGTGTCATGAAACTTTTTTTGGGCGATTTACACAATGGCTAATCAAAACGATTATTTAAAAGAATGAGAAGCTTAGCTAACCATAAAGCAAGCTCATTATCCAATCTATCTTCTTACACGCAACATCTATAACTTCTATCCATTGTGTGTAACCAAATCGAACACCTACAACATAAACACTAATCGGGTTAAGCATAAAGCTTAGTGAGCATATGATTATCTAATCATTTTAACTACTAATCAAAACATTGCATTAATATAATAATAATAACTATATATATTATAAGCAAAATATGGAAGTTCTTCCCCTTTCTTGAATTCACTTTCACTTCCATTGAACTTTCACTTTCACTTGAATCTACACTTTCACTTTCATATGTGCACACATCTTTTGTTTATACTAGCTAATATCTAACTAGCTAGTTTAATCACATTCTAGCTAATATCTAATTAGCTAGACTAATCACATCTTTGCTAACATAAGTTAGCTACTAATCAAAACATGGTTAATCTTGATCAACCATTCTAATCATCACATGGCTAACATAAGTTAACCATTCTAATCACATGAATCTTTATCATAATCTTTTCATATTAATTAAAACTAATCAATTTACCTTTTTACACAATTAAGTGAATCTCTTGCCTAAAAGCAATCCAATTCACTTAATATATATCTAATCACTTTCATATAACTCACCTTGATGAATTAAACAACTTGTGGCTAATTGATCACTTGAGAATGGCACATCTTTAGCACCTAACACATGAACACATAACACAATTAAGTACAACTAATCACACTTTCACTAATAATCATCTAACACTTCTTCCTTACTTTAATTAACTTTCCTTTACTTTAACTAAACTAGCTAGTTACACTTTCATAATTCTACTCATACTATACTATTCTTTCATCTACTAATCATTTGAGTTATCACTAATTTATGAATTCATAATCACTTTTCATTAACTAATCACTTTCACCTTTCATATTCATAGTCAAGCTTTACTCAAACACCTCATAATCAATTTACTACTTTAATTACTTATTCTATCATCATAATCATAATCTATTAACACCTCTAATCACACTTTGAAGATTATTACATGAATTTACAAGGATTTATCAAAACCCCTAAATTCACTCAAGAACACTAATCATGATTTCATCACTTTCACCATGTAATATGGTTACTAATGATCATAATAATACTAACTAACGTCAAACTAATCAATTACTAATCTCAATTTCGAATTAAAACTCACAAATCAACAAAACCCATTTTCTAGGGTTCTTGAGAGAGTTAAAACACTTACAAGGATTAAAGAATGATAGAAGGTAACGATTCTGATGATTTAGAGCTTGAATTGAAGATTAACTAGGAATTCTTGACTTGATTATGATCTCTGCGATTTTTGTTCTTCAAAATAAAGGTTCTGGAGTTTGTTTTTGGAGTTACTGGAATAAGGCACGTAGCAGTGTCTTTTGTATTTTTAATTTGCTATACTACACAGTCTGGAACTGAACAACTAATTACGTTTTCTATTATATCTTACTATTAAAAGATATATAATTAAAAAGATGTATATATTATTGTACACTAAAATAATACCTTGAAAACTGGGGTGTTACAACTCTCCCCCACTTATCTTATTCGTGTCCTCACGAATGTCATTCTTATCTACTTAATCTTATCACTTTCTCTACTTGTACTGAAACACTTGCTCTAATATACTTCTTTGCTTTGTAGTTCCAGACATAAACATCTACTATCCAAACTTCATTTTCTATCTTTATCTCAACTATTCACATATGTCTATACAATCTCATAACTTTCAGCTATACATATAATGCATATAACATTATCACATAAACAACTAATCAACTTTATTACTTAACCATCTAATCAACTATTACATATATCTATATTCATACTACTGAAACGATTTATGCACCAATGTGCATATTACTTTTTCAACTTACTTACACTTAGTATGCTTTCAACTTACTCAATTCATTATAGGTATTAATTACTATTTACTATTTACTGCTAACTATTCACTATTCACTGACACACTGTGCAACATCATGCATAAAGTGTAATACTTAACTACTGTCAATTGCTACTGAATCAATCTCTCAATTTAACAACTGAGTCATTTAACATTCATTATACTACTCGGACAACTGATGTATATAAATACATACTTTCAATTCTTTCCACATGCACACTTAAAGATGTGCATTCATTTGTCTTTACCTATGTATATATATACTCTACCTAAATTCGATTCTTTTGAATCAAATGAATTCTTACCTGAGCCATTTAACTAATCACTTTAAACAAACTTTGCACTATAACAACTATAACAACTACTTTCACTTAGCCTTTATTTATCTAATCATTAATATAACTAATTTAATTTAGTTAATCTAATCACATTCTTAGCCAATATAATTTAGCTAACTAATCATGAACATAGCTAACCTTGATTAGCTATACTAATCACTTTCATGGCCAATTTAAGTTAGCCATTCTAATCGATTAAACTTCTTTCATGATTTCTTTCATATCTTTCACTACTACTCACTATTATCATAACTAATCAAATAACTAAATTGTCAATACTTTACATGATTAATTGACTAATTCACAAATTAATCAACATATAGCAAATATCAATAATTACATATTTGCATAAACAACTAACTACTGAGAAATTATGAAACTAAATCTTTCACTAATCTAATCTACTTTCATCTTGCTACTAAATAATTGTACTGCAAGCTCTAATCATCTAATTACAATTATAGCTAAACTGAATTAGCTATTCTAATCACACTTGCTAACATAAGTCAACTAATCTAATCACAATAGCTAATATAAGTTAGCTAATCTAATCACGTAGCTAACATAAGTTAACTAATCTAATCACATAGCTAACCTTGGTTAGCTATTCTAATCACTATAACATCTAACATAAACTAGTAAATTTAATCATCGGTTATCACTAAACAACTACTTTCAACTTCTTTAACAACTACTAATCATCAAATTCAACTACTCAATTCAGTAACCCATTTGGGTTACTTAGACTAAACTTTCAAGTAACTAATCATTCTTTCATCACTACTATCATTCTTTCCATATACATTACTTTGTACCTCTTAAAATTCTCTCCCCCACTTAGGAGTTTAACACTTTATGTAATCCTAATTACATCACTACTAAATCGGTATTGATTAAACTGCTCACAAGGTATAAATACCACACATTTAACAAATATGGAGTCAAAGAACAATGGCACGTATAAAAGTTATCATATGGTACCTGACTTCATGCCTCATGACTCCCTTTTCTAGTTTCACTTTCTAATCTTTCTTTCAAACTAAAATTCTATTCATTATTGAAGATTAACACTTTGTCAATATTTCTACTTTCATTTGACTACAATAGTAATCCCATATAAACTGAGTCTAATCTAATCATTCTAATTCATACTGACTTTCATTAAATTATTCACTTACTACTCCACTTCTACTTCCATCAAAGCTAACCATCACTAATCCCACTCCATATTTAACAGGTATGAATCACCCATGTGTCTTAATATAATAAAACCACGTTGGCCAGACGTTGTTCCATTATATCAGTCTCACACTTCTATTCATTACTATCAAATATATACTGGTTTGAGTGTGGCTAAACTTTGATATCACATAATCTGAATACTCATAAAACACTTTAGTCTATGCAATTAAGAAATCATGAAGATTTCAACTGAACACATAAAACTACAGCTAACACATACTTTCATGCATATATTCACATAAATTCTTAATACCATAACCGACATAAGTCAGTACTTCTAATTACCTGAAACTCTGAACACAAATAAATCTACTATCACATTTCCAATTTTGAACTCATAAATCTATTGCCAATGAAACTTGGTAATTATCTGAACATCTGAACATACAGCTAACATAAGTTAGCTTATCTAGTAATCTAAACTTCTAATCATAACTGAACTCTTTCACATAACTGAACATCTGAATATAACTAAACATCTAATCAGACTAAATCTTTACACATTTCTAAACAATTAAACACATATCTGTACAGCTATTCGCACATTTATCTGAACAATTATCTGATCACATAATAAACATACTATTACATTTCTAATCATTTGAGCATCTAAACATATAATTAACATCAATTTTCTTATCTAAACTTCTGAACTTTCTACTAACATAATCTAGTTTATCTGAACATCTGATCATAACTAAATCTCTACACATATAACTGAACACTTACTCATATACTTTACACATATCTGTACGACTATCTGTACCCTTATCTGTTTTCAAGTCCATAACTAATCATTTTAAACTAAAACAAAACTATTCGGGATGCTAGCATCGCATCTACTAATTCCATCTACTAATAAACTAATTACAACTGATAACAAGGTAACATATCAATCTAATCAAATATACTTTACTACTATACATACTAATCATTGAAAACTAAACATTTCATAGTGGTTTAAGTTTAGGCAATCCTATTGTGGATTACATAAATCTCTTAAACCATCGCTCTGATACCAACTTGAAACGCCCTGAAATCTGAATTTTTTTTTTTTTTTTTTTTTAAACTAAAACATATCATAGTATATCTTGGTCCCATTATCTGTAATAACGCATCTTCTATGCTATACGAATTATCTACCAAATATTTTAAAACTTAAAATGAATTTTTTGCTGAAACCAACATATACCCGCCGGGTATTTTGTTTACCCGCCGGGCATCCATGCCAGCCGCCGGGTACCTGTGCCCAACCACCGGGTGAATTAGATTTCGGCTAAACAGAAGCAAGACTTGATTTAAGGATTCTATAAGCCGCCGGGCAGGCTTGGATAGCCGCCGGCCTGGAAGACTTACCCGCCGGGTATCCTGGTTACCCGCCGGGTACTCTGGCGAGTACAGTACCTGCAGCTCAGACTTCTATATTACCATTTTTCGAACTTTGATCGCGCATATCTTTCAAACGGCAAAGAATTTAAACATGAAATTTTACAGGCACTTCTACTATGTCAAAATGAAACTTTCTATTTTTACACTTTTCCAAAATAAGCTTTAATTCAAAATCTGAGCTATAATTCAATTTCGGACCATTTTGAACGCTTTCTATTGACATGTCAAAACACAAACCATATGGTTTCTGACTTTCATACTTTACCCACACTTTCTACTATACATTTGACACTTAAATCAAAACCAACAAGTGTCATATCTATATTATGGCTTGTTTTGACTCTTGACCCCAAATGTGTCCATTTGGACACTTTTGACCCGTTTCTTCTTTCAAAGCTATTTTAACTCTTTCACTTATATCTTTCACTCACATTTGACCATTGAAACATAGTTGACTATAGGTCAACATTATAATCAATCCAAATACATTTTCAATGCTTTACATTATTCTAACCCTTTACAATCTATAACACATATATGGTTACTAATCATTTCTTTCAACTTTGACCTTGCTAAGACAAAGACTTACATAATAAGTGTCATGAAACTTTTTTTGGGCGATTTACACAATGGCTAATCAAAACGATTATTTAAAAGAATGAGAAGCTTAGCTAACCATAAAGCAAGCTCATTATCCAATCTATCTTCTTACACGCAACATCTATAACTTCTATCCATTGTGTGTAACCAAATCGAACACCTACAACATAAACACTAATCGGGTTAAGCATAAAGCTTAGTGAGCATATGATTATCTAATCATTTTAACTACTAATCAAAACATTGCATTAATATAATAATAATAACTATATATATTATAAGCAAAATATGGAAGTTCTTCCCCTTTCTTGAATTCACTTTCACTTCCATTGAACTTTCACTTTCACTTGAATCTACACTTTCACTTTCATATGTGCACACATCTTTTGTTTATAGGGTTAATGTCGCAGATCGGGTATGAACTTATCACTTTTTGCCGAGTTAGGGTATGAACCCAATTTATCACACAGGTCAGTAACAAACTTTCAAATTATGTTTCGAGTTGGGGAACAAACTTTTTTCTTTTTGCCGAGTTAGGGTATGGACCCAATTTATTACACAGGTCGGTAACAAACTTTCAAATTATGTTTCGAGTTAGGTAACAAACTTTTTTTTCATTTCAAATTATGTTTCAAATTATGTTTCGAGGTCGGTAACGAACTTTCAAATTATGTTTCGAGGTCGGTAATGAACTTTCAAATTATGTTTCGAGTTAGGTAACGAACTTTCAAATTATGTTTCGAGTTAGGTAACGAACTTCTCGAGTTAGGTGAAAAAAAAGTTCGCTCCCTAACTCGAAACATAATTTGAAAGTTTGTTACCGACCTGTGTAATAAATTGGGTTCATACCCTAACTCGGTAAAAAGTGATAAGTTCATACCCGATCTGCACCATTAACCCTTGTTTATACTAGCTAATATCTAACTAGCTAGTTTAATCACATTCTAGCTAATATCTAATTAGCTAGACTAATCACATCTTTGCTAACATAAGTTAGCTACTAATCAAAACATGGTTAATCTTGATCAACCATTCTAATCATCACATGGCTAACATAAGTTAACCATTCTAATCACATGAATCTTTATCATAATCTTTTCATATTAATTAAAACTAATCAATTTACCTTTTTACACAATTAAGTGAATCTCTTGCCTAAAAGCAATCCAATTCACTTAATATATATCTAATCACTTTCATATAACTCACCTTGATGAATTAAACAACTTGTGGCTAATTGATCACTTGAGAATGGCACATCTTTAGCACCTAACACATGAACACATACACAATTAAGTACAACTAATCACACTTTCACTAATAATCATCTAACACTTCTTCCTTACTTTAATTAACTTTCCTTTACTTTAACTAAACTAGCTAGTTACACTTTCATAATTCTACTCATACTATACTATTCTTTCATCTACTAATCATTTGAGTTATTACTAATTTATGAATTCATAATCACTTTTCATTAACTAATCACTTTCACCTTTCATATTCATAGTCAAGCTTTACTCAAACACCTCATAATCAATTTACTACTTTAATTACTTATTCTATCATCATAATCATAATCTATTAACACCTCTAATCACACTTTGAAGATTATTACATGAATTTACAAGGATTTATCAAAACCCCTAAATTCACTCAAGAACACTAATCATGATTTCATCACTTTCACCATGTAATATGGTTACTAATGATCATAATAATACTAACTAACGTCAAACTAATCAATTACTAATCTCAATTTCGAATTAAAACTCACAAATCAACAAAACCCATTTTCTAGGGTTCTTGAGAGAATTAAAACACTTACAAGGATTAAAGAATGATAGAAGGTAACGATTCTGATGATTTAGAGCTTGAATTGAAGATTAACTAGGAATTCTTGACTTGATTATGATCTCTGCGATTTTTGTTCTTCAAAATAAAGGTTCTGGAGTTTGTTTTTGGAGTTACTGGAATAAGGCACGTAGCATTGTCTTTTGTATTTTTAATTTGCTATACTACACAGTCTGGAACTGAACAACTAATTACGTTTTCTATTATATCTTACTATTAAAAGATATATAATTAAAAAGATGTATATATTATTGTACACTAAAATAATACCTTGAAAACTGAGGTGTTACAAAAACACCTGTCATTAAAGAATGGTTATAAACATAAATGAAATATCCTATTATTTGGAAAATTGGAAGTTGGAATTATACTTTTACTTTGCTGGGCTGGGGGCCTGATAAAGTTTGGGCTGGGGGCTTAACTAAAACTGTTCAAACATTTCCACTAGAATTCATGTATTGCTATTGGATCATTGGGGGCAGCTGACCCCACTCCTTTGGGGGCAGCTGACCCCACTCCTTTGGGCACAGCTCCGCCCCTGATTGCGGGAACCAATATGTGAAAGTATATATAATAATAATTGATGCTACCGTAATTCACTTCGGGTTTGATTGATGTGGATCATGTGCTAGCCTTGGTTGAGAGCCCGATTCCTGAACCTGGTAACACTCACAAAAGAAGACGTCGTGAGAGGTATACGGGACTTTATCCCCGTAAGACACTCCGACGATCAAGTCAGATGAGGAACATAAATATTATGTATGAACTCTAAGTGTATAGTAGAAAGAGTGGGAGTAAACTGGTGTATATAATCAAACTAACCAACCTCTATATATAAGAAGCCAAGACATCAAGGGTAGAACCAAGGGCGAATCTACTGCAAGCCAAGGAGGGTCACTTGACCCACCTTAGATTTCAAACTGATTTGTAAAATATAAAGTATTTTTGCAATGACCCACCTAATTATTATACTTTGACCCATGTTAGTTTCTGGATTTGGATTTGAAGGAGATGAGAACTCTGATGTGTTATTTAAATCAAACATCACTGTATTGTTATTCATGGCTATGGCTGCCTTTTGACCAGAGAAATTGAAGAAGACGAAGTCTGCTGGACAAATACATCAAATGTTAGGTTGTAATGTACTAATGTTTAATACTCTGGGCCATTTATTTTGGTATTCTATATTTAATACTCTGGGCCATGTATTTTGGGCTTCTATATTTAATACTGTGGGCCCAATTCGATAATATCTTTAAGTTAACACCACACCAATTTTGGAGTGTAAACCACGAGCACATAATTTGTATTTTATATTATGTTAAACATATATTTTAGTTTAAACGTTCTTTAAAGGTTTAAAATTTTGCTTAAATAATTGTTTTCTTCAATTCGAGTTAAAATGTTAAGATATTATAAGCTAGAAATCCTAAATAAAACACTAGATCAATTAACTACATATCCTATCCTATATAAATAACTATGATTTTGTAAATGTTCGATTCATATGAGACAATCGATCATTCCGATGTAAGTATATGATCAATCTAATTAAGTTAACATGATATTAGTTGGTTTTATGGGTTTTTTTAGCTCAAGTGACATTTCAAGTGATTATACTAATCAAATGCATCTGACGTAACCCGACCCGACCCAATTCCCAACCTATTTGATTACCACCGACCCGTTACCAACCCATCCGATTTGCGAATTCATTCGCCTCAGGTAAAAGTCGACCCACCTGAATATCTATCCTAGATTCGCCACTGGGTAGAACCAACTATTTGTGTTGGTATGCACTCTTCATGGCATGAGCATTGATGGGTGGTACTTTGGTGTATTGTTTTATAACAAAGAAATAATACGAGGGAGGATGTAGGATGTTGGTGCCAACGTTTATCTGCTCCAACATTTGGTGTGTACGCATTATTTACTTGTACTTTGAGTCACACACTAGTTATGCATATCAATTATCAATATTAATAAGATATGATATTTAAATGTTAGAAATATTGTATGTATGTGGTTTCTATTTGTGTAACTATATATATTTTCTATTTTGTTTAATAAATGGGAAGGCTGATTGGTGATACCCTATTAATAATAAATAAGTTGTTGTGGATTCGTCAACTTAGATAAACAAATGGTATAATATATTTCAGTTTTGATTAATAGTGTTGGTTTGATGTTAAATGTTGTGTTCGGGTCATGGGTCAAGGTCATGGGTCATGATTCAAGGTTTAACCAAATATTTTTTCTTAATTATTAGACATACATTTCTTTTTATTTATAGTCTCCTAAATTGCCACATCATCATATTTTTTTCCCCTTAAAAACCTTAATATTTACTAAGACTATTATTTATCAATTATATTCTTATTATAATAATCTTTAAAATTCCTATATTACAAATATATAATAATTTTTTCCTACATAAAAAATAGATTCATTTTCTTATTCATATTTCATAAATTGCAATTAACTAATATTATCATCATCAACTACCGTGTTTTAAGAAAATTTTAATAAAATTATATGACATTGATTGTACATTTAAGTTTCAATAATAAATTTTAAACTTTCAGCGATATTGAAATACAACTTAAAACCTATAAACATATGATTAATTTTTATTTTGCAAGGTCTCAACATGCATCAAAACTTAACATAATTTTACAATTGATAGTTATTACTTTTGTCATTCACAAGGTGATAAGATCGGTGTTACCGCGAGAAGTTAGCAGAGACCCAAATTTCGAAAAAGAATGAAATAAAATCATACTTGATGTATCAAGTATCAACTATTGAAAAAATAAATACAAGTACACCCATGATAATTTGATTTATGTTATTAGTTATTTTCATTTTCAATTATAAATGTATCTTTTAATTAACAAAATTAAACTTACAAATTAATTTAATTGTATTTTATAAATGGCCGTGCATCGCACGGGCTTAAATTATAAAACAAGGTTTTTTCTTTGATTTTTAAATAGGCCACATTATCTCCTTACCTTTTTCTAAAAACCTTCTAATTATGCCACATCATCAAATTAATTTTTTCTATAAAATCTTCATTTGTTTTTTAGCTATGTCATATCATCTCCTTACCTTTTCCTGAAAACCTATTAATTATGCCACATAATTAAAATAGTTTTTTCCTAAAAATATTCATAATTCCTAATACTCTCATCCTAAAATTTTCAAAAATTTAGATTCATAACAAACTATTACCTTATATTTTAGACTACTAATTCAGTTTTATTATAATAGCTATTTAAACTTTTGCAAAATATTTAACTAATAATGATTTTTATTACTGATATCCCATGCATTGCAATTATATTATCATCATCAACAACCATGTTTTAAGAAAATTAGTTTAATAAAATATATGAAATTGATTATTTTAGGGATTAGTACCTGGAAATGCAACTAACTTGTACCAAATCTCTATTGTGTGTACCCAACTTACGTATGCTAATTTTAATGCAACCAACTTTCGAAAATGGTGTTTTTGATGTAACTTGATGACGTGTCGCTCTCTCCATACGCCACGTGGCACGCCATACGCGCGACATGTCATCAAGTTACATCAAAAACACCATTTTGGAAAGTTGGTTGCATTAAAATTAGCATACGTAAGTTGGGTACACACAATAGAGATTTGGTACAAGTTAGTTGCATTTCCAGATACTTTACCCATTATTTTATGTGCATTTTGGTATATGTTACTATTAAGTTTCAATGATAAATTTTTTAACTTTCAACAATATTAATACAATTAAAATTTTATAAAGCATATGATTAATTTTGATTTATTAATTACCGTGCATTGCAATGGCTCAACAAATGTTTTAAAACTTAACATAAATTTTGCAAATAATGGTTGTTACTTTTGTCATTCACATGGTCATAAGATTAGTATTACCGTAAGAAGTGGGTAGAGGCTCAAGTTTTAACCGCTCTCAAGGAAAGAAAGAGACTACGTCATATTTGATGGGGTGTTGATATATCCAACATTAAAATTGATAGATCCACCAAATATATGCATTAACAGATTGTACAGTACAATCTGTTAATGCATATATTTGGTGGATCTATCAATTTTAATAGTGGATATATCATTAGCCTATTTGATGTATCATATGCTAAAAAAATAAATATAAGTCCATCAATTATAAATAGATTTATGTTACTATTTTTTTTTAATTAGTCAATTATAATTGCATCTTTTAATTAACAATATTGAACTTACATATCAATATAATTATATTTTGTAAATGGCTGTGCATCGTACGGGCTCAAAGTCTAGTAAATAAGAAAAGGATAAAGAAATTAAATTGCCAGGTGGGGCTTGCGTTTTGGGTTGAAAATCGGACAAAAAAGTACAAAATTAACACATATACTCATAATTTAGTTCTAGACTTTCCCTTGTATACTTTGTATATATATACTATTGATTGATATTGATTGATTTTTGAGTCATTCTACACATATGAAAATTTTTAGTAGAATATCAATAGACAACGGTATGATCGAAAGTGTGCAGTTTAAGATAAGAGAAATTTGCAATTTTTGTCCCTGTGGTTTTCTATTTTTGTCAGTTTTGTTCTTTTACTTTTTTTTCGCTTTTTTTGTCCCTGTGGTTTTCTGTTTTTGCTAGTTTTGTCCTTTTACTTTTTTTTCGCTTTTTTTATCCCTGTGGTTTTCAGTTTTTGCCGATTTTATCCCTGTGGTGTTAAGCTTTTGCCGATTTTATCACTCCCTTCTATCACGAGATTATGTAAAATTGGCAAAAAAACTGAAAACCACAGGGATAAAAAAAAGCAAAAAAAAAAGTAAAAGGACAAAACTGGCAAAAACAGAAAACCACAGGGACAAAAAAAACGAAAAAAAAAAGTAAAAGGACAAAACTGACAAAAACAAAAAATCAGAGGGACAAAAATTGCAAATTTCCCAAAAAGATAATTTACATCTTACTTTAAAGTTTTGCCATCACGCTATCTTGGTGAGTGAGAATTATTGACGAGTGACTATCAAGTATTAACCAATATTTGTTGACCGACTAGTTGGGTCACCAATTAGATTTTTGTAAAATGGATTTTTAATTAATTAGGCTCTTTTGTAACTTTGACTCTTGATAGAACATATGTGGATCTATTTAAACTTTATTCGACTCTTTTCTTGTGGTGAGGAGACTAATTCACACCTTCACACAATTATTAATTAAAGACGTGTAATTGGCTTGTTCATTTGTTGAAGGGAACGTAAACTAAATTGAGATCTATCTGACCATGCCTGATTCTGATTCTGGTTCTGATTCTAATGATGAATCTGAATTCCTTGAAGCCTTTCCAACCTATCATCTTCACAGGAAAGCTAGATCTTATGGTAACCTATATGTTTTTGACAGCCAAGATGCAGGAGGCGGTTCTCAAAATAATTCATCTTCAGGTACCCCTGCCTCTATCTATCTTTATAATTTCATTCAATTATCGTTATTCAATCATCATCTCTCTGTATCATAAACTCACTCTCCATATTACGCAGCTGATCGTCAGACTACTGGGACGATTCAAGACAAGATAAAATCTGCTTTAAACTCACTCTCCATATTACGCATCGATGTTGTAGAAGAATTAACGATACTTCAGTTCTGGGCTCCTGTAGAAATTGGTGGAAGACACCTACTTTCAACTTCTGGTCAACTCTTTGCAGTCAAATATCCTGATAATGATCTAATCAAATATAGGCAACGGTCTACAGAGTATCTGTATGATATAGATGTGAATTATAGACCACAGGAGGATGGAGAGGAGGATGAGGAGTCTAATCCAAAGATCATAACTAGTGGTCCACCTGCCACTGCATTCCTCAATCGTTTGCCTCGTAAAGTTGACATCTCTAAGGATACAAGGGGTACACTGACTCAATATGCTTTGGAGTTAGATCTAGTGAATTCTATTATGCTCCCTATCTGTTGTCCTTCTCAAACCTCTTCTACTTGTGTTGGTGTTATCGAATTTTCTTCAATTGATTCTCTATATTATTGTTATGATCTACAAGAGATATATAAAGCACTAAAGGTATGTATAATGAATTTTTACCATTTCTCTCAAATCCACCTCAAACTTAAAACCAATCGCTTACATCCAATTATTTTCTGCTCATTTTACTTTCAAGTTTTCATGTTTTTACAAAATCAAGATGTGATTGAGTAACAAAATCAAGTGATATATTTCACATGAACTAGTATTGACATTTTTAATCAGCTCATTTGCTACCTCTCACTGCAGGAAGCAGGTCTGAGTATATTTGATGTACAAGAACGTATACCCTACAAGGTACATGTTTCTAAAAGAACAAAATTAGCTCAATTCTTCCATTAAATAGTTGTACAATTGTGTTCCATAGACATTGAAAGTAACTATCTTTTTTTTTAGTTATTTCTCCCAAGTACTGTTAGAAATTGGATTATAGCTAATACTTCACACTTCTTAAAACAGACTTTACACGGTCTCGAATCTGTCAGGGATCAGATTACAGACGCAATACAACAGATTGTCTGTGAATCACATAAACAAATATTTGCTCAAGTTTGGATAGCCTATCATGAGGACAAGAATCAAGTACCCTTTTTATCTTCTTTTGAGTATGCTCAGAAGAAACATATGTTAGCTCTCAAGTTGACTGGTTATTATAATGAATGATGATTTTAATTCGCCTTATAATAGATATAGATATGATTATTATCTTAGGAGTTATTGTGACTTATGTGATATGGTTCCTCTGGACACGGGGAAGTCACTTGTTGAACAGACACTTCAAGATTCTAAATCTCGATTCTATAAAACACCTGATAGACTCAATAAAAATCTGATGTCGCCACTAACTAAAGTCAATGGTATTGTAATATGCTTGAGGAGTATTGCCACCGGTGATTTTTGTTATGTGTTTGAATTCTTTTGTATCGATAATTCAGACTATGATTTCTCCTTGGAAGACCTACTCTTAGCGCTGAAGGGGCATTTACCAAGTTTCAAGTTTGCTTCAGGTGCAGAGCTTGGTGACGAGTTACAGGTTATAGAAGTTGATAATTCTACAGAGTGTGACATTAGAAGTTTGAAGATTTTCGAAGGAAAAGGAAAATCATCAATGCCAAAAGCACCGGAAGAAGGAAAGAACCTAGTGGCACCTCCAAAAAGGAAACACAAGACAGCTCCAAAAGATTTGCCTCAAGAGCGCATTGAACAAGAGTTTGGAAAAACCATGAAAGCAGCTGCTGACAACCTTAAAGGTAATCAATATCTATTATTATAAAATTTTATCTTTTACTACATAAGAATAATTTCAATGTGAACCCTTGGATAAATATCTTAACATCAGAATAACAATTGTCTGTTCTACTGCACGTGCATATATGAAAATTCTGAGAAATTACTTTTTTGATATTGTGTTATAGTATCCGTGTCTACATTAAAACGCAAGTGCAAGGAATATGGTATCTATGAGTGGAAAGGACCACGAAATCCAGGGAAGAAAAAGGTTAATCATTTTCGTAATCAAAGTGGCACAATTGAAGAGGATACTGGAGCAATTCTGGTTCCCTACGCCTTGGAAAGAAATGAAAAGAACTTGACCATAAAGGCAGAGGATTCAAATGGTTCAAATGATATGATCAGATTCGAACTCCCTATGTCGGAAGTTACATTTAAATCTGTTGAGAATGAGATTGTTAAGGAGTTCGAGTTGATTCCCGGGACATATAAGATCAAGTATTGTGATAAAGAGGAGGACTGGATATTATTAACTCCTAACTATGACATGAATTATTGTATCAGAAGTTCAAAAGATTCACATAAAAACATAATTCGATTGCGTATTGAGCGTGTGTCACCGTCTGCATAACCAAAATATGTTCCACCCGGTTCGTGTGAAATATGTACTTAATAGTTGTTTATATTTGTTTTAGTATATATAGTCATTTTTACTCTATAGTTACATAATCGTTTCTCTTTTGATTTTTGGAGGAATTTTTTTTTTTTCACTTTAATAAGATTTTGGAATTATTGTGCCATTCTTTTCCATATGATACCGAATCTCTTAAATTTGAAATTGATTCAAAAGATGAATATCTGATATGAGAAAAACGAATATGTCATAAAAATTGTGCTATATGGTTGTATGTTTACTGCGAAAGTCTTTTTTGCCGATGGCATTTGTTCATGTGAATAAATGGTGCAATATGATGATAATAAACTATAAATGGGCAATAGGAGTAAAAGTGTACACCAGATTTACTAATACTACAAGGTTTTATAGTCAAGGCCAGTGACATGCATGTACCATATATGTAGACCTGAAGATCTATAATTAAAAATTATTGGTTTCAGTCCTTCAGAATGTGCAAAATGTGAATGACAGTTGTTCAAATGTTTAATCAGTTTGTGTTATTTTCCTCCAAAATGATTCTCGTCCCTCTCGGGATGCAAGTAAGCTTTAATACTTTCTTTTTCTACTTTTTTCTTTCAGTTTTTTCTTGTTGGTGATTGATCCTGCAATTCCCAGATTATTTGTTTTACATAATCTAAATGGGGTGTAATTCAGCCCTTTGGATAGAGCAACTTAATCCCAGTATAACAAACTAGTGTTATACCCGGACGGTGTCCGGGTTACTATTTATAGAATGTGAGTATTTTAAGTGTTTGTATATGTATGTATATATTAAGAGATATGTCATTACATTGTGCATTGTATGAAACATAACACGCAATATAGGATAACAATTTATTATAAATTTTTTTAGGTAAGTTCTCAACTTGTTCACCAAGTAATTTGTTACCCAGATTAACTTAATTCTCAAATCGCGCTAATTTAGATTTTAAATCAATATCTCAACATACACTACTTTTGCCTCTTTAGCATCTTCCGTTGCTAAGAATTCAACATGTCGATAGTTTCCATCTTTCTATGGACAATATGCATTAATTCAGCAACGTCGCTCCCCTAAAAGTTTTTATTGTTCTTTAATGAATAGATCTAGACTATATAAAAATCTTTCTGAAAAGAAGAAATTCTAAAAAAAAAGAAAAAAAAGAAGAAGAACTCGGTTCTGAGCTCCGCACGCTGACGAAGAACGCCTGATGAGAGTAAAAATCGCCTAAATCTTGGCGTTCTTTGTGAAAACGTGCAAAAACACACCTACTTCGGATGCTAGTTGAGATCATTTCTTAATAGTAAAGTTACACATGCACATATTTTATAAAGTATAAAAATCAATCGGCTGAATATATAGATAAGTTTTCACTTTTTTGTATCCTATATTGTTTCGTTTGCTAATATAATATGGATATGGATATGGATTTCATAATAAAAATAAATTGTAACCGGTCATATGAAACATGGAAAGTTAACTTTTAAATGTATATATTTGCAGTTTTTTCCATCCATATCTTTTATATATATTTTTAAATACGTTAACTGACAAGAATTATTAATTTGTCCAATTTAATGTTCACCTGATCATCATTTCCACTCTTACTAATTAAACTAAAATCAAAAACATTATGGGATGAACTTTTTGGATGAAACAAATACAAATCATTGATCAACAAAAACACAAAGTCAAAAACTACGATAGGAGACGTTAAAATTATAAAAAGGCATGGATACCCTTTTTAAACTACGTAGCATCATATGAAATAAAGAACAAACTAAGAGTTGGACTTAGGGGGTGTTTGGCATGGCTTATAAATTTCAGGCTTTTGCTTTTTAGATTTCTAGCTTTTTAGCATATGCGGTAACATAATGCAATTTTGAAGATAGTATTTGGATTAGCTTATGTTGTATCTCACCTAAGAAGAGCTTTTATTAGTGTGAAAAGCTAAAAAGCCAAGATTTCATGGCTTTTAAAAAAGAGCTTTTTAAAAATCTAAAAAGCTAAAAAGCAAAAGGTGTTTGGGTGGAGCAAATTGACAAAATGACTTTTTAATGGTATCTAAACTCTAAAAAGCTAAAAAGCCTCATTTAAACGCCAGGCCAAACACCCTCTTAACAAAAGACTACCGATTAACTAAAAGCTAAGAAACACTAAAGTGCACACTCCAAATTAACAAAACAAACATAGAAGACATAAAATAGGGTATCCTAAATAAAATAAGTACTGCTCATTTCTCAGTTAAATTCAAGGTTGATGTGTCATCGATAGTATCGGATGAGTATCGTTGCTTTCATCGTTAACTTCTTCGTTGTCATTGGTTGACATGTTGATTAGTGAAAGATGTAGTGTTATAAGAAAATGATCAAATGGAGATAATTGGTTCCCTTAATCCCGTGAAGAGTATCTTAAATTATATATAGGAAACACCCTATGATGTCATCAAAAATTTAATTAGCCAATAGAATTGTTTAATTGTATTAAATTAGCTAAAATTAAGGATACGATTACATCAAAAATAATAATTAATAATTTAATAAAATACTAATAAATACTCCTTAAGATTAACGTATTGGTGCTCTAATAATTGTATATGAAGTAGGTTAGTTCCAACGTGGGATTCTTAATTTTATACTTAAATAAATATTATTATTAATTTCATATATAATTACTTTTCATTTTTAGTTAAACTTTTTAAAATAGAATTAATCATATATGTCATACATTGAGCTACTTTGCTCTTATTCAATTTATAGTTTATTATCACTCATGTGTCTATATAAAAATATGTTGATGTTAATAAAGAAATTGTATAGATAATAAACAATATAACCGTTACTTTACATTACAACTTATTATCTAATATTGGCATTCTTAGATTTCGACATATTTTTTAAACTTCTTATTTGCAAGTGGATTCAACATAATAGCATTCAAAAAGTTTTTATACATGGTCATTAATCAATAGTTAATTATACAAATATTGATACTACTTTATTTTCAATGGAACCTTTATAGATAGAAAAAAAACTACATTAATCAAATTTTCACCCATTATCGAAATCCTGAAAATTCATTATAATAGCGACTAAAAATAAACGTCCCAATATAAATATATATAGATACAATATAAGATTCACCTTTGTAACATCATCATTTAAATTAAATTGAATTAATCAATTAGACCCATCTATTTATTTAGTTTTACTTTTTCTATCAAAATCAGATTAATCAATCAGGTTCCATTATTTTAATTAAATTGAAAATTAACCTCTATTTATCTAAAGAATCAACACTCCATGTGTATACACGGGTTTATGATCTAGTGAATATATATACAAATTTCGGATATGATGCAGTTTATGTTCTGTTAGGATATTTTAATTTGATGATACAAAATAATTAAAGATGAGGGACTAAAATTGTAAATTGTTTAATTATTATTCTCCTACGATTAGGGTTTCTTGTAAACCTAGTATCTCTAGTATATAAAGAGATATTGGGTGTAGGTAAAAGGTGTGCACCTAGAAAAGATGTAGACGTCTAAAGTTCTTTGTTATCCCTAAGGTTGTAAAACCCCGATACTAAAGGGTATCCGTCTTGTTGATTTATTAATAAGATTAGGGATTTGGCTTATGATAACATTGATTCATTATTATTATTCCGCTGCATTTATATTATCATTGTTATCGTTTATTGTTAATCCTAGATCAAGACCTAAAAAGTCTGAGCTTCAACGATCTTAGGTTTTCACAATTGGTATCAGAGCATGGTGGCTCGTGATCTAGGATCCACAAAGTGTACGATTAAATAATTTTGATCATTCTGGGATTATTCGACTGATTGAGGGTCATCAAATCATCATAGTGGACCGACTTAATCTGCTCAATTTAATCTAAGTTGATGACTTATCTTGTGCATGATTATTATATTCTTTGCCATGTTAGCTTGTCGACATTAATTACTCTTGTCAATTTGTGTACGATTTGTTTAATGCTTGCCGACATATTCTTGAATTATTAAGAATGGATCTGAATTTCATGCTTCTGCTTATCGATTATGTCATCTATCAAGCTATATGTTTTATTCTTGCGAAACAAGGCAAAGTCAGATTAGGGTTTTTGCGTGGTTGTTTCTGGTTATACGGTTGGATTTGTGAAGTTTATTATGGCGAGATTATATGGCTTGTGATTGTGACTCGTGGCTACTTATCAGATTGAGATTTTATTGATGGTTCTTCTGAATTATCGTGAAGTTGGAAGAAACCATTCATAGCACTCACGAGCATAATGATGCAAAGGTTTTTATGTTTAGAAGAATTGAAGCAACGCAGCAGAAGAAAAATAGCTAGTTCAAGGTTCGAGTCAGATTCAAGACTTCGAGTTCATTCGAGGTTCTGAGTTCATTCAAGTTTTTCTGTTTTGATACGAGTAGGTTTGTTAAACGAAGAAGACGACTAGTTTGTAACCTGCTGCTGCAACTGTCAGTTATACTTTCTGGAATTGCGAGATGTAAGAGGATGAATATCGAGTAGCTGGAGGACTGGGAAGAATTTTTAGAACGAAGATGGCTGTTGCTCTAAGGCTTATTGATGAGAACTCACGAGCAGAGACTATGCTACTGTTTTAATGCTTAAAGGAGTTGAAGTGCAGATCAATAAGAGGTAGTCTGCCATGCTAAAACACTTTACTTTAACAACTTATTATTGTTCTTGGATTTAATGGTATGCAAGATGGCAGATGGTTATGGTACTATGCTAGCGAATAGCGTTGGAATATATATCGAATGAAGTTGGTGACTTGGTCGATTAGAGTTTTTAATATTGGTTTGATGCGATTAGATATAAACAGTGGAAGGTGGTGAATTAATTATTTTGTGGTAATTCTGGTGATACAGGAGATGGCTTGTTGGTGATAAAAACGAAAGAAGTTGTTAATGATTTCTTTGCCTGTATGTGAGTGTTAGAAGATTATCACTGTTAGTGGTTGGGCTTTTGTGAAGATTACGACTGCTCGAAGCCACTGTCTGTGTTAAGTGGAATATAATTACCACTGTTAGAAGCTTTTTGAAGATTACCACTATTCGATGTTTTAGTGGTTACCACTGTTGGTTTGATAATTACCACTGCTCTTGGATTTGAAAAGCAGTTAAAACTGTTTGTGGATTTTGAGAGAATATTACCACTGTTAGTTAAAAATAGTTAAAACTGTTAGTTAAAAACGGTTAACACTGTTATTGGAAAGTGGTTACAACTGCTAGTATTATTCTAAGGAATTTACTACTGCTTGACAAAAGTTATGCCTGTTAGAGTATTAATCGTTTGTACTGTTCGTTATGACTGCTACTTGGTACCGATTACTACTGTTAGTCATTTTTCAAACACTAGCGGAATTAGTGATGCTCGTCATGGATGGTACTACAAGGTATTCGTTGCTATTGTTGGTTAGTTATTCGTACAGTTCTTATGATTGTTTCTTTTACTTTTGGTCAAGAGATGGTTAACATACTGATTTGAGGGGAATCTTATTGAAAAAGTGTTTAATCATCAGAAGATGTTCATGTATTGTTTGAGGTAAAAGGATTTATTACTACTGCTAGTTGTATATTACTACTGCTAGTGTAATTTTCTACTGCTCAAATTCATTATTCTTATTACGCGTCATGGAGGGTAATTTGAGTTATTAGAAAATTGGATTAGTGGTGTATTATATAGCAAGTGGTTGTAAATGTTTGAAGTTGCTTATCTTTTTGAAGACCCCTATTGGATTATGACAAAAAGGGGAAGAAGATTTGAAGGTCAAGATTTGCAGCTTATTATGCATGACATGTTTACAAGAAATCAAGAACTAAGGGGAAGTTTGCGCAAGAAGATGTTTATTTTGTCATCATCAAATAGGGGAAGATTGTTAGGATATTTTAATTTGATGATACAAAATAATTAAAGATGAGGGACTAAAATTGTAAATTGTTTAATTATTATTCTCCTACGATTAGGGTTTCTTGTAAACCTAGTATCTCTAGTATATAAAGAGATATTGGGTGTAGGTAAAAGGTGTGCACCTAGAAAAGATGTAGACGTCTAAAGTTCTTTGTTATCCCTAAGGTTGTAAAACCCCGATACTAAAGGGTATCCGTCTTGTTGATTTATTAATAAGATTAGGGATTTGGCTTATGATAACATTGATTCATTATTATTATTCCGCTGCATTTATATTATCATTGTTATCGTTTATTGTTAATCCTAGATCAAGACCTAAAAAGTCTGAGCTTCAACGATCTTAGGTTTTCACATGTTCAGTTCATAACCATACCCACGTTTTATAACCCGCCCAAGTTCATGTAACGGTTGCAAGAACAAACGGTTTGCATAAATTATATATAAATGTTCAGTTCATAACCATACCCACGTTTTATAACCCGCCCAAGTTCATGTAACGGTTGCAAGAACAAACGGTTTGCATAAATTATATATAAACTATTAGATTAGATTTAGTAACTTAATACTCCGTAATTGTTTATACGAACAACTAAATGGGTTTTAATAGTAAAAAAAGTTGAAATTTTAGTTCATCGTAAACATAATAAGAAAATCTATTAATTGAGTTATTTTTTAAAGAACTTAAAATAAGTTGTTGACATATTGAAAGAAATAATGTATTTGTTACTTTCTAATATGCTAATTAATACGTAGTACAGTATAAGTTTAGTATCTCCCGATGATAAATAAGGACTGAATTTAACGTGAGTTAAAATTTAAGGGGAAGATATAAAATATTTTAAGGTATGTAATTTCTAGACTAACTCCCAAATTCCAATTCTCAAGCAAATCTTGAGTAACTACTACATAACTTCTATTGCCACATGGCAACTTGTAATTGGTAGAAATTAATCTTATCGACGGTCTAGAATGAAAGTCAACATAAATGGACGGATGACATCTATCGGTCAAACCACTTAGCTTGGGCAATATATATTTATAATTATAATTATAATGTCTTCTTTGATACGATCTCATGCATCAAACATCAACAAATTAAAGAATGAAGCTCCTCTTTATTTCTTACATATTCTTCCTCTACATTATAATACAGATGCAAGTTCTTGTAATTCAGGGTGGCAACGACCTAACTTTGTGAAGAGAAAGTTATGTGACGCGTACAAGTGTCAAAGTGAGTCAAATAAAAAAGATAACAAAGAAAATTAAGATAGCATAACAGTTAACCCTAAAAACAGAATATGCAGAATTGCAGATGATAATTTCATACCCCACATCCAGATCTTAAGAAGGTAATCATGTAAATTCCACCTACCAAACACAAGTTCACAGAATGCATGTAACTAAACTCCTGAATTGTAAAAAAAAATGCCATACAGTGACCAATGTAATGCATGCCTTTCTATTGTTGTTCAGAATATAAGAGATGGAAATGGTTTTGATATAAAAATTGGCTAAAAAGCATGGAAAGAAAACAAAATACAAGCTATATCCACTTAACAGTTATACTAACATTCAATATTAACTTATAGAACAAAGAATATGGTAACACTCATCCCAAAAACCTGGCCATATTGCCAAAGACCCCATATAGCTACAGCTTAATCTTATCCTGAAAACGCTAACACTAACATTTCAAAACTAGCATATTTGCTCAAACAACTTTTTATACTTAAAACACTTTATTTTCAAACAACCAACACAACACAAAAAATGCAAAAAAGAAGGCTAAAAACCGCAGTTAAAAATACCACTTTACAGCAATTCCACGAGTTGATCTTCTGAAAACAGAATGCTTAAGGTTGGACATGTTGATCACGTGTTTCTGCAAATGATGGCTGCTACTCATAATTAATTTGAACTCACACATGAGCTCCCAGGATTAGTCGACCAAATCATGAACTAAAAGCCTGATTATGTTAAAGCCTAATAATATCGACAATTGCACACATTCTTGCAAATCTGAATCACAAACTACCAAAACCCATTCATGATGATCATCAAGATACTCTATATCGAATGTACCCACATCTAACTTGAGCCTCTTTGCAACTTCTTCTTTCAAATTGACTATACCAGAATTTGCGGCTACTCGAAACCATTATATCTTCTCAGTAACTTACTTTTATCGTTATTGTTTTCATATCGATCCTGGCTGTGAAATGTTGTACCTTTGGAGTAATTTGTTGTACCTTTTCAAGAGGCTCGGTGACAGGACAAGGATTTGTTAGATCATGTAAGCCTCCAGCATCCTCAAGTAACATTCCTCTAAAGGGTTCTTCAGATTGTGCAGCTGCAAGTGTATCAGATAGAGAAAACCCAGCAGCAAGATTCGGTGCTTTGACTTCAAATGCTCGACTTTCTGCTATCCAGTCACATTTTCTGATTATGAAATACAGTTCATTAGTAATTAAACAAAGATTAGATATTAACAAAAGGGTTACCTTGCAAGAGTCAAGACCTGTGAGAATTGGAGCAGCCAGTGCTGGCTTCTCTACTTTAAGATGTTTAATTAACTGGGTGTCTGGGCCTTGATCGTTCTTTGAACTTCATGAGACATATGGTTTGGACCCAGGTGAACCATCTGGAGCCGTTGGCCAAGATGAGGAATCAACAGCAACACGGGGTGGGGTGGTTGCTAAAGAGGGAATATTGAACATTCCTTCCGCACCTTGTACAGATTCAATCACTCGTTTTAGCTTGGTAAGCAAGCGGTTAACGTTGTTTTGTTTTACGAGAAGGCCACCTTGAGATCGCGTTACATATTCGTTTCATTGTAGTTGGGCACTTGGGCAAACTGCAAAAGCAATGATAATCTCAATAACATTACTCTCAAGACTGAGATATTGAGTCAAACTCACTACTTGTCAACATATATATTGCCTAAAATCCATGTTCTTCTACTGAAATATACAGGCATCGCTATAAACATATTGAACTGACTTCTTTTGCATAATTTAACACCAATGTTTTTCCAATGTTATATACTTTATAAAGAAGGTGCAGGACAGTTTAAAAGGGTTTCATATCATTTTAATTGGGTTGAATACTTTGAAATATTTGACCCATTTTAAAACTGAAAGAAACGACAATAGTAACTTTAATCATCAACAATATTAACTACGGAGTATTAAGGAAATGATTACGAGATATATAAATACAGTACGACATACAGAGAAATCAGAAACGCATCCGGAATCAACGAGAAGTTCACCGATAGAATCGAAAGCACCTTCACCGTCAAATCCGAAATCAAAATCTTCATCAGCGAGAACGTTAATTATGTAATCGATAATCGGTTGGTCAAGATCTTGTGCTTTTTGACCTAATACTTCGTGAACCACGTTGCTAGCTACTTCCGTCATTTTGTTCAACGGAATTTCTCCGGCTGAGATTGAACTGTAAATTGTAAAACCCTTTGGATTTAGCAGAAGCAGAGGCACACTGTTTTCACTTAATGGGCTGTTTGATACCATTTCAGGAGTTTCAGTCCGTTATTTGAGTCCGAACTTCGAACCACTGGCCCAGGTGGCCATAATTGGAAATACTTTATATTCCCTTGACTAATTGACCGTTTTTGAAGAAAAGTGGTACACAATTTACCCTTTATATGGCTACCAGGGAGTGTAACCTCCACTGGCCCATTGACTATCCTCCACCGTTGGATCAGTTTGATTTCAATCCTAGCCTTCTAATAAAGGAGGTTTCGGTTTTTTTCGTAGGAAGGCAGTTTTTTTCCAGGAACCGCAACCCACGTTCTTCCAGCTACGTTCTTCCTCCTCCGATATTACAGGGAGCGTCACTAAATTCCCCATCTACTCCAAACCCTTATTTTCTTTTCACCCCTCGCCTCTCTTGCGATTATTCCTGCCCAAATTGATAGATTCTTGAAATATGATGTTGAAGCAATGCAGGAGTGCTTCCATTTTTCGCCAAAATTCAAATCCAGGTACAATTGGATTTTCAATTTGATTTCAACTCAGTATAATCGATTAAAAGCTCCTGTAATTTCAATTAGTATCATTATTCACAAGCTCTCTTTTTGTTGCTGTAACATAGAAATCAATTTTTTTTTTTTATCGTTTTTCACAACCATCAATCCAATACTAACAAACTGCAAATTCGTATTCGACCTTTCTTCATCTTTTACGTTCTCTATTATTGTGATAATAAACTATGATGCACCGGAACACCATTAGGGTAGCCGCTCCCGTTTCGGATACCTCACAGAAACGGATACGCCACAAAAACGGCCCTGAAACGTTTCCTAGGCATATAAACGTTTCTACATAAACTTCAGCTGGCTGAAGTTTATGCGAGTAGAGTAAATTGGACGGTAATCAACTCAAGTGTTCAATTTAAAGATTAGAAAACATATTATGATGGTGAGATTATAATTCCATAACGACTTTTATGTTTTCTTGAATTTACAATAACTGTTGATTGAGGAATTGATTAGACTTTTCGGCAATATTGGTTACCAGACCACCATTGATGTAAACTAATTTGAATTATATGGTTGTCGTGAACACTAAGCATTATGAGTATGTGGGTGCTTGAAAGGTGTTCGATGAAATGACTAAGAGAAGTATATGTTTATTATTCTTTGATTTTTTTTAAACCAAAACTGCTGCGATAGTTCCCTTAATCACTAACAATATTTGTCTGAACATGAAAAAGCTTTAACTTATCTATGTTTAAGAACTAAGAATCTGTATCTTTGCATTTGTTACAACTCAAAGTGAATTATGTTACACTCTAATAGGTAATGCACCAGAATTTTGATGATATTGTCTAAAAACGCGTGTTGTAGAGTTACAGATATATTCTTATTTGTATGGCCACTGATCTAAGTATTGTTAGTTTCTGAAAACTTAAAATGGGATGATTCACTTTTTTATTAAATCATAATACATTGAAAGATTTGATTTTGGAAATACTTAGCTGGTGTTGAACTCATGAACCCAGATTTATGACAAATTTTGAAGATAAATTTTGTATCTTACACCTGATATAGATGCCACGTATATGTTAATGACTTAGAGCATTCATAATATGCATTGCCAACAATGACTGCATACCATGGGAAATAACTTAGGACATTGGACTTGGTGAACTCATGAACCCAGATTTATGACAAATTTTGAAGATAAATTTTGTATCTTACACCTGATATAGATGCCACGTATTGATCAAGTACTGGAAATAGAGAAAAAAATATGTTGCGAGTAAGTATTGATTTTATAAAAATACTTTATTTTTCTCTTCTTCTTCTCCTGGTGTATTATTTGTGTTTTTTAGTTTATACTTTTTTATGTAGTTCTTAATTTTTGGTTAAATTACCTCTTCAATGAACTCATTCTTGTGTATTAAAGGAACTTTCACATTGGATGATAACTGATTGAGGGATTGACTTATCAAATATATATCAATTTTTTTCATGAATCTTGAAAAGGTTCGTATTTATCAAAGAAACTGAGTTTTGCAATATAGATCGATTTGTTGTGTAGGTTGGAGTCTCCAAGCTTTAACATTTTAGGCATTATGTCAATAATTTATGTCGGGGTTATATTAACAGGTATGATATTAAATCTGTTACTGATCAGGTTGTTAATTTGCAGTGGTCTTGCTTGAAGGTTTATGGCTGCCAATCTGCCATGTATTGTTGGTTTTTAAGTAAGTGTGAAATAATAATCAGTACGTACATCTTACAAGTACTTCAAGTTCTATTTATTATGAAATTAACTTCAAGTTCTATTTATTTTGACCCATTTTCTTGTGAATGGGTCGCTTTGGGTTACATTTAATCTCAAATTGCTGAAAGTTAAGAAATGGGTCAATGGCCTGAAAGTTGCTCGTACAGTTCATTCATACTTATAAGCTCCTTTATCTCTTTATTCTAGAAATATATTATCCGAATCATATTCAAGGAATTAGTTTTTTTACTTTGTTTCCAAAATGGCAAAAGTGTTTGCTGGCCAAACCTCCAAACTGACCTGAACCTAAAAATGATGTGTTATGTTACATGATTTAAGAGCCACTAGACACTTGCAAATTGATGGTCTTGATTGCAGAGCTGACCCCCAAAAAATGTATCTTTTCTTTCAGGTGGATGCTTGGGTAACAAAGTTGCAATACGAATGCAAAATGGGATCAGATTCAACCACTCTTGACCATTCACCCAATTCATGACATTAACTTGTGCCAAGTAGTTGTCCATATGTATTGCTGCCAACAAGTCTAATTTCTCATTCCATTGACTTTCAATCTCACACCATTAGATCATATTGACTTTAAATCTGACCGTCCTAACTCCAACATTGTTGGTTATTATTTTTTTTTTACAGTTTCTTTTAGGCTTGGGGCTCTACCAACTGCTTAACCACGATCTTCCTCCTTCAAGAGACTGGGCAACTTTCCGACAGTTTACTTTCGAGAGGTAAACCAAGTCTGCCAATTGAATTGCTAAAAAACAACACAGTTTCAGTCAATAGTTACTTTCTTCGCGTATATCCAACTCCCGAAATTACAATTTTCTCAAAACCATCTATTTATTTCAAAATGGGTTTCATTAAGTTTCGTTTATTTCAAATGAGTTTTCTCTATTTAATTTTTCTATTCAAAGAGTTCATACCTTTTATAATGTCAGTCAGAATTGCTTATTCACTACCTTGTGTTTCTACATGTTTCACTTCTTCATGAGTTCATGACAGTCAATAAGGACCCCTTGGGTACCATTTCTAAATAGCCCAATGATTCCCTATATTAAAATTGCTGCTAAAGATCTTTACTTTGGTTGTATGGATTTGCTTTAAAAACAACATAAGTAGGTCTTAAATCTTAATAGTCTTAAGCAATTAAACTGAAACAAGTTTGTGTCAGATTTGTATTTTGAGGTTTGTGTCTCTAATTTCTTAATTTTTAGTGTTTTCAAGAATGAGCTTAAATGCATGTTATAGCTTATCCAAATAGAAAAAATTGTATGTAAATAATCTATTGGGTAGGATTACTATATACTTGAAGTCATAGTAGTAGTCTTTGATGTGAGTACATGATCCTTCTTTTAGTTCAATTATGGTGGTACCGCTTTTGGTTCAATTGAATAAGATGCTTACTAGATGTTATACAGGTTATATTGTCTCATCTCTAATTATTTGCATTATAAATTTTTGGTATTTTCACAAGAATGATTGTTATTTTGCAATAATGTTACCGAGGAATGTTGACTTATGTTGTGTTCACGTTTCTCGTAAAATCTGACGTGCGTTCAAATTTTTGTTATTTATGTATGTGAGCTGACATCCGTTTTGGTTATTTAAAATTTAGTAATGTATGTACCCCATATAACGATTTAATATGAATGGTTACTATTGTCTATTTATGTTCAAAATATACTAGAATCTTGATATTTCCATTGTACTTTCTTATTAAGAAAACAAGCTCTTTATTTTTGTGTCAGTAATATTGCTATTGGAGAGTGGAGACTATATGTGCATTGTGTTCATATCTTCATGTTGCTAATTTCCCATCAGCTGTCTTCTATTTCCTTTTGTAGTTCAGAAACTTATCTTCTCAAGTCAGCTTACCCTCAGGACATGATTGTAGATTTGTAGGTGACAGAAAATGTGAGGTGCGTTTCTCAGTTGTTTCTAGCTTACCAATTTACCGGCACAGTTTTTGTTAGCTAAAAGACTCCAAAAGTTCCAAAGTTATCCAATATTACCTGGAAAAAAACATCCATGCTTTTGGAGAATGTTTGCTATTTTAATTTATACAAGCCGTTAGAAACTAGAGGTGGTAAATTGGGCGGGTCGGGTAATCAGCGAAAACAAGTAAGTTTTTGTACATGTTAAAACTGCTCAGGTTATCCAGGAACACGTTTTTTCCATGTTTTTATGAATAATAATATGTATTAGAAGTCAGAAAAAAATCATACTATTAAAGTTTTCAATCTTGGCCAAAAACTACAGTTTCTACCCATAGAGTTATGGTTCGATTTGGTTGTGTGTATCTCGGATGGATCAGTTAAAGATTTTTAACTAAACTTGGAACGTATCAAACACTATAATAATTATATGACATGTAATTTAGTGCATAAGCCTCCTATTACTTGAATCAAATATATCGATTAATATCGTAATAACATTATTTGTTTAATCATATAGTTATTGCATCAATCATACATGAAGTATATTTTTGGGGGACAACGCTACACAAACAGCTTGTCTCAACCTGGCTGACTTGTCAGCCCGCCTATTTCTCCCGACCTGTTAGCTCGCTTCAGGTGAGTGTGGTGTGTCCATTTAGGGCCATTGTTTGACGTTTTCGCCGATAACAGATATTATATAAATAAATGGCCCTGGTATAACACTATGTCTGTTTGAGAGCAGGTCCAATGTCTTAACGTCAAACTTTGAGCTTTTGCTCTCATCCAGGTCCATTTGGGTTGTTTGTTATCACAAACTGATCAAACAAAAAGGTAGCTAAAAACAAGCAAGTCCAATGAGTTAAGTTATTATTTGGGTTTTTAAGGTTATGCTCACATCCTGGTCAAGTAGGTTTGTCGTGTCATCCAGGTCAATTTAAAGTTGTAATTATCTGCTAATTCCACACTATTGATATATCTCTTCTTATCTTCATTTTCTTTATATATTTTAATGACATGTGCAGATAACCAAGTGCATAAAGGGGTTACTACTGTTCTCAATGATGTGGCTAATCATGCAAACCACGGTAGTTGGTCTTAAACTCATCCTTGAAGTTGGATCGTATCAAATGGCTACCTTTGTTGGCTATGTTTTTTTTTTTTTTTTTTTTTTTTAATTTAGATTGTTACATATGGCTTTTGGTGCAGTATGTTGTATCAAATTTGAGCTATAATTTGCATTAACATCCACAAAATTTTAGTTTTGAGTTCAAGATTTACAGGGTACAAGTTGTAGATCATAAGGTTTGGATTATGTTACAGTTCAGTTTGGTATGTGGCAGCAGGTTGTTTGGAGCTTGGGCGTTTATTGTAGCCATTTTACTGGGCAACGCCCGGGTATAATACTAGTTTCAATGGGCCACATGAGGTCAACCAAATAATTACTTTGTTGAATCGTTGATTGCTACTCCAATGTAAAAAGGAGATGTACCCATCATGTTGAAGGTAGTGATAGCAATCGATGACAATAGCTACAGGTCTATTCATAATACGACGTGTATATTTTAAATAAATTACAATTTTTATTGCATTATTTGTTTTATTGCATTATTTGTTTATGTAGCGAAATTACATAAAATAATGATATTTGGGCGAAAATAAATTTGGACTTGGGGTTAATTGTTTTGTCGTATATTAAGTTTTACACTATTAATTATTGTATAAAATTGAACTATAAAAATTTGTATTGTATGTATTGAACTTGTAAATATTGTTTATTGTATGTAAACTTTCCTTATTTGATAAGGCCAAAATAAAAAAGTTTCATTTTTTAGTCTTACCCAAAAAAGAAAATTTACATGCAATAAATGATATTTACAAATTCAGTACATACAATAGAAAAAATGAAAGTGTATTTCATACAATAGTCTAAAATTGTAAGTGTAATATATAACGAAACAATAAACCCTAAAAACTTTGTGCATCACAAAGTAATTCACTAGTTGACCGTTTTTGAAGAGAGAAGTTTGTAATTATGTATGATTCACTATGGAAAAGAGATTGTCATGGTGCAAAAGAAAATATGGTCCGGTATTTCCGCTGGCGTAAGGAGGTTCAGTCAAGTATAGTATAGTACGTGCGGCTTATGAAAATTCGAGAGATCCGGAGATATGGCCAGTATTGAAATAAATATAAATATGTACGTATACTTATAGCAATAAAATAAGATCAAAAAACTCATTGATGATAAACATGACAAATGACTTGTTCAAAATATAAAGTTCAAGGATCAAGGATCAAGGTTTAGAACTTAAAATACATAGAATTACAATTCGTGAGTGCTCGTGGACTTTATAGTTTATAGACAAAGGTGTAGCTTTTAACGGAAACTTCCTTTCTTCGTCAAGAAAAAAGAAAGAGAAAAGAAACGCGACTTCAGTACTAAATGAATAAAAATCCAAGATACGTATAATCAAAAAAAGAAATGTACGGGGACCACATTGTTGTTTGACGTTGATTGAAATTGTTGGGCTCAAAAGGTGTCATGGAGGAGGGTTCAAGAGTCAAGACTTCAAGGTTCATGTTACATAATATACATACAACTAAGTAAGTAAGTAGGAACCAAATAATTAATGAATAGATATAACACCCCTCATTTATAATCATTTAAATATAGTAAACCGGAAGCATAAGTCCAAATAGATAGTCATAATTTACTTCATTGTATCAACATATAAAATTCAACCTTTTCAAAACTATAATTTCTTCAACCGAGGTGTTATTTAAAAACATGATGAAACATTATTTTATACGAATCAACTATCAGAGTAGAGCCTCGTAGTCAAACATTCCTTCTAGTCCAACTTCTTGCCCACCCAAATTATATGCAAAACCTGCAAGAAGGGATAATGTGGGGGATTAGCATAACGCTAAGTGAGCAGATAACTAATCAACAGCCTAACTTAGCTCAACAACTTTGTGTACAACACTTAACACTAAACAAGCAAGTACACAATACAACTCATCAACTAATCAACAACACCATAATGAGGATCGGCGGCTCTGGGGATAACCATAAACCCGGGAGGCTCCCCAAGAACACTTATCCAACCTATCCGTATGGCCATACGGACGAGACCGATAGCTAGTGATTATCTGCAACTAACACAGGAGGTGTGTTAAACTTTGGATAACCAACTAGCCCAACCAACAGTTCAACAACTCGTTGCCTCATTAACAACTGATGCCCGAAGGCCAATTAATTCAAGTGATCACGTAATCAACAAGTCACATATTCAACTAGTCAACATATCAACAGTATTATTACTATCAACATAATCATCAATGCAAATAATAAAGTAATAACACGTTACTTGTTGTAACCAAACTTGTTACAACCAAGTTACGCTGAGGATTAGAGATCCACTCACCGAATACCTCAGCCATCCACTCAGTAGTCTAATATCACTGAGCCTTCTGCACATCTGACAATACAATAGAATAATACAAGTTAGTTACTTGTCTCATATATATACAACATCATTCTAATAGATTAACAACAAACCCGATTTACTCAATTCATATGAATTAACATAATTACCACAATTCTCATTATTCAATTCATATTATAAATAACTATTTCAACATCATTAGTTTATCATCAGTAGCAAGTTATGATTATAGAATCTCATTAATCCACTTCCATCATCACTAATCAACATGGTTAAACCACAACTAAGGTTATTAACCTCCTACCTCAACAATTCATCAAAATCTAAACCTTAGGTTTAATGAACACTTAATCAACTAAGTTGCAACTTTACCCATCAATGCTCTATTAAGGGTTCTAATTAGTAAATAATATTAATTTCATCATATAACTAATCAAACTTATCAAATTCATCATAATCATTATAACCCTTATGAACACTTAACTAATTTCTTCAATTCTAAGTTATAACTTATATTATAATCATGAATTAAGTACTAACTATCAACTATATCATCATTACAAGCTCCAATTCCATATCAATCATCTTGATTCAATCACATACTCAAAAACCCATTTTCTAGGGTTTATAGAAATCAAGGAATTATCAATTACAACATGTTTATAATGAAGATAGATGATTAATACATGTTATTGAAGCTTAACTAACCTTAATTTACACGTTTGAAACCCTAATTTCGGATTTTGATCAACAACCCACAAAACCCCAAATTTAGGTTTATGAAAAAGCAAGAACACATAATTATACCTTGTTTATATGAAGATGAAAGCATGAATCCAAGATAAGAAGCTTCAATTTATTGTTAGAGAGTGATTTCATCAATTGATTTAGGGTTTCTAATGTTTTTGTAAGTACGTACGTATGTGTGTATATAGATATATGGTGGAAACAATAAACCGACTCAAATATGGAGTGTACCATATAATTGGTTAATTTTCATTCCCCGTGCCTATCATTGCCTGGAACTTAAGAACCATTTACGGGGAAACATCATTTTATTTTACCGTCAACTAAATAAAATTAAAACAATTAATAATTTATTAGTCACAATACATTATTTGACTCTTTTACCCATTTATTTTCAAATAAATCACCGAAACTATTTTCTGACACATTAAATAAGGATTCACAGTCAGAAAATATTAAATACTACTAGACCCGAGGACTGGGTGTTACAAATCTCTCTCCCTTAAAGAGATTTCGTCCTCGAAATCTGATCACACTCAATCAACCTAGTGAAATAGAATCACACATTGCATTTCACTAATATTATACTTTTCATACAACTTATACATCACATGAACACAAAAATGTATCTATATATCAACATATACTTATATAGGTATATATTATTTCATCAACCAACACACTACCAGTGTGTATTTCAACTGAATTCATATAAACACATGAGTTGTGCTTTGTACTCTAGTTAATTTGCTAACACAAGATGCATTATTCATCAAACTATAGCATCTTCAACTATATAATCACAATTACACACATCAAACGTTATTCCCATGAGCAACTTACAATTACCTATACACGTTTTCAATTCTTTCCACATTCACATATCCAAATGTAAATGTTTCTATCCTTTCCCCCTACACAAATACTATGCGTATATCCTGTCTCTAATATGTTAATCGATCTCTTACATGACCATTCACACTTAGTCATGTAAATAATTAAAACACATAATTACTGTTTACAACTGTAACACATATCCAGGTGAACATTTCAACTTTACAACTATAATAACCACACTAACAACAACAACAACAACAACAACAACAACAACAACAACAACAACATCATCAATAAGTGGTACTGACTACTACAACATACCCATTAACAACTAACAACTTAGCTAACAACTATATATTTCTTTAGCTATCAACTTGCTGTAAATTTTCACTTTTGCAACTAGTTAATTACAACCTTACAACTTGTAATTATAAACACGACTAGGTTATATGAAACCCTTTACTTGACAGAAATCTACAATCATCTAACCATCAACAAGTAAGAAAATCAGTAAGCAATAGGTAGAGGTCAATTATTTTATTGTTACTATCAGTTTCATATAATCAACTAGCACCCTTTCACAACAACTTGGATGCTAACTCAACACCTGTTAATACCAAACATCATCATTGGTATCTCAACAACACAGGGTGCTGACATTAGTCATCTATTCAACAATATGTTTCATATTCAACTTACCTCTACTTTGCTTAAATCAACTTTTAACTCTTACTATCGACAATGCATCACACATACACATCAAATGTGCCATAGATATCACATTAGCAACAACAACTTAGTGATTTATTACTCTTTCATATTAGTTCAACATTGACTATTTATCAATTACAGGTCAACATATCTTATCTGTGATTTTAAAACCACTTAACTTTATATGGTACTTAGTAACCTCAACAACTCCATGTGAAATGGCATAATATAAATACGTTGGCCAGACGTCGTCATATTATGTCAGTCACACTTTATTCTCAGGCCACTTCATACCATTTATCTCCTAAGTAATTATCTTTACTCTCACATATTTCTCAATAGTAATACCAACAATTTACACAATTATAACAACCTGTAATGGCAAGTATATTCCCAATTATTAACATAGGCACAATGTCTAATACACATATCATCGAGTTTACATAAGCAACACAGACATTCAACACCTCTTTTTATTATATCATTAACCCAAGTGTAATGTCTAACACTATTATTACAATCAACTTCTTTATTACCTGATTCAAGGTCGTTTACTAATTACATCACTTAACATTAATAGTACATCTGGTACTAAACACTTCATCCATACTACGTGTAATATTCAACATGTTCTCTCTAATCTTTACCTCTTTAGTTGTATTATAAATAAACATATCATATCAAACATACACATTATAACTCTGTTGACAAATATCAAATAAGTATAAACTCATACACTTCTTTTCAAACTCTAAGAATACTTATTTTAACCATTTTCAATATTTTAGATGACTCATTTACTTTATCCTATTTTACTTAGTCCATATAACTCAAGAACTTAAATCACCACCAACAACAGTTGGCCACAATTTGACAATACGACGAATACACAGCTTGAAAATAACTCATACTCAATAAAACTTAAGGACCTCTTAAAACAAGTTATAACGTCATATCTAGTCATAGGAATGATCCCAGGGCTCAAAGAAACAAAAGCCCAATTTAAAACATAAGTCAAAAGTTAAAAATAAGGTCCGAAAAACAGTAAAATGCCATTTTCGGGCCCCAAACGACCCCGAAGTGCCCAAAACTGACAGGGCTCATGGCGATGCGATGAGCTTTGACCGTTGAGCCGTTTCCAAGTGACCCTGTAAATTTCGTCTTAATCGGACACCGAAATTTTCAAAAAAATTTTCTACGTCAAGTATTACGTCGAACGTCGCAAGAATTTTTTTTTTTTTTTTTTTTTAATACTAACTAACGCGATCCGGGAAAACGGGTCAGGATCGCGTTCCTCAGTTAAAAATGTTCTGTAACCAAATTAAGCATACAAACGCGATCCGGAGAAGTGAGCGGGATCGCGTTCCCAAGAGAAAACGCATCTGAACCCGAAATACGCACACAAACGCGATCCTGGAAAATGGCTGGGATCGCGTTCCCAAGCATAAAAATAATCTGTGACAAAATAACACATACGAACGCGATCCAGAAAATATTGTTGGGATCGCGTTCCCAAGTAGAAATCTGAGTTTCAGCAAAATTCATATTTTTAGCCAATTCCAATCGCGTATAACTTTTTACTCGTTTAGAGTTAGACTCTAAATTTTTGCAGGCACGTCCACTATGCCAAAATGAAACTTTCCCTTTTTACACTTTTCCAATTTACACGTTTTACGATAAAACGGACGTACGACTCATTTTTGACCATATTCGACCATTTTGGTTGACACGCTATATTTCAAACGACTTGGTTTCTGACTTCCACCTTTTTCCAACATGTTTCTATATACATTAGTGACGTGTGGGCATATTCGTCACCTACAAACACTCATTCTACATTGTTTTGACACGTTGACCCGTTTAGGGGTCCAAATGGGCACTTTTAAGAAAATAATCACATTGACTACCCCAAATCATTTTCATCACCTTTTACTACTATCTTTATGACTTAAAGTCACTTTAACATTCTTTTTAATCAGACCACTACTCATTTTAACCTTTTAACCATCAAGTGACCCATTGGGCACTTTTAACAACCCATTTGGGTTTCAACCAATATGTTCACTAATTTAACACCCATTTTACACTTCTTTGACTTTACCAAGTCAAACAACTTCACTTCCACTATCGGTGTCACATTATAACCTTGAAACACCAACTTCACATAAAATCATCAAATTCACAACAATTACAACAAGTATTCAACCATGACTTTTTCACAACTTGTCAACGCATATATAGACTAGTTGACCACTTTGACTTCCTGATTTTACCACGTTCAATACATAGATCATAATTCAACCAAAAATCATGATCAATGCTACACATAATTATCTAGCCACCTTTATCACTTTATGACATGGTTATTATCCAATTTGGCTTGACCACCTTCACTTTGACTTTTCTAAGTTAACAACACTCATTGTAACAACTAAACACTTTCACATTTAAACAACCACATGACTCCAAACCTATTATTTGAGATAAACCAACATCTCTTTAATTTCACCACATGGAGTCATATTAGTTCAATTTATCATGTATCAAAAAATTCCCTAACAAGGATTTATAATAACACCTTGCACTTATAATCACATATACTTTATTACATATTGTAGATATACTTAATATCAATCAACACAACTGTTACACCTTAGTCAATCATGTATCTACACAGTTTCAACACTTTTCTGAAATTTTCCATTTTCTCCTTAATTACTCATTAATGTTCTTATCACCTTATTAACAAGTAATAATCACCAATAATTCAATTTACTTTACTAACAATCATATCATAGTAAAGTAAAACAATTAAAGCTTATTGAACTTTACCAAGCTTAACGGAAATTACCTGGCACATCTAAGCCCACGAGTATTGAGGAATCATTGAGAATACCATTCGGTTCCTCATATTCCTCCGTCTTTGCAACCACAACAACAATCTTGCAACTTGTTATAGGTTAGTACACATTCACTAACAACTTTCTCATGCAACCACTAATCCCCACACCCTGGAATGTTTGACTTGACAAAATTCTAAGTTTGGGATTGAACATTTTATAATGTACAATTCACCCAAACTTACGCTCTGATACCAACTTATAACACCCCTCATTTATAATCATTTAAATATAGTAAACCGGAAGCGTAAGTCCAAATAGATAGTCATAATTTACTTCATTGTATCAACATATAAAATTCAACCTTTTCAAAACTATAATTTCTTCAACCGAGGTGTTATTTAAAAACATGATGAAACATTATTTTATACGAATCAACTATCAGAGTAGAGCCTCGTAGTCAAACATTCCTTCTAGTCCAACTTCTTGCCCACCCAAATTATATGCAAAACCTGCAAGAAGGGATAATGTGGGGGATTAGCATAACGCTAAGTGAGCAGATAACTAATCAACAGCCTAACTTAGCTCAACAACTTTGTGTACAACACTTAACACTAAACAAGCAAGTACACAATACAACTCATCAACTAATCAACAACACCATAATGAGGATCGGCGGCTCTGGGGATAACCATAAACCCGGGAGGCTCCCCAAGAACACTTATCCAACCTATCCGTATGGCCATACGGACGAGACCGATAGCTAGTGATTATCTGCAACTAACACAGGAGGTGTGTTAAACTTTGGATAACCAACTAGCCCAACCAACAGTTCAACAACTCGTTGCCTCATTAACAACTGATGCCCGAAGGCCAATTAATTCAAGTGATCACGTAATCAACAAGTCACATATTCAACTAGTCAACATATCAACAGTATTATTACTATCAACATAATCATCAATGCAAATAATAAAGTAATAACACGTTACTTGTTGTAACCAAACTTGTTACAACCAAGTTACGCTGAGGATTAGAGATCCACTCACCGAATACCTCAGCCATCCACTCAGTAGTCTAATATCACTGAGCCTTCTGCACATCTGACAATACAATAGAATAATACAAGTTAGTTACTTGTCTCATATATATACAACATCATTCTAATAGATTAACAACAAACCCGATTTACTCAATTCATATGAATTAACATAATTACCACAATTCTCATTATTCAATTCATATTATAAATAACTATTTCAACATCATTAGTTTATCATCAGTAGCAAGTTATGATTATAGAATCTCATTAATCCACTTCCATCATCACTAATCAACATGGTTAAACCACAACTAAGGTTATTAACCTCCTACCTCAACAATTCATCAAAATCTAAACCTTAGGTTTAATGAACACTTAATCAACTAAGTTGCAACTTTACCCATCAATGCTCTATTAAGGGTTCTAATTAGTAAATAATATTAATTTCATCATATAACTAATCAAACTTATCAAATTCATCATAATCATTATAACCCTTATGAACACTTAACTAATTTCTTCAATTCTAAGTTATAACTTATATTATAATCATGAATTAAGTACTAACTATCAACTATATCATCATTACAAGCTCCAATTCCATATCAATCATCTTGATTCAATCACATACTCAAAAACCCATTTTCTAGGGTTTATAGAAATCAAGGAATTATCAATTACAACATGTTTATAATGAAGATAGATGATTAATACATGTTATTGAAGCTTAACTAACCTTAATTTACACGTTTGAAACCCTAATTTCGGATTTTGATCAACAACCCACAAAACCCCAAATTTAGGTTTATGAAAAAGCAAGAACACATAATTATACCTTGTTTATATGAAGATGAAAGCATGAATCCAAGATAAGAAGCTTCAATTTATTGTTAGAGAGTGATTTCATCAATTGATTTAGGGTTTCTAATGTTTTTGTAAGTACGTACGTATGTGTGTATATAGATATATGGTGGAAACAATAAACCGACTCAAATATGGAGTGTACCATATAATTGGTTAATTTTCATTCCCCGTGCCTATCATTGCCTGGAACTTAAGAACCATTTACGGGGAAACATCATTTTATTTTACCGTCAACTAAATAAAATTAAAACAATTAATAATTTATTAGTCACAATACATTATTTGACTCTTTTACCCATTTATTTTCAAATAAATCACCGAAACTATTTTCTGACACATTAAATAAGGATTCACAGTCAGAAAATATTAAATACTACTAGACCCGAGGACTGGGTGTTACAATAGACTCGATATTTTAACAACCACTGTAGGATAACGTGTTTGTTAAATGAACTTCGTATATAGTTTTTCATGTCTTACTTCGCATATTTAAGTACTCAGTATAACTTAATCTTTATATATTGTCACACCCCGCCAAACGGTAATTACAATTACATAGAGTGGTTTGCGGAAGCTTAGTGACGTGGCGGGGCTGCGAGCAGTAAAACACAACCAACAGATACATACATACTCAGAGCATATGGTTATCGCAGAACGAAATAGATTAAGATGCCATTAGTTAAAGTTTTACAAAAGATTACCACTTGAGAAGTGGTAACAGTAGTAATAATAGTTGAAATCAGTATTCCATAAAATACATAATATCAAAGGTAGATTTCATAGGTATGACTGCAGTAGTTGCAGTTATACAGAGGAAATCCATGTGTCCCAAAAGTAGTGGCATCCTAACAAATCCAGGGTAGTCCGTCCTGATATGCATGCAGATCTTACTTACGCTGCTAATTCCCTGAAAAACATAGAGTAAAACGTCAACAAAATTGTTGAGTGAATTCACAAGTTTATTTGTTATGTAGGAAACACAAGTTAATCATTTAAGAATAACATTTCCAAATAAGTGTTGTTTGTCAAGTAGGAAACACAAGTTATAAACAAATAACATTTCCCAAATTAGTTGTAGTTGTAATAGGAAACACAAGTTATTAATCAAATAACATTTCCTAAATCAGTTAACAGTAGGAAACACAAGTTAACCTAAATAAAGATTAACATTTCCCAATCAGTGTACGTAGGAAATCCTTTCCTAATCAATAGTTTAGTGCGTGGGAATATTTAGACGGTGATCCCTTGAAAGGTGAGCTAAACCTGTCAAGTAAGGTAACCCGATCTAACCCTATAACCAAACCACAACCCTAATCTGTTGTTGTTTGCCATGCTGGACAATTAAGTATACGCTCCCAAATCCGTAGGAGGGTCGTCACGGCGATAGTACTATCCGTATACTCAGTGGCTAGAGTCACCTAGCTAATGGTTATAGTCTGTAGCCATAAGGTCTTTTATGCACTACATCGTTCAGCCTAGATCTGTACCAAGATTTGTTGTCTAAATTCCCAAAATAGTATGAAAACATTTCATAAATCATAGTTCAAGTAGTTGTGTGAAATACCCTTTCACAAACAGTCACGTATGAAATACCCTTTCATAAACAATCAAGTAAATACATACAGTATTTAAAGCAGTTGTCGCATGCAGTTATACATACGATTTCTATGTTTTCCACCCCGAGTTTTAAAAGCATTAAAACAGTGAAAAGGGGTTTGTGAACTCACGGTGAGTGCTCGGATGTGAATGCTAGCGAGATAAGATAGCGTAGCCCAAACGTAGTCAACCTATACACAATAATGTATTAACTATAAGTACTATATTTTACTTACGTTAATAATTCGTTTGTTTGAAGAAATTATCAATTTCTTAAGTTTGTGTATGTCGTTGATGATTGTTGTTTGAAAATAAATAATATTTTCTCAAGTTATGTTTGTTTGTCGAATCATCCAAAATGTGTAAGCATATATACATATATACTTATATAGTTGCATATGTATATGTTCTCGCATATATATATTATTGTCCGTTGTCTCGTTCATATATATATATATAGATATATATAAAAGTTTGTCGTTTAAGTTTCCAAAAACACAAGTCTCAATGTATGTATATATCGGTGAATATATAATTCTTAAGTGTCGTATGTATACATGTCATATATCGTTTGTTCGTATGAATTAAATAAGTCCAATGTCCGTAATCATAGTTTGTCTCGTTTTATAACGTCGTATGTTTTGTAGTTTGTTAGGCTCGGCCCGATTTGTTGGCCCATTAGCCATAATGTACTTATTTAACGTATAATCCATTAATCATTCGGCCCAAAACACGAAGCCCAGTTCAAAGCCCAGCCCAGCCCAGTTCGCGACTTAGGCCCAATCTGCAGCCCAGTAGGTGAATCCGCCGGATTCTATTTGAATCCGCCGGATTCTCGTTAGTGGATAAGGTGTTGCCGGATCTTCGGGTCAAACAGCCGGGTCGGGGTCAATATTAAGTGAATCCGCCGGATTTAGTTGAATCCGCCGGATTCTTTTGTGTTCACAAAACGTTCATATTAAGCTTGGGAATCCGCCGGATTCAGGTGAATCCGCCGGATTCGACCGTGTCTTTTACTCGTTCACAGATGTTTAAACCGTTTACGGGGTGTGCGAGTTTCATAGGGGAATCCGCCGGATTCTACATGAATCCGCCGGATTCATGTCAGTTCCAGGCCCTGTTCGAGCAGGGCAAGACACAATCCGATTTTCTTGGTTCCAAATCGTTTATACATCAACACCAAATGTTTATATCATCATAGTACAACATTTTAACAACTTAATATCACGTTTTTAACAAGTTTTCGTGGTTAGATTTTTGGATTCAAAGTTTGGTTTCAAAAACCAATTTCAAGATCAAAGCTTCAAATCTCAAGTTTTGTATGTTATATAGCTAGATTATGTTGTTTAAACATGTTATATCACGAAATATAAGCAAAGAATTCAAAGAGATCAAAGTTTCCTTACAAAATGAAAATGATGAAAATGATGATGAAAGGACGATGATGATGATGTTCTTGGTGTTCCACTGCTACTTTCTGCTGCTGCTATCCTTCTGATCTTGTTAATTTGGTTTGAGAGAAAGAAAAATGGAAATAATTTTGTGTGTGTGTTTTTGCCGAGAGATCACAGAGAATGGGGGGAAGTATGGTTTTAAAAACCATCGGTCGGTGCATTATTGTAGGTTGGTGGGATTTTTGTCCCACCAATCTCGAGTACGGGTATAATTATAGCAATATAAAATTTAACATTTTATATTTTTATTTTGTAGATGCTCTCCGGGTTCGTAATATGTTTTCAGAATAATGAGGTTATCATTATTTTTGATAGTTGTACATTTTTGTACATTTTACTGCGCGCAGTTAATTGAGCGCCAATTTTCAGTAAATTTAGGATTTCATATTTCGAAGTAATGTTCTAACTTCTTCCAAATGAACGAGAAAATTTGCATTTTTATGATTCGACGTCGTATGCGCGTTTTAGAATTGTTTCTGTTCGTGTTATAATACGTTTTATGTTAAACGTAAAATTAGACCTTTATATCTATGTGTTATAGATATATAAATACTCGTAATTAATAATTATATTATTAATTATTTTTGTATCACGAAACTTTTGTCATTTATTTGTCGGCTTCGCTCCGATACGTTCGTACGTAATTTATAAATAACTACGTATTATGTAATTCTTTTTGTATTATTGTTTAGGGCTCGCTAGACTGACATCACATCATCGGTTTAGTTTAAAACAAATGTAGGGAATTAGCGTAAGAAATGCATGTATTAAGTATAATTATATACCTAATTTGGAGGAGTGTCACATTCTCCCCCCGTTAGTGAAATCTCGTCCCGAGATTTAAGTCGAGCCGTGAGTCTCGGTCACGCTCTCAAATAGGTTGGGGTATTTCTTTCGCATTTCATCCTCTCGTTCCCAGGTAAACTCCGGGCCATGTTTCGAGTTCCAACGAACTTTAACCAGTTTGATTCGTTTGTGTCGAAGTTTCTGAGTTTTAGAATCCATAACTTCAACAGGTTCCTCCACAAAGTTAAGTTTTGAGTCAATGAAGACTTCGTCAGGAGGAATGATAAGTGTTTCATCAGAAAGACACTTTTTGAGGTTGCTAACGTGGAAAGTATCGTGTATGCTACTAAGCTCTTGCGGTAGTTTGAGCTTGTAAGCGACAGGACCAATCCTAGCAAGGATTTCAAACGGTCCGATGTATCGTGGGTTCAGCTTTCCTCGTTTGCCAAATCGTGCTACTCCTTTCCAGGGAGATACTTTGAGTAGGACCTTGTCTCCTACTTGAAACTCAAGAGGTTTACGGCGGTTATCAGCGTAACTCTTTTGTCGATCTCGTGCCGCTTTCAGTCGGCTCAATACTTGGGTTATTTTGTCAGTGGTTTCCTGGACAAGTTCGGGTCCAGATAGTTGTCTGTCGTCCAACTCTGCCCAACAGAGTGGTGATCGGCACTTGCGTCCATATAACGCCTCAAATGGTGCCATCTGTATACTCGTGTGATAACTATTGTTGTACGAGAATTCAGCTAGAGGTAGGTGAGTATCCCAGTTACCTCCAAAGTCTATCACACATGCTCGCAACAAATCTTCGAGCGTCTGTATAGTTCGCTCACTTTGGCCGTCAGTCTGCGGGTGATAGGCAGTACTCATATCAAGTCGAGTACCCATTGCCTGTTGTAATGTTTGCCAAAAGCGAGAAGTGAATCGTGCATCTCTATCAGAGATGATGGATAGTGGCACACCATGCCGAGAAACAATCTCTTTAATATAGATCTTAGCTAGTTTCTCCATTCCATCCGTTTCCTTAATAGCGAGGAAGTGGGCTGATTTCGTCAATCGATCGACAATCACCCATATGGCATTTGCTCCCGATGCCGTTCTAGGTAACTTCGTAATGAAGTCCATTGTTATTTGCTCCCATTTCCATTTGGGCAACTCAGGCTGTTGCAAAAGCCCAGACGGCTTTTGGTATTCCACCTTTACCTTCGAGCAAGTTAAGCATTTGCTAACGTAGGTGGCAATGTCACGTTTCATTCCAGGCCACCAGTAGAAGCCTTTCAAGTCCTGGTACATCTTGTCCGCACCAGGATGTATCGAGTAATTGGACTTGTGTGCCTCGTCCAGAATCAGCTTGCGTAACTCATCTACGCATGGTACCCAAATTCGGTTCATGAAGTACAACACCCCGTTGTCCTTTTTCTCGAGTTGTTTTTCCATCCCTTTTAAGGATTCCTCCTTAAGGCGTTCGGAAGTGAAAGCAGTTTCTTGTGCATCCCGAATTTGAGTAATGAGATTCGAGTGGATTGTCAATCCCAAGGCTCGAACTCTTCGAGGTTTGATCCGTTCCTTACGACTCAGGGCATCTGCTACAACGTTAGCCTTACCCGGGTGATACTTTATTTCACAGTCGTAATCGTTAAGTAATTCGACCCAACGTCGTTGTCTCATGTTAAGTTCTTTCTGGTCGAATATATGTTGCAGGCTCTTATGATCAGTGAAGATTGTACACTTTGTACCGTATAGGTAGTGTCTCCAGATCTTCAGTGCAAAAACAACGGCTCCCAATTCCAAATCATGAGTCGTATAGTTTTTCTCATGCACTTTTAGTTGTCGTGATGCGTAAGCAATGACCTTTTCGTTTTGCATCAGTACGCAACCCAATCCCTGATGCGAAGCATCACAGTAAACAATAAAATTATCTACTCCTTCAGGTAGGGATAGTATGGGTGCGCTGCTCAGTTTCTGCTTCAGTAGTTGGAATGCATTCTCTTGCTTATCATTCCACTCAAATTTCTTGTCTTTTTGAGTTAATGTGGTAAGTGGCTGTGCTATCTTTGAAAAATTTGCGATGAATCGCCTGTAATAGCCAGCTAGACCAAGAAATTGTCGTACTTCAGTTGGGGTTTTCGGTGCTTCCCAGTTGTTGATTGCCTCAATTTTGGATGGGTCTACGTGAATTCCCCTGTCATTTATCACATGACCAAGGAATTGAACCTCTCGAATCCAAAATTCGCACTTAGAGAACTTTGCGTAAAGCTTCTCTTTTTGTAGTAGTTCGAGAACAAGCTTCAGATGTTGCTCGTGATCCTCTTTCGATCGTGAGTATACCAAGATGTCGTCAATAAACACAATGACGAATTTATCCAAATAGGGTTTGCATACTCTGTTCATCAAATCCATGAATACTGCTGGTGCGTTGGTCAGCCCAAAAGGCATGACTAAAAACTCGTAGTGACCGTAACGAGTCCTAAACGCAGTTTTCGGTACATCTTCTTCTCGTACCTTAAGTTGGTGGTAACCAGATCGCAGGTCAATTTTTGAATAATGACTCGATCCTTGCAGTTGATCAAACAGATCGTCAATGCGTGGTAACGGGTATCGGTTCTTGATAGTTACCTTGTTCAGTTCCCGATAATCGATGCACATCCGCATAGATCCATCCTTTTTCTTAACAAACAAAACCGGAGCTCCCCAAGGGGAAAAGCTCGGTCGGACGAATCCCAAGTCTAGAAGTTCTTGCAGTTGCGTAGACAGCTCTTGCATTTCCGAGGGAGCTAGACGATAAGGTGCACGTGCGATAGGTGCGGCTCCTGGCACCAGGTCAATGTGAAACTCAACTTGCCGTGGGGGTGGCAACCCCGGCAACTCATCAGGGAACACTCCTGGATAGTCGCGTACAATGGGCACATCGTCTATACATCGCTCCTCAGTTTTCTTTTCTACAATGTGTGCCAAAAATGCTTGGTACCCCTTTCGGAGATACTTACTGGCCTTCAAGCACGAAATCATTTTAGTGGCACTCTTTCGTTTCTCACCTTGAATCATTAAAGTTTCTCCTGTCGTTAACGGTAAGCGAACCATCTTATCATGACATATGATCTCAGCGCGGTTCTTAGATAACCAATCCATACCGACTACAACGTCAAAACTTCCCAACTTAACCGGTAGTAAGTCTATTTCGAAGAGATGACCTTCTAACTCCAAGGTACATCCCGGTACTATTTCTCCTGATTCGATCAACTCACCATCGGCTAATTCTATGGTATACTTGTTTTCTAATTTACGGGATTCAAGTTCTAATAGTGGTCTAAACTCAGTAGACACAAAACTTAAATCAGCACCCGAATCAAATAACACAGAGGCATAATGATTGTTTACAAGAAACGTACCAGTGACGGTGTTAGGGTCCTGGCGTGCCTCTTGTGCCCCGATCACGAATGCCCTTCCTTGAGCCGGTTGGTTGTTGATGTTGTTGGCTCGGTTATTGTTGTTACCGCGGTTGTTGTTGTTGAGCTTAGGGCATCGGTTACGGTAGTGTCCTTGCTCACCACATTCAAAACATCCCTGGTTTTGACGCTCAGTGTTTGCCCGTGGGGGAGGGTTAGTTTTGCATTCTCGGGTTCTATGTCCCCATGCCTTACAGTTTCCACAATACCCACACCCGCCTTCGTGGTGTCGGTTGCACTTATCACATTTGGGTTTGTTACCCAGGTATGGTTTCGAGTCGGTAGTAGTGGCAACATATGCTTTCGCATTTCTAGAATGTTTCTTGTTTTGCTGACCTTGGCGATCAGCACCACTACCGTTCCACTTTCGCTTTGCACCACCAGAACTACTAACATCAGTACTGTTCGGTTCACCTTTTCCCGACACAGTTTTCTTAGTCAGATTTCCCATCCTGACTGCCTCATCGGTCAAACTTTGTGCTAGAGTAACAGCACTCCTGAAAGTGTCCGGTTTAGATGATGTCACCAGACTGCGGATTTGTGGTACTAGACCAAATATGTAGCGCTCAATACGCTTATACTCGGGTGTCACCATATGTGGCACTAGACGTGCAAGTTCCTGAAACTTAGTGGTGTACCCAGTAATATCAGCACCAATCATGGTGATGTTCCACAACTCCGTTTCTATTTTCTGCATCTCACTGCGAGGGCAGAATTCCTCCAACATCAGATTCTTAAATGTTCCCCATGACATTGAATAAGCAGCTGGTCGACCAAGTGATTGGATCTGACTGTTCCACCAAGTGAGCGCTTTGTCAGCCAAAGTGCAAGCAGCATACTTCACCATACAGTCAGGTGCACAGTCACTAATGTCCAATACTGATTCAGTTTTCTCTATCCAATGAATCATACCAATTGCACCCTCGGTGCCACGGAAGGAAATCGGCTTACAAGCCTGAAAGGTTTTGTATGAACACCCTCGGCTAGCATTCACGATTGTCTCAGTATTAACAGGGGTAGATCCACTGTTGTTAACCACGGGTTCGCGATTACGGCTTGCCTCATATTCAACAATACCTTCAGCTATTCTTCGTGCGATCATTTGTTCAGTGGTTTCAGTGGGTGGTGGTGGAGGCGTAGTCGTCTTTTGACTTTTTCTAGTGACTCGTCGTTTGGGAGGCATGATTCAGCTCTGCGATGAATAAAATGCAGAGTGTTAATGTTGAGATATTGAATGTGAATAGATCAAAGATTCACATTTGATAGAAATGAATGACATGAAAAGATGAATGAACAGGGTTTTACAACACGTGCCATACAACTTTGAAACACCCACATGTATCTAGCATAATATAATCACGTTGGCCAGGCGTCATTATATAATGTCCAATACATATTTCTTTTCATTGTCGTTTAACACCGTTAATTTCAGAGGTTCTCAAGAATAATCAATCATCAATATGCAATATGTTTCAGGGTTTACAAGAATTGATCACAAAGTTGTCGATAAAGTATAGTTTTAATCACAAGTTGACAGTTGTAAGAGGAAATAATATGGTTGATAATAGGTGTAATGAACACGAGATGTAAAACAACCATACAATATATATTAAAAAGTCATAACGCTGTTACAAGAGTTTAGTACAAAATGAGATGGGATTTCTAATATACCCATCAGAGGTTAGCGTTATACAAAAGGTAATGGATTTTCTATACATGAACCCATTCTTCTAACAAAGTTCACCCAACATACCGCTAGTCCATAACTAATACATACATATATTTCCCCAAAAGTAATAGTCTAATATGGTGTAGGCACAACCGCCATACACAGTCCTAACGGAACCATGGGAAATACATCCTAACCGCAACCATCACTGCTGCAGTCATCACACACACACTAGCTACAATCTCTGACACCCTAGCACGCCTCTCTAAAGCTGCAACGCGTGCACGGGTGGATGCTAGACTCTGCCAGTCTGTCTGACGGTGAGTCTCCACAAAATCCATCCTCTGATGGAGCATATCCATATCCATGTCAGTGCGGGAGGCATCGCTCAGTAGCTCCATCACATCTCTGCTCCTGCTAGAAGATATCCTAAACATGGTGTGGACCACAGCCACAAGGGTAGGCACAGTGAGCTCCAGAGGCTCACCAGTGAGATATACAGATGGTGGTGAGTGGGAGGACTCTCCAATCTCAAAGGTCGAGGGAATACCCTCTAATGACCTCCACTCTCTCAATACTCGAGGCATCCAGTCCAGATGAGAAGGTCGGAGCCTCTTCTGTGGCGGCTCGACAACTGGAACCTCAGACTCAGTCACTGGCGCCTTATCGCGCGGCGCGAGTGGTCCCCTGGGAAAATCCCGAACACAGATCCTAGCTGTCATCCGAGGTACAGGCACACGAGAGGTACCCGTAACAGGTGGTGTAGGGGTAGGAGTGACCACAGGTGCGGTCGGAGGTGGTACTAAGTAAGCATCACTAGTGTCATCAGACATAGCTCTCACATGAACTGATGACTCATCCCCTACTGTAATCGCGGGACCCTCAAAAGTAGCCTCGGTCGGCTCTTCATCCGAAGCGTAAACATGGTAATGTGATTGACTAGACATACTGTGACAAAAGAAATTGAGTGGGGCGTGTCAGTCGTATGTTAGTTGTATGCAAAGTATGTATGCATGAATGCACAAATGTTCTAGCCAAGGCTATAGTCTAGGTCTCTAAGGTTTTCAGTCACCTAAAGACTTCTAGTTCGCTATAACCAATGGCTCTGATACCAAGTCTGTCACACCCCGCCAAACGGTAATTACAATTACATAGAGTGGTTTGCGGAAGCTTAGTGACGTGGCGGGGCTGCGAGCAGTAAAACACAACCAACAGATACATACATACTCAGAGCATATGGTTATCGCAGAACGAAATAGATTAAGATGCCATTAGTTAAAGTTTTACAAAAGATTACCACTTGAGAAGTGGTAACAGTAGTAATAATAGTTGAAATCAGTATTCCATAAAATACATAATATCAAAGGTAGATTTCATAGGTATGACTGCAGTAGTTGCAGTTATACAGAGGAAATCCATGTGTCCCAAAAGTAGTGGCATCCTAACAAATCCAGGGTAGTCCGTCCTGATATGCATGCAGATCTTACTTACGCTGCTAATTCCCTGAAAAACATAGAGTAAAACGTCAACAAAATTGTTGAGTGAATTCACAAGTTTATTTGTTATGTAGGAAACACAAGTTAATCATTTAAGAATAACATTTCCAAATAAGTGTTGTTTGTCAAGTAGGAAACACAAGTTATAAACAAATAACATTTCCCAAATTAGTTGTAGTTGTAATAGGAAACACAAGTTATTAATCAAATAACATTTCCTAAATCAGTTAACAGTAGGAAACACAAGTTAACCTAAATAAAGATTAACATTTCCCAATCAGTGTACGTAGGAAATCCTTTCCTAATCAATAGTTTAGTGCGTGGGAATATTTAGACGGTGATCCCTTGAAAGGTGAGCTAAACCTGTCAAGTAAGGTAACCCGATCTAACCCTATAACCAAACCACAACCCTAATCTGTTGTTGTTTGCCATGCTGGACAATTAAGTATACGCTCCCAAATCCGTAGGAGGGTCATCACGGCGATAGTACTATCCGTATACTCAGTGGCTAGAGTCACCTAGCTAATGGTTATAGTCTGTAGCCATAAGGTCTTTTATGCACTACATCGTTCAGCCTAGATCTGTACCAAGATTTGTTGTCTAAATTCCCAAAATAGTATGAAAACATTTCATAAATCATAGTTCAAGTAGTTGTGTGAAATACCCTTTCACAAAC